>CM024762.1:29594452-29664990 GCA_014218235.1 Colocasia esculenta
GCACTTCTTTCCACTATCTCACTGCCTTAACAGGTATTTTTTCCTTAATTTATATATACCAAAAGAAAAAAAAAATCAAATGAGGAATATCTCGATACTGATTTTTCACTATTTTGAGAATTATTTGATTTATGACTATCCTTTTGGTTGTGTTTTTTAATGATTATAGTCCCTAACATTTAATGTCATTGTTTTAATGTGCATGTGAATTTTCATTTATGGCGTTTTTTCTGAAATGTTTGTGCCTAGTGTTTCTGGAAATCCGGCACCTATAAGATTTTTAGATATCCCTGTGTTCTTATGATTTTTCCTTAGATTTTTTGGGGGTAGGTGATGGAATGATGGTTGGAGGCACAAATTCGTTTTCATATGATATGTGTTACCATTGAAGTGTCCTGCTGTTCTTAACCAGGGATATAACTTATAGCTTGGCAAACCTATATAGATTTCCTCTAAGAAACATCATATAACCAGATTGAAAGTATTCTGTTCAATTGGATCTCCTGAAAATGCCACACTCTAAGAAGCATATAAAAAACAAGAATCTGTGAATATTTTGAATCTTCTCTCGCAGAATCTCCACTTGCATCTGTGTTATCATCTTTCTCATATAAACTACACCTCCCCCTTTAATCATCTTTTAAACCTATCCCGCCAGGTATCTAAATTAACAAGGGAAATCTCTAAATCATCCCTACCACCATTGCCTTGCACCTGCTTATCCTGTTGCCGAACAGTCCTCATGTTTAGAAAACTTCTCAATGCTGGGGAAAGATTTTTGTTGGGTAGGTGATTGAACGAAGAGGAGAGCTTTGGGGATTTGGAAATTTCTATCTCCTTCAACTTTCAAAGAAGGGACAATAAAAAGGAGGGCTATAACACTTTTTCTGACCAAAGGGAGGGAGAGCTAGAGAGAGAGAGCCCAAGCCCAAGAGCCAGCCAGCCGAACCCCTTTTTCATGGGGAATGGGGGTGCCTTTTATAGGGGAAGGCACCCCCTTACATGCGTGGGATGGGGGAGTCTAACCGATGGGGGTTCCATCGGTTAGAGGAAAATTCCCTCTAACCGATGGGACTTCCATCGTTTAGAGGGTTAAGGCCCCTCTAACCGATGGGGGTACCATCGGTTAGGGAAGGGCCCTTTTTTTATTTTCTGTTTTCCTATTTTTTTCTGTTTTTTTTCTGTTTTTTGTTTTGTTTTTTTTTTTTTTGAAAGGGGACCCCTTAACCGATGGAAGTTCCATCGGTTTAAGGGGAATCCCCCCTAACCGATGGAACACCATCGTTAGGGACACCCCTTAACCGATGGAAGCTCCATCGGTTAGAGGGATTTCCCCTCTAACCGATGGAAGTACCATCGGTTGGAGGGGATTCCCCTTCCAACCGATGGAAGCTCCATCGGTTAAGGGGTTTAGGGGGAAAACCCCCTAACCGATGGTATTTTCATCGGTTTAGGGAGGGGCTTAAAAATCTATAAATAGACCGGCCTCCCCTTCATTTGAAGGGGTCTTGCCCTTGGAGAATCCCGTGTCATTCTGGACATCTTGTCGGAAGTTCTGCCGTCCCGGACGGAGAATCAATTGCAAGTCTTTGGAGCCTTCGTGGCGGACTTGTTCTCGTACTCATCTTTCACATGTGGTCTTGTAGACCCGTAATGCCGGAATTCTTCCGTGCCGTATTTTATTCGGAGATTTATTCTCCTCGGCATCTCCCACTTGCTTGGGATGCTTGACAATACTTGAGAGCTTGAACGGCTTTCAACCAGAAACTTGGATTAAATCATGACTTTAAGTAACCTTGGGTTACCGTAATCATAACCACCTTGTCCCCCTAATCAGGCCGTTAAACCGGTTAGGTGAAGTCAACATTTTACCGGTAGTTACCGACTCCTGGTTAGGTAGCCATCCTCCTTGCCTCAGGCTAACTAACTGGTTAGTTACCCACATGTGACTGCCACCTACTTGGCTTGTTGGACCACTATATAAGGGAGCATTGGTACTCCTCTTACAAGCATCCAACATATACACATATAAATATTTTCTGTCCCAACAAATGCCCCCCACGGGTACGTGTCGGAGTTGGAGTGACGGCGCGTAGGCCGTGTGAATTCCATATAGCAGCCTCTTTCATAGCTTGGGCTGCCCTTCAGTTGTCAATTTCTGATTCTGTGGTTGTACTAGGTCAATGTTTTTTGCTCTCTCCCTCTCTTCTTCTCTCTCTCTTCTTTTTTTTTTGAGGGGAAATGACATATGACCCATAGCAACTGTCTTTTATTCCGGACTAACTTTTAATAGTCCCTTTCTGATTTCGTTTTGCAGATAGGTTGTATTTCAACACTTTCTTTTTGGTCCTCATCCTCCTCCCTTTTATATCCGTTTTTTTCAGGTCTTCAAAATGCCTCAAGACAAGGATACTTGAGCCGTAGCGACTACGCCCAGCGAACCCGGACAAAGTGATTCTTCTTGATGATATGATGCCGAGGTTTGGAGCACCTCGCACTACAAGCCACAACTCATCATCCCTGGATAGCGAAATGATATTGTAGCACAAGTAAACTCCGGCGGCCTTGCCATCACGGGCGGTGGATGTGTCCCGTATTAGTCGTCGGAAAGGAGTCTATCATTACTCGCGGGGAGGGACTACCCGGAGTATCTCCCATCAGATCCGGAGCTATTTACCTTTATTCAAAATTTTATTCCTTCACACATGACTGCAGGACCTTTGCTTGAGTATAGAAAGACGGTATTTGGAATCAGCTATTTTGAAGTCCCGGACAGTCTTCTCGGTACCTGTGCTTTCTCATATCCCAGCTTCCCCTTGGGATTTGCTATTCAGCACCGACTCCCCCGGCCGTCGATCTGGGCTCATTTAGCCATGATCTGGAGAGTTATACCCGATCGAGGAAGATTTCTCCTGCAGTTTGGAATCTGATGAATCGTCATCAGGCGAGGCCGGAGACTAATGGCCTACAACTACTGCCTTGCCATACCAGGTATGTATCTGGAGACTATGACAATCGATGCTTACTGAATCGAATTGTCGATTTGACTAGTCCCAGCTGGTATGGGAACTGGTCAGTTTTATCTTCCCACATTTTTCACTTTGGCGCCACTGAGTGGCTGATGGGGGTCCTCCACCATTACGGGGAGATTCTGAAATCGGCGGGTATTATGAGGCCGTTGAGGCGGCGCTGTATGATTACCCATGCCATACGGGGCTTCTCCAAGCACTAGTGGAGAGATTCAATCCCCGATGGAACACCTTTGGAACGGCCGAAGGTGAAACTTCCATTGATTTATGGAGCTTCCACCGAATCTCCGGTTGCCAATATCTGGGCACTTTTATGAGGAGATTGTTCTGGATGATTTACATACCTATCGCAGCAATGGCGCTGGCCAATATATTCTTCCATACAGCCTCCGTTTTCTGACAAAAGTGTGGAGAGACTTAGTCCTGTTTGAGAGGACGGATGATCCGGAGTCTCCCGTGGCAAATCCAAGGGTAAGCCAGAATGCTTGGCTTCGTTACTTCTATAACGGGCCATTCTGCTTTTTTGATAATTTTGCGACGGAAGGCCGCCGCCTGGAGGAGTATAACCAGCTCAGTGTAGGGAAGCCTCATCATGGGAGATTTATCTTTGCCCCTGAGAACAGAGGGTGGAATCCTCGCCGGTTACCAGACCGCACCTATTTGGCTGCGTATCTAGTATATTGGCTATCTTCCTTTGTTATTCCCCATGGTGAGGAGGAGCAATTCGGCCGGGTTTAATTTATCCGGCCTGTCTTTTGGCGGAAGGCCTGAAGCTTGCCATAGCCCCTGCTGCCCTTGCCAATATCTTCCACGGGTTGGCTCATTGAGTTCACATTCGAGCCCCCGGGACAGGAAAACATTACTCCCCACTCATTACTTGAGTGCCTGGGCGGGCCTTCTGCTTCCTGGGCTTTGTCAAACTGTTGATCTGCCCCGCCGATGGCTCCTTTGATCTTGCTGTTCAGAAATAGGCCTTGTGAGGATTTAATAAACCAGCTGACAGGAGCTCGTTATAGTTTGTCTTTCCTTCCAAATGGCGAGCAATTTCTCCTTCAATTTGGCGCTGTATCCCGAGGAATCCGGCCTTATAGTGTCCGCACATCAAGTGGGATCACCTATCATCTGCCTCATAGTGGGGGTTCTGTGTGTCTTTATATAAAGACTGGTTATTTGCATTCGGCCAGGCGTACTGGTATGTCGCCGGGATCCAGCCTTGTATTGGAGCCTTATTATCCTTCAAGGTTTGCCAGAAACTTTGGATATGACCAATCGGTTCCGCCAAATGCAGAGTTTCCACTGGATGTCCGCCTATACCGCGATCATTGTCTCCATATGAATGCGGCGAGTTGGTGGAACTATTTCTGCCGAGAAGAGGTAAATTCAACATGTATTCTTCCAGCTCTTGAGGCAACTGGGCGCATAGATCTTTTCTACGCCCGATGGTGGTTCGATAGAAGCAACATCTTCTGGCTTGCCCCCAAGAAATTGAAGAAATTTGAAGAGACCCGTTTAAAGAACAAGGGTCTACCTTTGATCTTGATGAACGTAGCATTCCTCAAAGCCCACTTTAGAGGAGTAATGCGCTCATACCTCAGGCGCTATAATTCCAAGACGTCCAAGAAGGGGAAGCCTGATTCTGGCAAACAATATTACTATAGGGAGATGCTGCCTTTGGATCCCATTGAGCTTCTTGACAGGAAGGCCACAGATATTCATGGTGATCTTCCGGAGTATGACTGGTGGAGCCACCTATTACTTGATCTTGGGCATTCTGCCAATGTTGCCTTATCGACCAAACTTCCGCCCGAGTGTATCAACGATCCGGGCTGGGTGCGCTGGGAGAAGCACCTTATGATCGCCATCGGCCACGCTGGGCCTCTGGAGTTTTTATCAAATCTAGAAAATGCCAGGACACTTTATGATATCCGAAGCCTTATGCAGAGGGTGGGCAAAATCTGCAAGGCTAATTTTCAGTGGCTGGTACCGGGTCCTCCACTTGACTTGACAGGTACTTCTTAGCCTGCTTGAGTTCATCATCATTCATTTTTTTTTAGGCATTTCCTTCCTGATCCTGCTCCCTTTTATTCTCATATATACTTTTTTTGTTTTTCTTCCTTTTTTTTTATTTCAGCTCCAGTAGTTGGAGGTGGAAGGAATGATGGGATTCGCTCCTTCCTTCCCGAGGAGGTAGGATTGACAAGGGTAAAGCGGTGGAAGAGACCCACTTGAGTGGTATGTCTTTCCCTTTTTCTTTTCTTCTCTCATCATTATCATTCATAACTTCTCTCTTTTTTTTTTTTTTGATTCATCATTTTTTTGTTTCTTTTTTTTTTTTTTTTTTTTTGCTCTGTCTCAGAGAATGAAATAGATGAAGAGGAGAAGACTCCTGCCCTTTCGGATGAAGAAGGCTTCTTGCCAGAAGGGTCTCCCTCTATTCATGAGGAGGAGTACGGGAGTACTTCGCAAGCTGCCGTCGGTCTATCTCCGGAGAATGCGTGTCACGAGATGCCCTCTCATTTTGAGCTTTCCGGAACTGCGACAGCAGGTGGCTATAACCCGGGTTCACATTTACTGAACTGGGGGTTTCGTCGGGGCAGTGTTCTTCCGCCCCGACAGAGGTTTATATTCCCGTACCTGTTGAGGGATCCATGGCTGCGGCAGGGGTTCCTTTTGGTGAGTATACTTTCTCGAACCACTGTGCACTTTCTTTACTCTTCTTTCTCTTCTTTTATTCTTCAGTATCCACATCTTCCTCTATCTTGACTGTTTTTTTTTTATATAAGGACAAGAGCTTTATGAGCAACTTTTCATGTCGGGTACAATAGACATGTATCCCACACTAGCTGCTGATCCCTTCTTCTCGCCCTGGGGTAATGCCGGGAACTCATACTTGGCAGAGCAAGTTCATTCCGCTTTTCAAGTGGATGGAGTAAGGGGTTATGGCAGCGGGTATCAAGAGGCGGACGCCCCCATGGATCATAATGTTAATCCACCAGTTCTGCCACCAAGCGATTTTGGTTCCCATCCGGTTGACCATCCCTCCAGATCCCAAGGATTTTATTCGGGGAGCCGGATTTTGTTCAGCCACCAAATCCTGAGGCGGCGGTTAGGGAGAGGATCCCCTCGCCAGGTGAGGTGTGATGAGGTTCAAATGCTTTGTTGGATTTCTTCTTGATTATCTTCATGGAATGCCTGTTGATATCTTGACAGATTTCGCAATTCCCCGGCATCGAGATTGGTGCTCCACCCGAGCACAACATAACCTGGCCCACCGGAGATCGGCCAGATTTGAGTTCTGACGATGAAGATAGCGGCATCTGGAACTGTCTTACTGCTAAAGTCCAGGCAATGGTGACCTCAGCAATCCTCCACCAGCGGAAGTTATGAGGCGGATATTGGCGAAATACACCATCAGGGCTTTTAACATGGGTATCTGCCGCGACCGCTGGATGGGCTTCGTCAAGGATACTTGGGACAAAGTGTATTGCCTTCATGACAATGCGACTCAGGTCCCTTACAGCCAGCGCTTCAGATTTTGGAGAGCGACATCTGCTCGCTATCCGGTGACATTGACGAGAGTGATTCCCGAGCTGCTGATGTGCGCAAACGTCGGAAGATACGGGAGCTGAGGATGGCCACAGAGGCGAGAATATTGCTCGTCTGGAACGCGAGCTCGGCAAAGAAAGATCTCCCAAGCTCAAGATGCCAGAGATGAGGCTAGAGATTCTGAGGAAGAAGCCGTCCTTATCAGGGACGGGGACGGTTCTCGCCGAGTTAGATCTTTCAAGATCAAAGAAGCTGAACGGCTGAAGAGGAAGGAGCCTTCCTGCCTCTGCTTTTCATCGTAGTGCTTGTATTTTGAACTTGTAGTCTCGGTTTCCTTTTCATCTCTGTATATAGTATCTGTCACCTTCTTTGGACTTGCAATGGTGACCTAACTTGTAGTTTTCATGAATGTACAAATGAAGGATACAGAAATCCTCCTTTTCACTTTCGTTTCCTTACCTCTCTTTTCCTTTTTTTTTTCTTCTTCTTTTTTTTTACCAGCCCCAGTGCCCTTTCGGGTTTTCACCGAAGCTGGCCCCCTTTAACTTTTTCCAACGCGCCTTTTCAGGTTTTCACGTTGAGGGGTTATCCATTTTTGCCTGAAGTGCCCTTTCGGGTTTTCACCTCAGCGGATTTTCTGATCTTTTTGCCCTCAAGTATACAACAAGTCATATACTTAAGTCCATCGGGGTATCTCCATTTTTAACCCCTTTTTTTCTTTTCCTTTTTTTTTTTTGGGTACTTGACTGGTTTGAGTGGCTGAGAGTTTGATTGCGGAATGGATGGTTATCTGATTGTGGAATGAGTGGTAATGTAATTGCGGAATGAGTAGTGGTGTAATTGGGTTTATGTGTAAGTATGGCGGTTTAAGGCTCAGGTATGATTTAGCTCTGGCTCTGGTTATAGAATCTGGAATGGTGTTTATTGTTTGATTTTGGGTCTGAATTTCTCCCATCCTTGATGACTTAGTGCCGGGATAGGGGTATTACTTCAATACAACATCATGTAGCAAGCTCATTATTTTGCTTGCTTGCTTGATTGGTATGTAGAATCACCGCTCAAGTGTGACTTGTGATTCTGTAAATACAAACGAAGATGATGAAAGTCCTCCTTTCATTTTCTTTTTTTTTTTTTTTTTTTTTTTCACATTACCAATCCCAGCGCCCTCTCGGGTTTTCACTAAGACTGGCCCCCTTTAGCTTTTTCCAACATGCCCTTTCGGGTTTTCATGTTGAGGGGTTATCTATTTTTGCCTGAAACGCCCTTTTTCGGTTTTCGCCTCAGCCAGATTTTTTGATCTTTTTACCCTCAAGTATATAGTAATTATATACTTGAGTCCATCGGGGTATCTCTATTTTTTAACCCCTTTCTTTTTTTTCTTTTTTTTTTAGTATTCAAGTAGTTTGAATAATTGAATGGACAAGAGTCTAGCTCTGGAATGGATGAATAGACTCTGATGTAATTTGGAATTTAAGTTTGGATGATGATTGTATATTCAGGCCTAATTTCAGATTTGGATTTTGGTCTTGATTTTGGTTTTGTTCTGGTTTAGATCAAATCTGGATATGATGTGCCTTGATGGCCTGTTGAATATGAATTTGGAATTGTATTTAGATATGACTTGTCTTGACGGCTTTAAGGTATGAACTTTGGGATTTTCTTGACATCATCTACTATGGTGGTTTGCTGGTGGACTTCAGGTTTTGAACTGGCTTTGATATGTTCTGTCTTGGTGGCTTACTGACTATGACTGGGATTTGGATTTGATATAGCCTACCTTTTTGTGGTTTACTGGCTATAGGTTTCGGCATTTTGGATTTGACATAGCCTACCTTTTTGGTTTGCTGGCTATGGTTTTGGTATTTTTTTTGGTTTGCTGGCTATGGTTTTGGCGTTTTGTTTGACATAACCTACCTTTTTGGTTTGCTGGCTATGGTTTTGGATTTTTGGATTTGACATAACCTACCTTTTTGGTTTGCTGGCTATGGTTTTGAAATTTGATTTTGATGATGAGAGAGATATACGAGACAATCTCCTGACTTTCATTTCCCCATTTATTTCTTGGGTCTATACACAGAGCATCCCTAGCTTTATGCTTCTACGGGAATTTGAGGGGTGTTGAGGGTTTGGTTGACATGATGAGCAAATGGAAGTTTGATTCCTTTGTCCCCATCTATGGCAACATTCTGGTTACATATGATTTTTTTTTGATTTCTCGTCCCTTTGGGTGACTAGGTCTTGGTTGAGGTGGTTGGCCAGGATCACCTTCTGGAGCATAATACAGCTTCAAGTGCTTCCCATTGAGTGGAGGAAAGGCACATCACCTTTGTGGTCGACGAGTCTGTATGCTCCTCCCTCGTATGCTAGAGTGACGATATATGGACCGAGCCAGGTGGGTTGAAGTTTACCACATGATTTTTCCGGCCATTGCTTCTCTGCATTTGACCATGACGAGATCCCCTTGTTTAAAAGCTCTGGGTCTTGCTAATTTGTCGAATGCTCGAACCATTCTAGCTTGATATACTTGGAGGAATTTGTAGGCTTCAAGGCGCCTTCCTTCTAAATTAGAGAGCTCCTCAAGTCTCCTTTCCATTTGATCTTGATCTTGGCTTTGAAATTCATTTTGAATTGCCACCCGATAGGATGCCATTTCAATTTATGGGAATCATGGCTTCAGCTCCATAGACTAAGGAGAAGGGTGAACACCCTGTAGGGTTTTATAGGTAGTTCTGTAAGCCCATAAAGCTTCATGAACCTTTTCTCCCCACTCTCGTTTTCTGTTGCCAACTATCTTGGCAAGTAACTTGCAGAGAGTTTTGTTAAAGGCTTCTGCCAACCCATTAGCTTGTGGGTTATATATTGAAGATGTCCTCCAGTCAATATGGAATTTTGCCGCCAAAGAATATATTGTTTTGTTTCTAAACTGCGACCCATTATCAGATATAATCTGTGAGGAGTACCAAATCTGTATATTATGTTTTGCTTGACAAATTTGGCGACTGATTCTCCGTTACCTCTCTTAATGGGAGCTTCAGCCCATCGAGAGAAATAATCTGTGGCAGCCAATATAAACTTGTGGCCTTGGGAGGAAGGCGGGAATGGTCCCACAATATCCATACCCCATTCAGCAAAGGGCCATGTTGGCGCTGTGGGATGTAACATATTTGGTGATTTCCTTGGCACATGACCAAATGCTTGACATTGATGACATGTACGGGCATATTGGATACAGTCCGCGTACATGGTAGGCCAATAAAAGCCTTTTAGCTTGATATTGATCTTCATCTTTTCCCCTGCTTGGTGTGCACCGCACAGCCCGGAGTGAACTTCTTTCATGATGATTTTGGCCTCCTTGAGAGATAAACATCTGAGAAGGACTGACCCTTTCTTTTCATGGACCAGCCTATATAGTTGATCTGCTATTATTTGATATGATGCAGCCCTTCGTAAGAGCTGAATTCTTTGTGCTCGATCAGGAGGTAGCCAACCTTTCTTGATTTTGATAAGTGGCTCGCGCCAATCTTCAGATTCATTTGTTGTATCTAGCTCTGTATTATATACTTCTTCGATTGCAACATCAGACTCATCGTCGAGGATACTCGGCATGAGTCTTCTGTGGCGGACCATTATGTCCACTTCTCCTTCAGGAGGCAATTTTATGGCGAGGCCAATTGGCCAGAGCATCTGCCTGGGAATTTTCACTTCTTGGTATATGGGATATATCGAAAAAGCTGAATTGCTCTTTGAGCTTCATGGCTGTATTGTAATATGGAAGTAGTTGTGGTTTACGGACTTCATACTGGCCCAATATTTGTCGGATGACCAGTTGTGAGTCTCCGTAAACTTGTATACCTTTGATCCCCATTTCGAGAGCTAATCGAAGTCCAATAATTAAGGCTTCATATTCTGCTTCGTTATTTGTAAGTTGCTTCATGAGAGCACATGAATTGTATAAGATTCCTCCATATGGGGTGACAAAGACAATTCCAGCTCCAGTAGAGACAGAGGTGAACCATCTGTATAATGGAGAGTTCGGGAAGCTCCATCAAATATAATTCCCAAGGGTAGCTCAATTGTGGCAACTTCTTCGGAATTTGGAGTTTCCTGATCTTGATGTTCTCTCTCATTTATAGGAGAGAGTTTCTTCTTCCGGAAGATCTATAGACAGAGGGGAATCTTCTGTTATTGGATGAGCGGCTAAAAATTCAGCCAGACCCTGCCCTTTGATGGCTTTTTGTGGAATATATGTAATCAAATTCCATAAGGAGCAGGGCCCATTTCCCGAGCCGTCCTGATAGTACGGGTTGCCTCAACAGGTATTTGAGTGGATCATACTTGGAGATGAGTTTAACTTCATGGGCCAGCAGATAATGCCTTAATTTCTTAACGGCAAATACCAGTGCTAGACACACTTTCTCCATTGGAGCATATCGGAGCTCTGGCCCGATTAGCTTTCTGCTGAGATAATACAAAGGTTGTTCTTTTCTCTCTTCATTTGCTTGTGCCAATAGAGCCCCGAGGGAGACATCCATAGCTGCAATATAGAGTATGGATGCTTTCCAGCGATAGGGCCCCCAGCACTGGTGGAGTGAGGAGATATTCCTTGATTTGTTCAAAGGCAATTTGGCATTCTTGATCCCAGACGAAGGGTGCATCCTTCTTCATTAATTTGCCGAATGGCAAACATTTTCCTGAGAGATTGGAGATGAATCGCCTGATATAGGCCAATCTTCCTTGAAATGATCTTAGCTCTGTTAATTTTGAGGAGGTGGCAATTGCTGGATTGCCTTGATTTTATCGGGGTCTATTTCTATGCCCCGATATTTGACGATGAATCCCAGAAATTTGCCGCTTGAAACCCCAAATGCACATTTCATAGGGTTCATTTTCAGTTTGAATTGACGAAGTCTTCCAAAAACACGGCGGAGATCACATAGATGATCCTCCTGTTTTTTGGTTTTGACGACTAAGTCATCAACATAGCATTCGACTACATCATGAATCATTTCATCGAATATCTTGGTCATGGCCCTTTGATATGTGGCTCCTGCATTTTTCAAGCCAAAGGGCATCCTTTTATAGTTGAAGATACCTTTGGGTGACCTGAAGGCAGTATGATCTTTGTCTTTAATTGCCATCCGGATTTGATTGTAGCCCGAAGACCCGTCCATAAATGACAAAGCTTCATGGCCGGTGGTCATATCCACCATTGTTTCAGTAATAGGAACTGGGAAATCATCTTTGGGACATGCTTTATTCAAGTCCCTGTAGTCGATACATATCCGGATTTGACCATTCTTCTTCTTCACAGGAACAATATTGGAACCAAACTGGATATATGCAGGGCTCGATGAAGTCTACTTCAGAGAGCTTGTCGACTTCAGTATTTATTTTCAATTCCAGTTCATACCGCATACGCCTTTGAGTTTGCTTGATAGGCTTGGCTGTATGATGTATGGATAATTCATGCTCGGCAACTGATGGCTCCAGTCCCGGCATTTCTTTATAATTCCATGCGAAGCAATCTTGGAATTCCAGCAGGAGAGCCTGATAAGCCTGCCTTTCTTGTTTACTAAGAAGGCACTAATAAAAATAGGCGGGGATCTTCTTGACTCCCGAGATTAAGTTCAATTAATTGATCAATAGTGGCTTGTCCGCCATCTTCAATTTCTTGAGGAGCTGGTTGCAGATCTATGAAATCTCCTTCGTCGTCAGAGTTGGTGACGTAGACTTCATAGAGATTCCCATCTTGAGAATTTATGGATGAAGATTGCTTGCAGAATTCTTCTGGCAGCTCTTCATTTGATAATTCATTTGGTAGAGCTGAGGCAATATCTTGAGAGTTGGAGTTGGAACACTCCTGATTATTCTTTGTGCTGCAGATTTCTGATGATGATCCAACAACATTGACTGTATAGGAGGATCGGTATCATAACCTAATCCTCTGGTATCTTTTCCAGAGGATGGAGGTTGCCCTCGGACTTGCGAAGGTTCCCATAATTGCTTGAAGAAATTTCTTCGGGAGATATCTTGTTCCTGAGGGATTTTCTGCTTTTTGCACATCTCTTTAATTTTTCCTGGCATATCAGCCATTTCTTGTATCAGTTCAAGCTTGTTGTCGGGTCTGTCTTCCCAACCAAAATCATCCTTTGGACATATTTGAGGGATTGATTCTCCTTTATAGAAGAGAATTGGCTTTGCTGCCTTTCTTGCATTCCTTCGCTTCTTTTCCTTGATAAGTGACAACGAATGTTTTTAATCGCCGAACACTTTGTTCTTGCTTCAAAGAGTGGGTTTGCATGCAGCTGGGTGGTAAAGGAATACCCCCACTAATAACTTGACCTACATGATCAGCTTCATAATTGATATTTCGCCGTTCTGGGCGAGTTTCTTTGCTTTGAGATTCTCTGCAGATGATTTGGCAAAGCTTTTGTTTATCACAAAAAGTTCACCAGTTTCACTGTCTTCACTTGAACATTTAATCTGCTTACCCTTCTCTTTAGACAGGGAGGGGTTGAGGATTTGGTCCTCCAAGATATAAGAGGGCATCAGTCAAGTTGCATTCATCCTCCCGAAAGGGGGCTTGATCAGCAAAAACTGTATGCTGCTTCCCTTCTTTTGCATATTTAATACATTGATGGAGAGTTGATGGTATGACCCAATTTTCATGCAGCCAAGGCCTCCCAAGCAGAACTTTGTATGTTGTATTTGCATCAATAATGAAGAAGGTCACCCTGGTGACGAAATCCCCTAGAGCCAATTTGACGGTGACTCTTCCCACTGCTTTTTCTGAGTTTTGATTGAATCCGGTGATCTTCACATCTTCTACCTTTTGCCAATAAGGCATGAGATAAAGAGATTGAAAAGTTTTATAGGGCATTAGATTGATGGATGCCCCCGGATCGATCAAGATCCGGTTTAATTGAATGCCATTGATCTTCCCCTTCATGTATAGAGGACGATTATGATATGGGGAAGATAATAATAGATCTTCATCAGTGAAAGTAACATTTGCTGCCAGTGCTTCATATGCTTGTTCTTGAAAATTTGCCATATGAGCCTTATAAGCTTCTGGTTCTTGGAGTATTTTGACGAGAGTTTCTCTCAGGTCTTTGCTCCAAGCAATTGCTTCCCAGACCGTAATGTTGACGGGAAGTGACTGTAATTGCTGAAGAATCTTGTCATCAGCTTCAGAGCGTATCTGGTCCAAATGGGAAGGTTTCCTTGATGAGGATCCAGAAAGCTCTTTCGGCTTAACAGATTTCTTTTGAGAGATAGGAGTCAATAGCTTCTCGTTAGGAAGAGGAGGAAGATTGTCTGGCTCATTTGACCAAGCATAAGGACTTGGGTTTTTATCTTCAGATTGAGAAACCATGTCGGGTAGTCCTCTTCTTCATCTGAAGGATCAAAAATATAGGAATCTGCCCGAATTTGAGGCTCGGGCAAAGGCTTTGCTTCTTCTTCACCATGAAGAGTATGATTTTATCTGGATACTTGGTAGTGGAAGATGCCGGTTTTTGATGCTTACCACGACCCTTCTTAAGATGATGATTTGAATTACCTGGAGATCGACGCTGGTATACAAGCGTCGTTGGCTTGTCCCTTGCTTGTGCAGCAGTATCAATTGTAGAAGTTTGCAATTCTTTTGGAGGAGGGATGAACCATGTAGCAAGAGAATGAGCTGAACATGGAGTCCAACTGTTCCATAGTAATTTCTTCATCTCCATTGAAGAGACTCAAATTCGGCGAAGGAGGGAGGTCACCCTCTTGGAGTGCTTCATGTGAACTTGCAATAACCAATTCCGAAGCCGCCTCTTTCGCTCGATTTCTTCCCAAGGGATATATTGGTCGAGCGTTGGTTTATCAGAGGGCTTGGAGGCTTCATATTCTTCCAGCTCATTAATCAACAGCTGGAGTCTTTGGACAGCCGTCAGCTGCTGAAGCCTCTGCAGCCAACCTCCTCCATTTGTTTCTTCATTTTCTTTTTTCATTCTTTTTCTGTTTTTCTCTCTATTTCTCATTTGTAGAGCTTCTAGTGAATTCATCATTTCTTGTTCTGAAAATGGCTCAGGAATATTTTTTTGCTAGAATGACCTTTGACGATAGATTTACCGGGTCTTCTAGAATTTCTTGATTTTCGAGGGCCAACAGTGACCCATTCAGCCTCTGAGGGTTGTGCCTGAAAGGTTGAGTTGATTGCTTCTTCTTCAACAATTCCAGGAGGGAGTTGGTAATAATCACCTACAAACTCCTCAGCTTGCTGCGAGATTGGTTTCGCGGCAGCTTCTCCTGATATTCCGTTTCTATATTGAAACAGGCCAATTCTGAATTGCTCAATGTCAGCCTTGCTTCTATGTCGTCCATAGCCCAGCTGACGATGATAATATTCACATAGATCTTGATATTGTGCTTGGAATTCTGGACTCGGATCATATGTTTGTGATGAGGGGGTCAGGAGATTTCCTTCCTGATCAATTACTCCCTCGCGGATCTTTGTTTCGATCCAATCATGGAGATCCGGGCAATCTTTAGTAGAGTGTATGACTCTGGCATGATATTCACAGTAGAGATGTGACCGTCTTTCTTTTTCAGAGATATAAGGCTCAGGATCAAATACTTTTATCAACTCTCTGATCTTAAGCTGGTTGAATATGGATTGAGTATCTTTTAGATCAAATGAGCGTTGATGTAGAGGATGCCAATCATCATACCACCGGCTAGATAAATATGGATTTGCCATAGATGACTGCCCTTCTGATTCAGGACCAAGAGAGGATGCATTGATGACATTCACCGAATGAGATCCTGGATTGCCTGGCCCATTTGGTGGAGACTGAATATGCGGTTGTGGAGGATTCACCAGGAAGTTACCCATATTGATTAGTCCCTGCTGGATCATTTCTTCCACTTCTGCTTTGAAGTTTGGACAATCTTCAATGACGTGGCCCAATAGTTGATGATATGGGCAATAGTTGGGCCTTAATTCTTCTGGGACTAGATAATCCATATATCCCGCTCGTAGGCAGAGCCGGAAGAGTGGCAATGTATGCTGCCGACGGAAAGAATATGACCTCATCGGCTCAACAGGATTTGGAAGATTTTCAAGAAGCCAGTCGATTGGGTCTTGAAGTGGCGACATAGGAGGAAGCGCCGGATATATCGGTGAGTAAGCATAACCAGTTTGTGGAGGGTAGGGTCCCTGAACAGGAACATCCTGGTGCCCCCCATATTTTGCACAATTTGGATCAACTCTTGTTGTCCTTGTTGTAGTTGATGGAGTTGCCTTTGTACTCTTTGCATTGCCGTGTTTGTACCTCGACGTCTGGATCCTGACGGAGAGTGGCTCCAGAAGTATCTTGAGGTGGATTACATGAAGGTCCTACCTCAGGATTATTTGAGCTTGTGGCGGGCTCAGCCGCATGTATAACATTGACCGATTGCTCTGGCCAATCCCAAGTATGAGGTTGCGGGGATCAACCAGACCATTCTGCATAGATATGCGGCCTTCTTGAATTATTTTCTGAGCTTCATTCTTGAAGACATAACAATCTTCAATTGCATGCCCCACTATACGGTGATATGGGCAATAATTTGGTTGATTGATCTTGCTGATATCTGCTGGCTTCTTTGGTGTTGGTAATGATATCAACTGGTTATCCAGACAGAGATCAAATAGCTTTCTGGTATGCTCCTTTCTGAAAGAATAGGAGCCTTCATACGCTCAGCGAGTGTAGGCAGAGGCACTTTTGGCTCTGCCTTTTTCTTTGAGGAGGTGGGGATTACTGCCCCTTTTGCTTCACTGCCAGGCAAGAAGTCAACAGCATTAACCTCTTTTGCCGACGGATTGCGCTCCTTAGGGAGCTTACCCTTATAAGGCGCATGAGCCGTTTGTTCGGCCAAAAATACCTCGATCTCCGCAACGGCAGAATTCAACTGATCAAAGCTTTTAATATTTGCTGCCAAGAGTTTCTCTTTAATTGATGCAATGAGGCCTCTTCGGCAGATGGTTACTGCATCTTGTTGCACGGGAGGATTATCACACCCCATGCTGAGCTCTCTCCATCTTCGGATGAAGTCAATTGCCGATTCCTCCTTCTTTTGCTTAAGGGAGCATAATTCGGCGAGAGAGACTTTTCTTTCAGCCGTTTGAAAACGGTCATAAAATTTCTTTTGCATATCAGCCCAGTCAGCCACTGAACCAGACCTAAGCTTTGAATACCATTGGAATGCAACTCCCGTTAGAGAAGTTGCGAAATATCTGAGGAGATATGATTCATCAGATGCAAGATCGCCCATGGCAATTGTATAATGCGCGACATGTTCTTGCGGTGCCCCACACCCATCATATTTGGGCAATTTAGGGACTTTGGGAGATGCCTCAGGCAATTTCTTGAATTGATGAAATACCGGAACGGGACAGAATATATGCCCGTGGAATGAATACCTTCGCCCTGCTGGGCGAACATATCCTCGACCATCTTCTTTATTTCATGCCGTTGTATGGCAGTATTTTGAAATGCGTCCATTTGAGGAGGCATAATATTAGCTGGGTCATTGATATCGGACCCGTAGCCTGAGGGAGAAGACCAGTTGAAGAAGTTGTTGGATTATTTAGGGAAATAAACCCATCCGGATGCTGGCTTTGTTGGTGTCGAAGAGAGACCGGCTCTATGGATTGCCGGTGACTTGTCGTTGCCAAGTGCTTCATTTTATTGAGAAGTGAGGTCATTTCAGACCGCCACTGTTGTATAACTTCATATTTATCGTCATCTGACATAGCTTGAAAATTTCCTTTGTTGGCAAGTCGATGACGGGATGCCCAGCAGAGGCAGAAGGTCCACTCTCCTCAATTTGAATATTTGTTTCTTCAAAGAAGGGAATTTGGGAACCTTCATGTTGAGTGTCGACTGGCGGAAGAACTTGGCTAGATGTGCCAACTTGCCCACCAAGTTGACGAGCTCTCCTGGCAAATTGCCGAGTATTGGGGTGGGTAACCCCTGTGGAAATATTAGGAGTGGCTTCTGCGATTTGTTCCGCAATTTCGCCGGACTCCATTCCAGTAGCATAACAGGAGAATATTATAAGCCTGGGTTTTTCCTGAGCCGCCCAGTAACACGTCGTCTTTTTGACGGACGAGCAGGGTGCTGGGAGTCGCCCTTAGCTTATCAAATACTGGAATTCGCGATATACGGTCAAAAACCGATATGCGAGCTTTGGATTGTTGAGTTGAGGTCTGCTTATCTACCCGGGTATTTCCGGGCCTTGAGAGATGTAGTTTGATTTTCGATATATGCCTTTCCTCTTCCGTCCTCTGGAGTGTTCAAACCCAGCATCTTGGAGAGGATTATTGTTGACATTCTTCTTTCTCCAAAGCGTCTTGGATGTATTTGCTTGATCTTCAAACTTCTGAGTTTCCTTTTTGGAACCCAGATTTTCTTCAGCTTGGTAAAACCCATGTCTTTTGTTTGGCGCCGGCTTTTACCATGGAGTCTTCATGCTTCCCCCGGAACCACCTTAGAGCTGAGAAGCGGTTTGAGGTTGGAATATTTGGAACATACCTATCACGGGGAGTGGTAGGTGGAGTACCATCAAGGCGCACTTGCACATTCCCGATCATAACGGACTTGCCGGATCTGGAGATGGCAGCGGGCGGCCTTTTGTTGTTGCGGCGTTTATATTGCCCCCGCTGTGAGGAAACAGGAGCCACAATGGTAGAAGAGATCATATGGACCGAATAGGTCCGAACTTGAGTTGAATGGGGTTTGCCCCCTTTGACAGCATCATTCTTCACGGGCATTTGGGTGCCCTTGTTGACAGTAGCGAACGAGCCTTGACACGTCCACTGTTGTTGCAATTCTTCTTTGTTGATTTGTGGGAAGAAGATATTTGAGCAGCTTCCTCCTTCTGATGGGCCGGAACCACTCCCAGAAAGAAAGGGGATCCGACGACTGCAGGGAAATCTCCGAACACAATCGGAGTCGCCAGTAGCCGAACCTGGCGTGGTTGTTGACGACGAGCGGTCCATAAGTGACAGCCATCTTCAACACTTATGATTCGTCTTTTCTTCAAGTACCTTCAAAAGGAAATATCAGTATTAGGATTTTCATAAAGAGTATGTAAGTCTCATCCTTTTTACTATGAATGGTGAAAAGGTCCCACCGGGCGTGCCAGCTGTTGACACGGGAAAATATGTGAACTAATGGTTACGTGTATATGCGGTTATGTATATATGTGTGTGGAGTTACACATGGTTATCGTGACATAGAAGCACATATCATTTGATTTTGTTTATTCATTTCGTTTTATGTGTTTCATGTATTCATTTCCCATGCTTTTGAATTTTGCGGGGCGTGCCAGTCTGTCTAACAGACAGAAGAAAAAGTCCACACAATGCGGAGAGAGTATTTTTGGGTGTCCTTGGAACGGACGGTATGATGTCCGTGGAACGGACGATTGGATTGTCCATGAAATGGACGGGGATGCCCGTGTGACGGGCGACTAGGGTGCGCCGTTTTTTATCTGAACTCCTTGAGTCCCGTATCCATACTCATCAGGTGATTGGAGTAGCATGTGCTGGACCTCTGTCTCCATCGACCGGAGTCGATGTTACATTTACATCGAGTTAAGACTCCTGGTGTTATTAACATCAGTTTTAACCCGAATACCATTCATAGCAAAGGATGAGAAAAATATGCACGCTTTTAGAAAATCCTGATCATAACATGTTTTTTCTTTCTTTCAATGCTTTTACTTTGGGTATTTCATTTTTGAAATGACTGCCTTTTTGGAGTCCAAAGTGTGATTTTGAGAGGGAACGGTTGCATACCCGTGGACCTATTTGAGGTTTTTCTTCTATTTGCAAAAGGTTAATTAGAAATTTCTATTTGGGAAAACATGAGGATTGTTATTGTGAACGGGTATATACCCGTGCATTTTGATTCTGAACTTGGGGTATTATGACCCGGAGTAACACTTCCGTATTAGAAGGATTACTGTATCAATTTTTCTCATATGAAGTTCTTTTACAGTGCCATTTTGGAGCAAAGTCCGAATTTGAGGCAAAGTTTCTTTTCTCCTCATTTCTCACTTGTGCGGGTACAATTTCCGGAGATCATATGGATGTATCTCCATGGAAGTCCTTGTCATATTGTATTTTTTTCTGAAGTCCATTTCCACGGGTATGGTTTTCGTGGAAGTGCATATGTGCTCCCATTCGGGTATCTGAACACAGTTCGGGTCCCCATGGACGTTCTTGTCAATTTAAAGTTCCTTTCTGGAAACTGTCCATATGAACGCAGTTCTTGTGAGTATGCTTTCGTGCTGCTCTTTGGAGTATCTGAGCATAGTTCGGTTCTTGTTTCCTTTTTCTTTGGATGTGTGTATATCAATACAATTTCCATTTATTTTGGCAGAGTTTCTGCCTATACGGAGTGCCCTCACGGAGGTATATTCATATGAATATGTACTTATATCCATGTGTCCTCGGAGAATCTTTGTCCGGAGGAATTTTGCCCTTAAGGAGGTATGTGTGTATGATCATAAATTTGCAGTTTATGCATATTTTCTCACCGGTATCCCTATTTGAATGGAGTATCCGGCAAAGAGGTACTATCTGCATATGCAGAATCCCTTTTGAGAGGCATATGCATGTAATTACGAATTTATGATTATAGACATGTTTACGGGCGGAGACTCCATTTGGGCAGAGTTTCCTCTTGGGAAGACATGTATATGAATACAAAGTTCGTGATTATATTGATATGTTTTTAGAGGGAGAACCCGGACATGGGCAGAGCTTCCTTTCAAGAACACATGTGTATAGGCACAAATTTGAATTTTATAGATATGTTCTTAGGCGGAATCTCCACTTGGGCAGAGTTTCCTCTAAGAAACATATATGAAAATAAGAATTTGTGAATATACAAACATGTTCTTGGGCAGAACCTATCCTCGGGCAGAATCTCCTCTAAGAACATATCAATATAAACACAGATTTGAAATTTATAGATATGTTCTTAGGTGGAATCTCCATTTGAGCAGAGTTTCCTCTAAGAAGCATATATATAAAAATACGAATCTGTGAATATATGAATACGTTCTCGAGCAGAATCTCCACTTGGGCAGAGTCTCCTCTAAGAAACATATGCATATAGCACAAACACACCATCCCGGAGAGTTTAAAACTCGATGGGAGGTGGCATAAATTACAAAGGTATCTAAAATACCATATGTCCGGGGTGGACGGTATTTAGAACCTATAACCCGTGAGGGCCGGTGCCGCTATTGCGGACTTTTAGCCGATGAAGTTTGTCGATGCCGTATATGAACAACTTCTCAATGCTCGGGAGAAGATTTGGTACCTTGACTCACAAAGAAATGAGATTGAGAACGAAGAGGAGAGCTTTGGGGATTTGGAAATTTCTATCTCCTTCAACTTTCAAAGAAGGGACAATAAGAAAGGAGGGCTATAACACTTTTTCTGACCAAAGGGAGGGAGAGCTAGAGAGAGAGAGCCCAACCCAAGAGCCAGCCAGCCGAACCCCTTTTTTTGGGGAATGGGGGTGCCTTTTATAGGGGAAGGCACCCCCTTACATGCGTGGGATGGGGGGTCTAACCGATGGGGGTTCCATCGGTTAGAGGGAAATTCCCTCTAACCGATGGGACTTCCATCGTTTAGAGGGTTAAGGCCCCTCTAACCGATGGGGGTACCATCGGTTAGGGCCCTTTTTTTTATTTTCTGTTTTCTATTTTTTCCTGTTTTTTTTCTGTATTTTTCTGTTTTGTTTTTTTTTTTTTTTTTTGAAAGGGGACCCCTTAACCGATGGAAGTTCCATCGGTTTAAGGGGAATCCCCCCTAACCGATGGAACATCCATCGGTTAGAGGGAAGACTCCCCTAACCGATGGAGCACCATCGGTTAGGGACCCCTTAACCGATGGAAGCTCCATCGGTTAGAGGGGAGTTCCCCTCTAACCATGGAAGTACCATCGGTGGGGGGATTCCCCTTCCAACCGATGGAAGCTCCATCGGTTAAGGGGAAAACCCCTTCAACCGATGGAGCTACCATCGTTAGGGGAAAAAACCCCCTAACCGATGGTATTTTCATCGGTTTAGGGGAGGCTTAAAAAATCTATAAATAGACCGCCTCCCCTTCATTTGAAGGGGTCTTGCCCTTTGGAGAATCCCGTGTCATTCTGGACATCTTGTCGGAAGTTCTGCCGTCCCGGACGGAGAATCAATTGCAAGTCTTTGGAGCCTTCGTGGCGGACTTGTTCTCGTACTCATCTTTCACATGTGGTCTTGTAGACCTCGTAATGCCGGAATTCTTCCGTGCCGTATTTTACGGAGATTTATTCTCCTCGGCATCTCCCACTTGCTTGGGATGCTTGACAATACTTGAGAGCTTGAACGGCTTTCAACCAGAAACTTGGATTAATCATGACTTTAAGTAACCTTGGGTTACCGTAATCATAACCACCTTGTCCCCCTAATCAGCCGTTAAACCGTTAGGTGAAATCAACATTTTACCGGTAGTTACCGACTCCTGGTTAGGTAGCCATCCTCCTTGCCTCAGGCTAACTAACTGGTTAGTTACCCACATGTGACTGCCACCTACTTGGCTTGTTGGACCACTATATAAGGGAGCATTGGTACTCCTCTTAACAAGCATCCAACATATACACATATAAATATTTTCTGTCCCAACAACTGCCTGGTATAAAAAACTGCCTCTTTTTCTTAACTACAAATGTAGGTTATCCAACAGGGTAAAACATATAAGAACTAGGATATCACCATTTGTATATCATTGCAAAACACAATCCCCCAAACATCTGGTTCTGGCTAGGATTATAAACATATTGATGGCAGGTAGATAGAATGCTGGCATATTATTGATAGAAATGCTGCATCAATAATAACTACAAGTATCTGGCTAGATTAATATGTCTCTTTTGTCCTTACAAGTAGACACAAGGCTTCTGCCATTTTGTTGACTCAATTATAGCAGCATCAATTTGTACGCTCCTTTTGAAGACTACTGATAAACATCCAAGTTACAGTTCCTAAGTTTGATGGCTGGTAATAAAAAAAAAACCCCTTGGTACATGGAACCCCAAACATTGCCGCACGCATTTGCTGATACAAATTGACCTTGAATTGGAATGTCCCATTCTGACTTTGCCACTCCCACTTCAGTAATAGCTGCGGGCAGGTGCTGTTTCCAGCACCTACAATTTACCTTCTCTCCTAGAGTTGTCTGTTGCCTACTATGACCAACAGCACAACAGTCAGCCAAATCTTCCTTTTCAAGCACAATTTTTGAACTTTTATTGTATTACCAGGGGCTTCCAAACAAATGTTCTCAATGTTTTCATTTTAGGAAGTAGAGAACTTGAAAATAAGTGAGGAGGATTAACACATTCTTTCTTTGACTTTTAATTTGGAATATCTACAAATGCTTTTATCTGTTATTACCTACAATCTGACTTTTTATCTTTCTCAATGCAACCTTTTCCTGAGCTAATTGCTGGAAAGCAAAACCCGTCACTGCGAGTAGGATTCAATGTTATTTTTCCACGTGGTTTTTCTAACTTCCATGGAAAGTATGCAATTATATAGATTAAATATGAACCAATGGTTATGCTTTTAGCATGGCTCTTCCCAATAATGTGATGTTTCCAAGATAGTTATTTTCTCTAGAGGTGTGTCTGACCATTTTATCATTGTAAGAAGGAGTGTAAATGATACTTAATCGATTTTTTAGTTACCTGATGGCACCCTTCATGTAGCAATTTTTTAGTTACTTGATGGCACCCTTCATGTAGCATGACTGATGCAAATATCGTTGCACTTATTGCATATATGATATTGAGAGAAATGTGAAGTATTTTGTCACTGCCATTGCCAAGTCATTTATGCAAATTTATTAAATTCTTTACTGTTAACAAAAGAAAACAGTATGAAGAAAAATACTGATCTGACATCAATTCATATTTAGATATGGCTGATTGAAACCAGAAGATGGCTACATATCAATCATTATACTTATTTGAAAGAAAGATATTGCCTGTTGATGTCTGAAGGTTAGAGGATGATGTTTTGATAACTAATAAAAAAATAAGTATAATTTATGATTAGAAAGTGATTGGTAATTTACGATCATATTTTTGGTAGTACCATTCGTATATCTAATATCTCTATTAGGAATTAATTGATAACTTATGATAAAATTTATTATTTAATTATTATATTTATCTTCACATTTTTAATTATATTTAGGATAACAAAATTATTTATAATAACAATTATATAGTTTTACAAATAATATTTTTATTTATTATATATTTTAAAATCAACCGCCGTGCATCGCACGGGTGTCCCACTAGTGTGTTATTAATTAGGGTGTTTTAGTGTTTAATCCCTGTACTCTTTTACAGTTAACTTTAGTCTATTTAGCCCTGAACTAGTGAAACTTATTTTTTTGAGCAGCTGAGAACTACAATTCTAAAGATTGCTAAAAGGACCTTCTGTTAAGGAAAATCAAGTTTTTCAGGTGTAGGCCTAAATAGTCAAGTCATAGGAACTACAAGTTACTGCAGGGACTAAAACTTAAAGAACCCTTTTTAATATATTGCTTTCTTTGTACTTGAAAGCCCCTTTAATGTTAATCAAGTTTGCTTTTGTATTTTTGTTCATGGTGGGAATCATTTTTTTTCCCAATTCACTAAGCAATATATAGGCAATCATGTTTATATCCATTTCTGCCAGTAGTTTCCTTAAATAATGTATAGACAATCATTGTATCATCCTTGCTGCACCATCACCAGCAGCTGAAGATTTGCCCTGTGTCAAATGTTGACCAATTTATTCTTCAATTTTGATGGCACCTACCTATGCTTCTGATAATTGTCATTCTAATTTCTTTTTATTATCTTTATTGTTATTACTGTCAGTCTACGATGTTGCTTGATTTTACCATATGTTCTCATTGGCAGGGTACTCAAGCTAGTGAAAAAAATGAACTGCTTTTTCAACGGTTTGGCATTAATTACAGCATGCTCCCGGCCATGTTTCGAAAGGGATCGTGCGTCTTTAGAGACAAGGTAACTGTTCATAGGATACTTTGACATGTGGATGTCCAGGAACAAAATGCAGTCACCCTAGTTTCTGATGCCAGATAATGTTTTAACTGCGGTAGCATACTAGCATTTTCTTCTAGAGAAAATGGTAGAGAACATATGAATCTCCCTTAGAATTGGTGAATGTCATCTCCTATCTTAGAACAATCCCTGTATGACCAAATGTCATCTCATTTTCTCCATTTTGACTATCTTTTGTTACTTAACAACTTTTTTGCTTGGAGGCATTTTACATCTCATCATAGGTGCATCTAGGTGATCTTTACCTATTTTGGCAATGATCTAAAGTCTGATTGCAAGAAGGTTTCATTCTTTTGCCACATAGATGTTAAGTAAATCCACCTCTCTACGAGTCCTGTAACATATGCTTTTGTAAAATCCTTTTCTTGATTCCTTCTTGTCTCAGCAATCATCCACAATGCTAGCTTCTAGTTGATACTTGGTAAGCTGATATATCATTGTAGTAACAAATCCGTGTTTCTTGAAATGCAGGTAGAAGAGACTGTGAAACAGGATGGAGTGAGAAGCCTATTAAAAGAATTCGGAGAACAGAGAGTAGATCATTGTGATATAATTGGAGAAGAATTTTGGAATGAGCATTCTGATATACTAGTGGAAGACTAAACTTTTTGCTAGTTGAAAGAGCAACCCGGAAAAGATCTATTCATTACAACACAACAAATTTCAGCCCAACCTTCTGTCTTTGAAGTCACTTCCGAAAGTTATTGAGCCATTGAACGTTAGTGTGTTGGAATGAGTCAGATGAGTGGTAGGATAGTACCCTCCACGGTGCAGCCAGGTCTGATTCCCTGCTGGCACAAACTTGATTGGGGTTTTAGTGGGGACATCTGAGCTTGGGATCGGGCCAACTGCGTCCAAGTCTACCAAAGACAGAGGCGACATGCAGTGACAATGACATCTATTTGGCTCGGCGATGTGTTCTCGTGATATTAGTTTGTTTATTCTGTTTACTTGAGCATTTGGATGTAAGAATAAGGCCCCATTGTGCATTTTCTATTTTCTAGTTATTTCTCGGGAGCGAATTTTGCCATATTTTAAGTCTCAGGGTATTTTTAGTCTAATGAGAGTTAAGATGGTCATTAGGCTTTGCCTCTATATATTAATGCTCTAAGCCTCTATTGGAGGAGATAATGAAGATTTTGGAAGAAAATTTGCAGCAGTCTTCTCCCTCAGTGATGGCTTCTTGCGAAGTGTGAAGTCTGAGAGTGTGAGACCCCTTCTTCCTCTTCTCTTTCCCCATCTTCTTCTCTGTTGTGCTGCATTAACTTGATATGAGAGCCCAACCCGCGCTGTGCACCACCACACCCACCTGTCATCTCCACGACATCTTACGCTCCCCCTCCACTGGTTCGCCTCGTCAACTGTGCAGGGAGGGGCCACAGCGCGAACAGCCATTGGTTCGGTCTCCTCGATCGGGCCTCCACCGCGTGGGCCTCGTGCGCCCGTTTACGCAGGTGGGAGGGGGGCACGCCCCCACCCCATTCTCGTCGCCTGTGCCTCCTCGTCACCTGCGTCGAACCACTGGTTCGCCCCCTTCCACGCCACGCGGCGTCGCTGCGGCCTCCTCGTCGCCTACGCATGCAGGTGGGGGCCGTGTTGCGGACCCCATCTCCCCTCCTTGTCAACCGTGCGAGAGGCGAATCCCCCCCTCCCCCTCAATTTCCACGTCCTCACGCGTGCGACTCGCCACAAGCACGCGAACCCCCATGACCCCCCCTTCACACGCGAGTAGCCCTCGTCACTCGTGCCCGGGCTGAACCTGGCCTCCGCCGTTGTTCCCGGCTCCCTGCCCATGCGCAGCACCCACGGGCGGCGCACAGGCCGCCGCCACCAAGCTCGCCGCAGTCAAGCCCGCACCTGTGCGGGCGCCAGTGCACGCCGCCTCGTTGCCCGTGTTTGGGCGAAGTCGGGTCTGCTGCGCGGACTCTGTGTTGCCCACTCGTGGGATCCCTGTGCTGGACCACCGACGCCATCCACCTACCAGCGTTGCGTCACAGACGCGTGCGCGCACGCAGATTCATAGCAATCCGAGCCGATCCCGACCACGTCGCTGTCCCCTCTCCCTCGCCGTTTTCTCTGCACGTTACTGTAGCGAGCACTGTAGCACTGCAGTAACTCGCGATCTTTAACTACAGTGCCGAGCTTTCCTTCGTCCTGTGCTCCGCGCACAATCTCCGGCCTAACTGTGGATCTCATTCGGTCTTGAGGGCCTCTCAGCCCTCCGAGCATCCCATGCAGCACAGTCGAATTCGTCCTCTCTCTCTCTTGCTCTCTCACGGCTCCATTGAAAGAAGAAGACTCGATCTGGACCAAGTTAAGTCGGGTCTGATCTGATTTGCTACAATACAATTTGAAATGTGTAGCCATGTTTTGGGACAATGGCTTATGGATCGTCTGAAGCATGGACCAACTTTAGGCGTGAATAGAATTAAGGTTTCTTGAGAATAAATAATATTTTGCAGTGCTTATGCGACACGTTGGCCAAATAAGAGGAGCTTCTCCACAAGGTTGGCTCCTCGATTATTAAAGAGTCTGAAAACCAACTAGATGAAGTATCCTATGAAGCAGATGAATCATTGATAGACGTGTATTATAAACAGTTTGAGTCTGAGATGTTTGGAACAGATGATGACTTTATTAAGGATAATTTGAAAAGAAAAGAATGTTACAGCAGTCGTTTGATCTTGCTGCGAAGACTTCTTGCGGGGTGTGAGGCCCGTTCTGCCTCTTCCCCTTCCCCCTCTTCTTCTCCGCTGTGCCGCATCAGGTTTTCTTTTGCAACACCTGCTGTGTATTGGGCCACCGGCGCTATATCATGGATGGTTGTCACCTCTCTATAAAAAGGGATGGGATTAGTTGACATTTGAAGTGTCCTGACAAGTTGACACTGGAATCCGGCTTATAACATGGGTTTTGTATCCATGAGTGAAAGAGTATGTGGGTTGATGTTAACTCTTGTTAATCAGTGAGTTCTGTTTGTTAGCTTCTGAATATCAACCGCCCACATCCTGTTGTAGTTTCCCCGATCATGGTGTGCTTCTGTTTGGCCCCTCTTTTTTTTGGTTGTTGTGGAGGGGAGGGGGGGTTTGGATACTGGCCCAGTGGTTCAGGACTAGGATAGTCGACCAAAGAATTATGAGTTGGAAACTGGGTGGGTGTAGTCGAATAATTATTCACAATTTGCAGGTATTCTGCGCACAACGAGAATTTCGCAGCCCAATAAATGATCATTTCATCTCGCAAAGACAGGATGAAGCATCCCATGTGATTTTCGCCTAGCATTCCACCAGGTGGGAATAGTAACTCAAGCCTATCGGCTGCTCTAAAGTGGTAATGTTGTTCTTTCTCAGGGCTACACATATGGATACGGGGTCAGTTTCATCATACCCTTGTCTTTATTGATCATCTTGCATGCATGAATATGGTTGTAATTTCAAACATCTGTGGTATTTTAATCCAGTTGAGGTCAGCGGAGGATCTACTACATGTGCACATCTTCATACACCATTGCATATGAGATGTGGTTAATTAGCAGTAGTAAAAACTCTCTTCCAGGTCAAATCGTAATGACTGCCATGGAGGTGTCGGATTTGACAGCAACTTTATTCTTTTCGACACATACAAACATGGATCTCGAGCTTAACATTTTAGATAGCCCTGCTGTGTGTTTTGTAAGCGTGCAGTTTCGGTAGGCCGTAAACTATAGTTGTGAACTTTTGATAGGTTTACGACCGCTTTAACAGCACTTGCAGCTGTTGAAGCCAAACTGTGGTACCTCTGTCTCCCAAACAGTTAGACGCACTTAGGAATCGGTCCAAGAGTCTCCATCTAGCAGCCATCTTTCAACCTGACCCCCACCAAATTTCCATTTTGGGAATTCCATATGCACAAATCCAAATTTGGCAGCTTTCTAGCTGGGCTAAACGATAAAAGAACTACTATCACAATCTCCATTGTGGGTTGAATTTGAGATTACTTCACTGTTAGATATCTCGTCATAAACATGGACTTTGAGAAGTTACTTAAAAAGCAGATACAAGAAGAAGGTGTTCAAAATGCCCCAAAGATTTATCCTTGGCAGTTTGACTGAGGAATACGCCTATGATCACAAATGATATTCATTGGTCTCACGGAAAATAATTTCTTTGACATTCTTAATGATCTTGTACAAATTCGAAGGGAAAAGCCCACAAATAGCACATGGAAAACCCCTAATTCATTTACCACTATTAGCTCCTCCTGGAGGAGCTGAGAGTGAACCAAGAATATTTGCATCCTCCTTTAAACGGTAAAAGAAAGAAAAACTTTGGCGGGATGTTTGGTATTAAAATAGATTGGAGATAGTGTGAAGATGTCTTCAAAAAAAAATTCAGAATAATATTTTGAGGAAAAAAAAAACAAACAAAAAAAGTAGGGACAAGGCCTGGGTTGTGCAGCTAGTGCGACTGTCATCAAATTGGACACATGGTGATTGCCTCAAATGCCACTTCACAAGGTATGTTCTACGTGATTGGTCTCTGAAATATGGCAAAAGCCGAAGAACAATTGTTGATGCTTCCCAACTAACCTCAAACTTCGTTACAATTGAGGGAAAGACCACGGGGTTAGACTACGAGCATCCTGATCAAGGGGCATGAAAGGATGAGTGTCTCTCTGAGTTAATCTTAGAGATAAAACCCTTGAGCAACAATAAATCCTTGGTTTTGTTTCTAAACAAAACCAAAGATTCTATTCCCACAATTTCTTAAAAAAAAAAGTGATTTCGATTTCAAACTACCCAATTTGATTCATAGGAGGCTAAATAACAAACATGAAATCAAACCCATTGTCCAGCAGGTGCTGCAGAGTACAACCCATTTGGAAAATTGAAGAGAAAGGGCGGAACCGACAATAGAATGTTTACATTTTTGCTTCAGTTACTCTGATTGCAGCCGACGAGGACCTGCGAAAGAACTCGTCGATGCGGCGGCCGCCCGGCGGGAGCGGCTTGTCGGCACTAGGGGCCCGTCGCGCCTCCGGCTGCAGGATGGGGCGTGCCTGCAGCTGAGGGAGAGAGTCGAGGAGGAAATCGCCGGTGGGCTGGTGGTCGCGAGCGGCGGCACGGAGATGGTCAATCCTGACGCTCTTCTTCCTGTTACGGAGGGCCACCTCGCCAGCCTTGCTCGCCAGGAAGCCCAGGAAGAGGTCGGCGGAGAGGGAGATGAGGTGGAGGGCCTCCGAGTTCACCCTCCCGATGTCCGTGTCCAGCTTCACTATCCTCTTCACTCTGCCTGGCGGGAACGACGGCCACAGGATCCTCGGGCTAGCCCTTTCGCCATCCTCCTCCTCGCCCCCTTCTCCCACGCCCTCTCTTGCTGCTTCCGCTGCTGGTGGGGGCTGTTGCTCCTCCTCCCCTTCGTCGTGCTGCTGCTGATGCTTGTCGCTTCCCGCCATCGCTTCCTGCGGTTCTTGGTGTGGGAGGTGCTGCTCGTCTGCCTCCATTGCTAGGGCAGTGGAGAGGGTGCGGAAAGGGGGCGGGATCTGTGTTTTACTGGTATCTCTCTGCGACGGTTCAGCATAGTCTCATTCAACTTGAGCCAATAAGAGAGTGCCACAATGGGTAATACGATCTCGTGGCTGTTTTTGATTGGCTAGGAGGAGTGCGCCAAGCAGAGAGAATGCAATTTACCGCAGCAAAAGAAGGGGTTTTTGGCGGGAAACAAAATAACAATTACACAAAACAAAAGACAGTTGTTTATCTTAACACACACCCTCGACTCTTAAATTAAATATACATAAATCAAACTTAAATTATTAACATGAATGAGAATTGGTTTTTTTGTGATTTTATCATCATGAATTAAAATAGTATTTTTTTTATCATCAAAATCTACAGAGTACAACAATCTCCTCTTTTTTTATGATGACAAAATACTTGTAAATTTTTCACACAAAACACAACATTGATTTCTAATCTCAATTTGTTGTTCCTTTTTTTTTTGTTCTTACATAGCACATGGCATGCAAGCGTTCAGTCATGCAAAATTTAATCACAAGAATACTTCTAACTCCCCTTTTCTTTTGAACACAAACTCTCCCCCAAACCAGAATGTAAAATCTAAATATTCTGATATTCTCTCCACGTTTTTGACAACATCAAAAAGTGGGTGGTAATAGGGGTAAGAAATACATTTGGATTAAAAACAAAGTGGATATATGAAGAGATCACTAAATGGAGGATGACAGAGTGCATGCATCAAGAATTAGCCATATTATAGCCCATGTATTTAATCAAGTTCTCAAGATACACTCAAATTTAAAAACCATAATAGGTGATGTGTGAGATATATGATTAATAGACATCACACATGAGTATACATAGAAACTTTAATTAACACTAGTGAATACTCTCAATCTTACCCATGCATAATAGACATTCGATTTTTTGTAGCTATCACTCTGCCCTTTTTTTTATATTTTGAAAGCAAGTGATATCAATTTTTTATTTCTTTTCTTTTTTCTTTCACTTTTGAGGCAACTATTGTCATTTGACGCGAGGCTCCTCACTTGTTTAGTGGAGAGACCCGGTTAATAAGCTCAATTCCCCTTTCAATTTTGAATTTGTAGTTTTTTTCTCACGAGTTACTACAAATTGGGTGGATTTAAAGCTTTTCAAAAGAATTAAGAAAATTTTCCACCTATCAGCAAAGTGATATCCAATAATCATGATCAAGTGCATAATTGTGTTGGACTTAATTTCATGTGTATTTTGATAATCAAGTTAAATACATAACTATTTAGCTCCCCCTTAATGTATGCACACACCGATGTAAATTGCTCCCCCTTAGTGATTAAATTAAAACACACTAAGTTTCAAGTCAATGCAATAGAAATAGCAAGGGAGTATTAGGTCATAGAAAGAGTTAGGGAGTGTGTTTTACATATAAAGTATATGCAAGCACACAAGGAATAAGCATCCAAGTACAAACATGCAATAGACTATAATTTTTTTTTCATTTTTTTTTAATTTTCAGATGTTCATCAAAATCTAAACAAGTAAACAATGAAGCCAATTGATAGACTCTGATTGAACTAGACAATTAGAATATACAAGAGTATTCATGTCTTACCTTGCGAGCTCAACAATAGAAAATACATGATACTCACAGAGCTATTCCGGCATCTTGAATTTCACATTAATGCGCCAACTCCAATTTTTTAAGACACTTACAACTGCAATTCTCGAGTGGATTTCTTTGGTATCCAAATGACTTTGGGTCCATCACTGTTAGTTCGAGAAGGCAATAAGTCCTTCTTAATCCACACCAAATTCATTTTCTGCATATTTTTCTTCATTAAGCATGTAGAGTTCATATGACCATTGCCACCACATATATAACATGTGATGTTAGAAACACGTGTGGGACGTGGACTATGGATGACACTGAGTGCAACATACTTATTTCCTTTCACATGTATTGGTTTCTTGGGTTGCATGAACATGTTTTTTAACATGAGCAGTTTTCTTAGCATGTGACTGAGATGTGTTTGACACATTGGAAGTATGAACAAAGGATGTCATTGTTTTAAACTCAAAGGATTTGTTCTTTTTATTTTTAGAAGAATAGCGTAAACCATGTCTATTAGTGTTAACATTAACACTAAACACCTCATCTAACTTTTCCCCTTCATGAGTCTAGAAACAGTAGATTTCATATCATTGTTTGTTTCATGAAACTTTTTAATAAAATTCTCATAATTTTTACATTCACTTCAAGCACATTCAACTTATTTTTCAGTTCTTCATTTTTAAATTTTAGAGAATTATTTTCCTTTTTCATGCATGCTTAATTTTTCATAAAAACCATTATCATGTGCTAAGCATTCAAGTTCATCTTCATACAATGTTACTTTGCTTTGCAAGAAATCATTCTCATCTTGAAGAAAGTTGCATTGTAAGTTCAAAAGATCACATGATTCACAAAGATATTCATTATGTAAAATATGATTGATTTTCTTTTTCAATCCCTTGTTTTCCTTTTAAATTTTTTCATACTTTTCATTCAAGGCTGTGTATATGGATTCCATCTCCTCAGGAGTAAAAGATTCGTGATCAAAACTTACCTCTGGACATTCATTCTCAATAGCCATGAGACCACAGTCCTCCTTCTTGGATTCTTTGACCTCCTCGACTCCGAAGGATGACGGATCGGAGTCGCTTCACGTGGAGACCATGGCTTTGGGCTTCTTTGCTTTGACTTTGCTCTGCTTCTTAAGGTATATGGGGCATTCAGACTTCATGTGTCCAATGCCTTGACACTCATAGCAGATCATTTTAGTTTTCTTACTGGAGTCTCCCTGCTTGTTTTTGCCCTTATAGTCTTTGTGGAATGGCATCACCTCATATGTTAGTATTTGTGAAGCTTCTGTGTCATGCGGAGGTGGCTGTGAAAATGTCATATCGTCTGGAGAAAACTGAGATAGTCCTGCATCATCTAGCTACTATGAGAATCCTATGCATCTGAGGTAGATGAATCTGTCTGCTGAACCTAAGATAGCACACTATCAATGTACGTTTGCATGGCTATATATCTAGAGTGTGTACAGTATGATAACATATCATATCGAATGCCCTCAGAAACCATCATATGTAGATGTCTCGTACCTTCCACCCAACTCCTCTCTATGTGGTAACGTGGCTCATAATGCATATCATAACTGAACCCCAACCGACCAATGAACCACCTGGTGATAGACCAATACCAAGATATATACTCCACTCTACCAACATCAGTTGATGTGTCTGTGGCTGGTGGTATAATGTAATCTCTCCAACCATGCCACAGCTGTACAAAATATGTGAAATATGTAGCCCAATCAATGTGCCCACGTCTCTTCCGTGTGACACGATGTAAAGGATCAACAGGACCAAGAATAGGTTGTGCTCTACCAAACTCACTAAGTACTTTATCTGGAATGTGCATCTCGACAGTAGCAAAACAAATAAGAGGAACTCAAGATAGCCAACGATCAGATCCATGTCTAGAAAACAACTGGTAATGTCGAAATTGTAGCTATGTTTTAAGATGTTTACCTGATAGTCCTCCTGATGATCAAGCTCCGACCTGTATAGTCTCAAAATATGTCGTGAGTTATTATATCTTCTCTCGAAACATTCCACCTGCAATTAGTTTGTAAGTTAGCATAATTTCTATAATTAAATAGTAATACAATAATGTGTGTGTACCTGTGACCCAACAGCATGTCCTGTGCCAAAGGATGCATCGCAATGTCAGGACGTCCCACATGTAGTCTCTCCCAAGGCTGCAACTAAACATTATAGCAAAAAATGAGTACATTAAGAAGAGCCAATATTTTATCTGAAGCAAAATGAATACACGTTAAATGGCATATTGCCTGAAGAAGAGTCAATGAACCGCAAATAGCCTTGACATCCAACTTGCATGCAGTGGATAAATGATGATAGAGATACGTAAGTGTGGCACTACCCCACAAATATCTCACGGCTCGATCAAAGTCCTCGAGTAGGGGTAGATACATGAGTGGCACTGAGTTGCCAATCTTATCATGAAAAGAGTGCAACCGAAAGGATGTAACAAGAATGCTCGTGCATGTCTAACTATGACCTCCTCTGATGCATCCTCTGGGATAACTGCAAACCTATCTCACAACCAAGATAATTTAACATAACCTCGTATAGTGAACTCTGGGGCATCACCTAAAAGTGACATGGAAACATTTCTCTAATCTAGGTTAGTGTTTCCTATAACAGCATCACCATCAATGGTAGCCCCATCAAAATAGCAACATTCTGTAACGTGATAGTCGTCTCCCTATGTCTAAGATGGAAAGTCAATGTCTCACTTCTCCATCTCTCAGCAAGGGATGTGATCAATGCCCAATCTAACATGATCCACTAAATCTGAGTCAAATAAAATAGACTTGCTCTATGTACATAATCTATAATGTGTGGGTCAACTGGCCAACCACCTAAGCTTTTATGATGCTCCCAACATTTAATAACTTATTTTTTCTGAAAAAAAATATTAAAAATTGTTAGCACTAAAAATATGTGAGAGTAATGACAACTTATAGTAATATGTCATACCTGACCACTGTACACCAGTTGTGATTTATATCCCTCCTATGCATATAATACAGAAGTATCTATAAGATCGGGGAGTAGGCCCATCTCTGCCATGCCTACATACAAGAAGGAATGGTAAGTATATAAACATGTGTAAACAATAGACATAAAATATGTGTAAGTACATAAGAACTCGAAACACCCCTGGACATGTACTCCAAGACATAAGAGATCGATATCTGCAACAAACATAACACTTACTAAGTGTGATGAGGGGGTTGCACCCCTGGACATGTACTCATGTAATGGCATGGTTAGCCACAACTGCTACACTGGTTATGTGATTACCTTCCTTGTTCATGTTCATATGCATATGCAGGCATCTGCTATGTGGACAACCACTGTGCCTCCGACCGAGTGGAGGTTGCATTGTAGGGCCTCGATGAGGAGGCCAATGACTACTGTCTGGAACAGGATGAAAGGCAAATATATATGTCTGTCGATAGGCCTCCAAAGTATAAAATGTAGCACAAAAGTTCAAGTGCGAAATATTTACTAAAAATGATATATAGGATGCCGCTATGTGGACACGAGGAAAACCTGTCATGTAATAAGCATTATAGGAGCAACCACTTTGTGGTCCTAGGTTAACAATATATTGATGTCCTTGTAAATTAGTGACTTGAATCTCATGCCAGGAAATTTTGATAGCCTAACATTTTCTGGCCTCTCGCTCAGTAGCATGAAGTTGGACTTCTACACTAGGAGTAAATGTAGTTTCCACTTCAAACCATCTTCGTGTCATTTAACAAAAAATGTGTTTAACCTGTAGAAGTCTTTTGTACTAAAGTCTGGATAGGCAAACCTCGTGCACCTTTCAATAAACTATTGAAACTTTTTTAAGTATTTGTTGTCATCATGCCAAACCGCTTACCCTCATTGTATATCTTTGTTCATCTCTCATATTTAACATCTTTCAACCACTTCTTTGCTTGATGATTCATTTCTTCAATTTTATTTATCAAATCGTGAAATTCGAAGATATATGTTCTACTCGCTGCAGACCATGTTAGATCTGTCAATATCTTATCACAGAATGTCCTTTGAAAATTATCAGTAAGATGCCGCAAATAACAACGATGGTAACCAATAGGACGAGAAAATATCTCAGGTATTGTACACTCCAAATCTCTATGTCGATCAGAATTGATTGCAAGGCCAACTCTATTTGTAACCTTCTCTCTGATGCATGCCAAAAAACATGTCCAAGAATTGCCATTTTTCGATTCAACTATAACGAATGCAAGGAGGAATAAACCATCATATGCATCTACAACAATAGCAATCAACAAAACACCAAGATATTTTCCATAAAGGTGCATTGCATCAACACTTATCAATGACCTACAATGTGGGAACCCCAGTATGAAAGGTGCAAATGACCAGAAAACTATTTGAAAACGAAAGATAGATTATTCTGCAAAAGTGAACTGCACAATTGTCCCAGGATTTGTTAGTTGAAGGCCCTCTAGATATCTGGGTAGAGTAGTATATGATGATTCCTAACTACCGAATATTGTTTCATAGTCAAACATTTTGCTACACATGCTTTTGTTGGATCGAAATGGCAAACAAACAGTCCTAGAGGGGGGGGTGAATATGACTTTTTATCTTTAGAAATTTCTTCTGAAAAACACAACATTAAATGGATATGTTAGTACTTAGTGTGATGTGTGTGATTCAAGTGTAAACTAGGCGGAAACAATCACACAAAGAAATGCACAAGGATTTTATCCTGGTTCGGCCCTTCCCACATGGAAGTCCTACATCCAGTCCTCAAGTCAACCACTTGAGATTTCCACTAATCTGCCAACAAATTGACCTTCTCTCACCCTTGAGAGGAATTACAAACCCACTTACTCCCAAGCAAGTCTTCCCTAATCAGGGGTACAATGACTGTCTTTCACAAGGCCTTCCCTTCACAGGAGGGGCAATGCAAAACTACCTTCTGCAGAGATTACAAAGGAAGAAGAATTAAAACACTTGTGTGTTTGCCTCAAATCTGAGCACAAACACACACTGACTTCAGTAGGATTAAAAGATCAAGAAATGAAACTAAATCCTATCTGAAGCAACAAGGGTGGACTTCAAGAAAATATGATAATTACAATTCCCACCCAACACAGAACTTCAGAAGAAAATTTTATGAAGTGGAGCTCTCCGACTGTTGCTAGCAGGAAGGCTTGAGAGAGAGCTTTGAATGATTCGAATGAAGCTTTTCAGGAGAATTAGCTTGTATGCACTTCTGTGTATCCGGTGTGTATCTATGTTTGTCTCTCTATTGAGCTTCTTTTATAATCTTCAAAATATAGCAGTTTGAGGAAGATAGCCGTTGGAGCTTGGTGACTGTTTGCAATTTAGCCGTTTGAAGAGAGTTTCTGGGATCCTTTGGATCTTGAAGACTTAGTCCAGGAGATCTTGAAACTTGCATCTTCCCAATGTCTTCAGAAGAGGAGCAGTTGTTCACAGCTAGAAGATAAGCTCTTGTAAAGCTGTTCTGAGAAAAAGACATGCTAAACATATGCTCCAATTAATGCATGTTACAAGGACAAGACAAAGAGAAACGTATCTTCATACCTTTGTGGTAGGTGGGTCAGTTTTAGTACAAAAGAAAGTATGGAACCTAGTATCCCACAAAATTTTCAGAAAAAGAAAAGTAGACAGACAGATTATGCTGAAAATGTGAAGTATGAGTCTGTCAGTGGTAGGTGAGACAGTCAGATGCCATGAGCCTGAGATATTCATAAATGCTTTCTGTCTTATGAGTCTAATAAACTGAAGCAAGGACATCAAGACTTATAGAGCTCAGAAAAAGCATTTTAGAAAAAGTTTTGCACAGGAGGAATATTTTAAATATAATATGTCATGTCCTGTCAGAGGAATATCAAAATAATAATATTCTGAGGTTTCAGTAAGATACAACAAACATCTTACAAAGAAGTTATGTCTAGGATATTTAAGAATCAAAATAGATTTGAGTCTTTTATATTTCAAGATAGAACTGACAATGAGGTAAAAAGTACAAGCACAAAACTGACAGTGAAGTCAAATGTACAAGAACTGATAGTGATGTCGAATGCATAAGAACAGATAATTCGACTGAAGAAATAGGAATGATTTGACTTCAGCAGAGAAAGGATCAAGTGATTCGACTTCTGAGAAAACGAGGTAATTCGACTACAACAGTCGAATACTATGTATTGATTTCTAAGGTATTCGGTTGTGGCAGTCGAAGATATCAGTCGAATCAAGCGTAAGAACATTCGGCTGTATGAGCTGAAGGTAGCAGTCGAATGGAGTGCTAAGGATTTATGAAGCATTCGACTGTACTAGTCGGAGTCATCAGTCGAATACAGAGTAAGGAAACATTCGGCTGTATGAGTCGAATGTTATGCAAAGTTGTGGACTTACAAAATTTTCAAGACTTTTGACTGAGTTTATGAAGGAGTCATATTTTGCAGTCAAAGGCATCAGTCGAATTCAGTAGGCTATAGAAGTAGTCTGTGGCCTTAGAAATTTTGAGAGTTCATGAATTTTATCTGTATAGAATTTTGTGGTATATCTACTTTGAAAAAAATATATTTAAAGATTTTCATAGAAAAAATATTGTTTATAATATTAAGAAAATCTCTAATTTCTTAGGGGTAGTTGCTCAACAATTCTCCCCCTTTTTGTTAATGACAAAAATCTTTAAATAGGCTAGCAAATAAACTCTTCTATACATTTTCTCAAATAAGCTTTTGTTATACATTTTCTCCCCCTTTGTGGCATTAACATAAAGTATAGCAAAACACAAGATAATGCAAAGACATGAAGAGAGATATTTCATATATTATATATATATATATATATATATATATATATATAAATAACAAAGTTCAGGATCTAACTGAACGGGGTAGATACAGGGATTGAGGGATCATAGCTAAAAAGGGTTGGATGAGCTCCCAGAGCTTCATCTCATTCTTGGTAAAAGAGTTGTCAAACAAGCTAGAATCAACATTGTAAGTTGGATTGATGGAGGGTAATTTCTTAACGGATTTGATGTGGCGCGTCCTGTACCATCCAACTTTATTATAAATCTGTCACTGTCTATTCTTAACTTGAGGGGAAGAAACTCTTTAGTTGCAGCCAGATGGAGAGAAACTCATGGAGAGTGATATTCCAGTAAAGACCATTTGACACAGCTGCATCTTTGGCTTGATAGTAAATAAGATATCGCTGTGCCCATCTATGACCTATGTGCTTTTTCAAATCCATGAGACTCTTAGAGTGAAATTCATCAGGGGAGTGTTTCATCTTCTGACACTGAGAGTTGTAGGAGGGATAAGCTGCTGCCCATTGCTCAGGAGTGAATCTCTCTGATTCAGCAAAGCTTAACTGAATGTCAAGAAGGTGATGAGAGTTCTTGGACAGTTGAAGAAATATAAACCTTTGGAAGCTCAACTTGGATTTGTACTTGATTTTGAATCTAGTGGCAATTTTGATGAATCTATTGAATACAGCTTCAGCAAAGGTTCCTCTGTAGGAGACTGTGCCTATAAGGGGAGGATGGAGTCCGGAGGGCAATGCCACTGTCATAGAAGGGACAATTTCCCTTTGACCTCTTAACAGATTTTCATATTGCCCCTTGGATACATCAGGCAAACCTAATTTGAATCTTTCAAAATTGAAAGTCCTCATTTCTGTGTACTTGGCCTGAGATGCCTTGAGATGGGTTACAAACAGTGCATGGAACCTTAGAGAAAGATGGTGCTCAACAGTCAAGAAATGGTTCCTCGATTGGGTTTCTTGAAATCTGGCTGTCTCTGCTGGATAGAGATCAACAAAGTCTTGGGTGTGAGGCAGTGACTCTTCTGAGAAATAAGCTGAAGATCTGGAATGGAAAGTTGTGAGATTTTCAGCAAAACAGGAAGCCAATGTTCAAAAGTGAACCCTGGCATCCCATGGACTTCAAGAAATGCTCTAATGGAAGATATTCTGAACAGGTTCATGTTTTGTTCAGAGTGATAAACAAAAGCATATCAAAATGGTGGAAGTAATAAGGAGGGTATGTCTCCTAATTTAGGTCCACTAGAAGCTGAAAGCTAGATACTAGGAAGTATCTCAACTAGATGAAGGAGGGGTTTCTTGGAGTCAGTTTTGGAAGCATGGGAAGAGAAGAAAAGTAGTGTGGGGGTTGAGTGGAGAGATTTAGAGTGATCTCCTTAAGAGGTTGACTTGATGTTTCATAGGATAGATAGAGAACTGGACATTGTGATAAAATGGATCTATGGGAATAGCTGGAGGAGGAGGATCGGAGAAGTGGAGTGTGAAGGCTGTGCATGAGTTGATGTTGAGGGTGTAGAGGTTGAGGTGCAACTGGAGTGGGCTCAAGATGAGGGTTAACAGGTGGAGCAGGTGGAGGATTAGGCCTGGAAGGAGGAAGAGGGAAGACAGGGTTACCCTTTGACTAGTCTCTCCTTACTTTCCTTTGAAGGTTTGGAGGTTCTGAGAGGACTCAAGGGTTCTCTTGGCCTTGGATTCTTTCTAGGATTTCAGACCTTCATGCCTGGATCCTTCTACATTTGCTGCCACTTCTTCTGGCTGCTTCTCAAGTACTGGCTCTTGCTTCTGCACATCTTGAGACTAATAAGCTACTACTGCTAACTGGGCTTCTTGGTCTTGAACTTGCTGCTGCTTAGCAGGCTGCTCATCTTTCTGCTGAGATTCATCCATCAAAGGCTGCTGCTCAGCCTGACTCTCAGATTCTTTTTCAATTTCAACTGGTTGCTTAATAACTGGATCTTCAGGTGCAGGCACTTGAGGATCTACTTGTTGTTCTTGTTCTTGAGCAAAGATTTCTTCTTCTTGCTGCTGTGAGGAAGCAGGCCCTGATGGCCTAGAAGTGCCCTATTGGCACACTAACTGAAGTAATAGATCTTTCATTTGCTTGACCTCATCAGACAAGCTGTCAAACTTGACATCAATCAGCTCAACTTGCATTTGAAGGACAGAAAGGTTCTCATGCTGACTTCTTACCAAATCCAAGATAGTGTTAAGACTATTGCTGCTCTCCCCCTAAGACCTTGGCCGGGTCTCAAATTGAGAAGGAGAGAAGTGAGGCTCTATCTCTTCAAAGGTCTGCTCCAAGGGGGTGAAAGCTGGAACATCTTCATATGCTACTCCTTTGCCTCGAAGGTCTCTTAGAACTTCACTGATAGTGTCTTCAGGAGCATCTTGCACTGGAAGGGAGGAGAAATATTGAACTGATCTTCTTGCTCAAGGATCTGAACTGAGGCTTCAAATCTGATTTGAACTGCAGGGGCTTCTAGTCTTTCTTCTGAAGCTGGAACTTCATGTGTGAGTAGAGAAACAAGAGGTTCATAGGAAAGATTTCATGCTCACACTCTGGCACAGAGTCTGAACCACAAATTTTGCTTCTTGCCAACTAAGGAATAGTGACTTCTTTTAATGTGAAAATGTCAATTTTCTCTTTGGTTCTACCAACAACTCTCCAGATAGATCTACTGAGAATCTTTTGAAAATAAGAGTGAGCAGAGATCCATAGGGAAGGGATTCCTGCAGGTCTTTGGATGCAATCATCTTTCTGATATTACTGCTGGCAAGTTTACTTGGTGCCTCTGAACTGCCCAAAATAAAAGATTTCCATCTCTTGCAGTAATCGAGGAGTGAGTTCTTGCTCTAGGAGTCACAATGTTGGTGATCACTGAGTGGATTGGTCTCTTTTCAGCAGACAACTCATTCACTTGGAGTCCCCTCTTGCTGATAGTCCCCAGACTGCCAATAATCCCCAATTTTTGCTTTTCTAAGGGAATGAACTCACTAAGCCTATGTCCAGAACTTGGACAATCCAACATCTCAACAAACAACTCTTCTGAAATGGTGATCTTTGTACCTTTGACATATCCTACCACAGTATTTTTCGGATGAAACTTGTAGTGAGGCATAGAATGATCTAATTGCATTTGCTACAAAGGGCTCGGAAATCTGACAGAGCTTGGTCCATCCCATAGCATTCAGGGTCTCTTCTACCCAAGAAAGATTTCCACTCAGATGGGAAACTCAACAGCCTTTCCAGGACAGATTGGTATCTTGGCCAGGCGTTGGAGTTGATCAGGGGTCAACTGAACAGACTCTGGAACCTAGATGAAGCCATCTAGAAGATAGGAACAGAAAAGGCTCAGGGAATCATCAAAGGAGAGAGAGAAATACACAGGAGAGATGAAAGAACCTACCTTTCTTCGGAGAGATGAGGTTCTTGATAGTTCCTGGGAGTCCTTCGCCGGAGAACAGTGAAGGCGCGAAGAGCATAAGAGGACAAATTTCGAAAGGGTGTCTTCGAAAGGGAGAAGGGGTTTGTTTATATGGAAAGAGAAAAGTAACTGGCCCTAGATTTCAGGATGAACGGTCGGAGTTAAGTGATTTGACCGTTAAGACAAGAAGGGACGCGTCTTTATGAGGTGTCAGTTACATAATTTTAAATATTAAGCACCTTTTCACGATTTCTTAGAGAGTCGAATTATGTATTCGACTGTATCAGTCGAATGCATTATTACTTCATCAATCGAATGTAACAATAATACATGAGTTGAATGTCTGAGACTTAGAAATTTTTTAGGATGATTTTTCACAGATAATTCATACAACAGTATTTTAACATACAATTCAAGCAGAATTTTGATTTGGTAATTTTAATCAAGGTTGCACATACATATTTCTCTTCTAATAGATGTGAATCTATCCTCAGGAAGAGGTTTTGTAAAAATATCTGCAAGTTGATTTTCTGTAGAAACAAATTCAAGTGAAATATTTCCATTACTTACATGGTCCCTGATGAAGTGATGTCTAACCTCAATATGCTTCGTTCTTGAGTGTTGGATTGGATTCTTGGTCAAATTTATTGCACTTGTATTGTCACAAAGCATTGGAATTTCTTGGAGCTGATGACCATAGTCTTCTATTTGATGCTTGATCCATAAAAGTTGAGTACATCAACTTCCAGCTGCAATGTATTTAGCTTCTGTGGTGGATAAAGCTACAGAGTTTTGTTTCCTAGAAGACCAAGATATTAAACAACCTGCAAGAATTTGACAAGTGTCACTGGTGCTTTTCCTATCTAATTTGCATCCAGCATAGTCAGCATCACTATAACCAATTAACTTGAAATCTGAGCATCTGGGATACCATAGACCTAAGTTACTGGTATTTATAAGATATCTGAAAATTCTTTTAACTGCATGAACATGAGTTTCTTTTGGATCAGCTTGGAATCTTGCACATAGACAAACACTGAACATTATATCTGGTCTACTGGCAGTGAGATAGAGCAGTGATCCTATCATTCCTCTATAGAGCTTCTGATCTACCTTTTTACCAAGAGGATCACTATCTAACTTAATGCCTGAGCTCATGGGTGTTCCTAGTGGCTTACATTTGTCAAAACCATACTTAGAAAGTAAATCTGAAATATATTTGGTTTGACAAATGTGAGTCCTTCCTTGGTCTGCTTGATTTGCAATCCAAGAAAATAATTAAGTTCACCCATCATGCTCATTTCAAATTCACTTTGCATTATTTTCAAAGAATTTGCAGAGTGATTCATTAGTAGAACCAAAGATAATGTCATCAACATAAATTTGTACAATTAAGATTACATCTGAAAATTTCTTTATAAATAAAGTGCTATCTACTTTACCTCTTACAAAATCATGTGATATAAGATAAGCACTTAATCTTTCATACCAAGCTCTTGGAGCTTATTTCAGACCATACAGTGATTTCTTTAAACGGAAAACATGATCAGGATGCTTAGTATCTTCAAAACCAGGTGGTTGCTCAACATACACTTCCTCTTTAATAAAACCATTCAGAAAATCATTTTTAACATCCATCTGAAATAAATTAATATTAAGAGAACAAGCATATGCTAATAAAATTCTAATTGCCTCTAATCTAGCTACTGGAGCAGGTTTCATCAAAATCTATGCCTTCCTCTGGGAGTATCCTTGAGCCACAAGTCTGACTTGTTTCTAGTAATTACCCCTGATTCATCCATCTTGTTTCTAAAAAACCATCTGGTTCCAATAACTTGATGGTCAGTTAGTCTAGGTACAAGAGTCAAACTCACTGCGTTGAAACTAATTAGTTCCTCTTGCATAGCAAGGATTCAAGACTCATCATCAAGTGCATCATTGATTGTCCTAGGCTCAATTGTGAAACTAAAGCAGAAAAATCACAATGAATTTGCATACCTCTTGTTCTTACCCTATCTTGAGGATTACCTATGATGTTTTCTCTAGGATGGTCCCGATGGTACCTTAATTCCCTAGGTAGTCCTCTTGTGGTTCTCTTGTTATTGAAGATCTTCTAAAGGAGGATCTCTCATTCTTCATCTTTGCTTCTTCTTCAAGAGATGTCTTTTCAAGATTCCTGCATAGATCATCAACACATTCTTCTTCTTCTTCTATCCCTGCATAGAGATGTCCTGGCTGATTACATTCATAGCAGGTAGGTTCCTTCTTCTTTTCATTCTTGAAGAACCTCTTCGACCCAAACTTCTTTTTCTTTGCCAGAATTCTCTGTAGCTTTCTTGAGAGCATTGCCTCATCATCACTGTCATCTGATTTTTCTTTGGAATCTTCAGATGAGGAGGAATCTGCAATCTTCAAAGCATTTGACATTTTCTTTTTCAAAGAATTTTCAGAGAATCTTTCCATATTAATTTCATAAGCCATAAGGGATCCTATTAATTTATCAATAGATAATTGTGTTAAGTCATGGGCTTCCTCTATGGCTGTAACTTTAGGGGTCCATACATTAGTTAGAGATCTTATGATTTTTCTAACTGTTTCTCATTAGTTAGGATTTTTTCCAAAGAACTTAGTCCGACAACTATGTTTGAAAATCTGTTATACATTTGAGTTATATTTTCATTAGGAAGCATTTTAAATTGTTCATATTGGGATACAAGTATATAAATTCTTGTTTGTTTTACCCTATCTGTACCTTCATAGGTTACTTGAAGTTTATCCCACATTTCTTTAGCTATTTTACATGCTGAAAGTCTGTTAAATTCTTTTTTAGACAAAGCACAGCAAAAATAATTTTTTACTTTGTAATTTAAAGACATGTTTCTTTTATCTGCTATTGAAAGACCAATAGAGGAGGACTCACCAAGAATTTGATAATCACCTTGCTCTATTACCTGCCATAAGTCGAAATCAGTACCTCTGATGAAGCATTCCATTTGCATCTTCCAGTATTGGTAATCTTTACCATCAAAGAATGGTGGCCTTGAAACTGATTGACCTTCATAGTTGTGAGCTTCGGATGCCATTCTTCTCAAATCTCTTAGATTCTTTCTGAGAAAACTCTCTCTAATACCACTTGTTGGATCGAAATGGCAAACAAACAGTCCTAGAGGGGGGGTGAATATGACTTTTTATCTTTAGAATTTTTTTCTGAAAAACACAACACTAAATGGATATGTTAGTACTTAGTGTGATGTGTGTGATTCAAGTGTAAAATAGGCGGAAACAATCACACAAAGAAATGCACAAGGATTTTATCCTGGTTCGGCCCTTCAAACATGGAAGTCCTACATCCAGTCCTCAAGTCAACCACTTGAGATTTTCACTAATCTGCCAACAAATTGGCCTTCTCTCACCCTTCAGAGGAATTACAAACCCACTTGCTCCCAAGCAAGTCTTCCCTAATCAGGGGTACAATGACTGCCTTTCACAAGGCATTCCCTTCACAGGAGGGGCAATGCAGAACTACCTTCTGCAGAGATTACAAAGGAAGATGAATTAAAACACTTGTGTGTGTTGCCTCAAATCTGAGCACAAACACACACTAACTTCAGTAGGATTAAAAGATCAAGAAATGAAACTAAATCCTATCTGAAGCAACAAGGGTGGACTTCAAGAAAATATGACAATTACAATTCCCACCCAACACAGAACTTCAGAAGAAAATTTTCTAAAGTGGAGCTCTCTGACTGTTGCTAGCAGGAAGGCTTGAGAGAGAGCTTTGAATGATTCGAATGAAGCTTTTCAGGAGAATTGGCTTGTATGCACTTCTGTGTATCTGGTGTGTATCTATGTTTGTCTCTCTATTGAGCTTCTTTTATAATCTTCAAAATATAGCCGTTTGAGGAAGATAGCCGTTGAAGCTTGGTGACTGTTTGCAATTTAGCCGTTTGAAGAGAGTTTCTGGGATCCTTTGGATCTTGAAGACTTAGTCCAGGAGATCTTGAAACTTGCATCTTCCCAAGGTCTTCAGAAGAGGAGCAGTTGTCCACAGCTAGAAGATAAGCTCTTGTAAAGCTGTTATGAGAAAAAGACATGCTAAACATATGCTCCAATTAATGCCTATTACAAGGACAAGACAAAGAGAAACGTATCTCCATACCTTTGTGGTAGGTGGGTCAGTTTTAGTACAAAAGAAAGTATGGAACTTAGTATCCTACAAATTTTTCAGAAAAGAAAAGCAGACATACAGATTATGCTGAAAAGGTGAAGCATGGGTCTGTCAGTGGTAGGTGAGACAGTCAGATGCCATGCGCATGAGATATTCATAAATGCTTTCTGTCTTATGAGTCTAATAAACTGAAGCAAAGACATCAAGACTTATAGAGCTCAGAAAAAAAAGTATTTTAGAAAAAGTTTTGCACATGATGAATATTTTAAATATAATATGTCATGTCCTGTCAAAGGAATATTAAAATAATAATATTATGAGGTTTCAGTAAGATACAACAAACATCTTACAAAGAAGTTATGTCTAGGATATTTAAGAATCAAAATAGATTTGATAGTCTTTTATATTTCAAGACAGAACTGACAATGAGGTAAAAAGTACAAGCACAAAACTGACAGTGAAGTCGAATGTATAAGAACTAATAGTGAAGTTGAATGCATAAGAACAGATAATTCGACTGAAGAAATATGAATGATTCGACTTCAGTAGAGAAAGGATCAAGTGATTCGACTTCTGAGAAAACAAGGTAATTCAACTACAACAGTCGAATACTGTGTATTGATTTCTAAGGTATTCGGCTGTGGCAGTCGAAGATATCAGTCGAATCAAGCGTAAGAACATTCGGCTGTATGAGCTGAAGGTAGCAGTCGAATGGAGTGCTAAGGATTTATGAAGCATTCGACTGTACCAGTCAGAGTCATCAGTCGAATACAGAGTAGGAAAACATTCGACTGTATAAGTCGAATGTTATGCAAAGTTGTGGACTTACAAAATTTTCAAGACTTTTGACTGAGTTTTTGAAGGAGTTGGATTTTGCAGTCAAAGGCATCAGTCGAATTCAGTAGGCTATAGAAGTAGTCTGTGGGCTTTGAAATTTTTTAGAGTTCATGAATTTTATCTGTATAGAATTTTGTGGTATATCTACTTTGAAAAACATATATTTAAAGATTTGTTATAGCAAAAACATTGTTTATAAATATTAAGAAAATCTCTAAATTTCTTAGGGGTAGTTGCTCAACAGCTTTCTTATATGAAATTTCAACATAATATTCATCTAGTATTTTTCTCACAATCTCCTATGCTGTAATTGTTAGCTTTGTTTTCACAACTGACAAAATCAACCTTTGAACAAAACGAGACGTGTATTGGTGATTGGAACTTTGCAGTATTAGGTTCACACATGTATGAGGCCCAACATACTTTTTAATTTTAAAATATTCAAACCTCTTTACTACTGATGCATGAACTCTCCATGCATAGGTATCATGAATGCATTAAGTTGTAAACATCTTTGTGTGACTCATTGTCACTTTATACTAAACACTATGTTGAACTGAAAATTTTTGCATTGCGTATATCAAAAAAATTTATTTGTAAAAACATGTTCGACATGGGGCTTCTCACCATCTAAACTATAAAGTACATCAATCCCTTCATGAGAATTTATCAACATCGCTTCATCTATCCATTGATCTGAAGTGAATATATATGGAGGTTCCTGCTCATATTCAATTTCTATATTGTTAACCCTCGCAACATCAAATAATGGTTAATTATCTCCCTCGTTCATATTCTCATTCTTATTTATATCTTCTTGTGGATCTATTTCATCTTCTTCATCCTCATCAATCACATGTTCTTCCATTACATGGTGCCTACATACCAATAAAATATGGCAAAAAGTTTATGATATGTTATGTGAATGCATTCAAATACATTTATGGTGATGATGGTATGTCATACCCTGATGAACTTTCACTATGAACAACATGTGAAGGCTCAGTGATTGGAATGTAAGGATACAGTGAGGAACCACCTCCGTAGCCGTGACATTGTAAGTTGGTGTAGACCTCCAATTAAAAATTATAAGTCCTTTCAAAATTTAATCACACTAATATATTTTGATATAAGTAAGGGAGACAACTCACCATATATTATAATATGCAAATAAACTATAACTATATGATTCATATCGTACATGCATCTCATTAGCATAATAAAATCTAACATCATCATTCAACATACGTGTAAAGACTCAAGCTAGTTGTTGGTACTTATAGTGTTGAGTAGGCGTGTTAATAGCATGACCGTGTGATTGCACTTCATCGTTGCTTTGAATAAATATATTATCTGCATCTTCCTTCTCCAAATATAATTGTATAGTAGACATATGTGAAGGATACAAATTGAACATACTTTCAACCGTTTCATTATCTTCAACTCTACAACAATATATTCATCCATAGAAGTAGGCCACTTGCACGTTATACCAATCTTAATATGTCTTTCGTCATATTTTGTCAAGATATATAATTTTCTCATCAACTCAGAATAAATTGTGTCTTTCTTTACATGCAAAATGCGTACAATGCCCCCTTTATATTGAGGCTTATGATCCTCAATACAGAGTACACCATGGTAATAACACATTAAAGAAACGTTTGAACTAGTCATAGTTGTCGCTTATAAGATAAACAAGCTATAGTTGCCAAAATAAAGTCTACCTAATAATACCACATTTTCAAACAAGAAAATTTAAATGTCAAAAATTGAACTAATAGTGTTAAATCTCATCTATAATCAGCAGTTATTCTTAAATAAATTAGTATCTTTTTTAACATACAAATAATAACACCAAGTGCATAATAAAAAAAATAAAAAATGTTAACCGACTGGGGCAGCTAAGTTGTGGAAAAAGAAGAGGAGAAGATGGGGGGGGGGGGGCGTGTGGGGGAGCGTGCGGCTACAGTAGTAACAGGTTGTGGAGCGGGAAGGGGGGCGTGTTCTGCAAAGAACAACAGAAGGGGTGTCAATGGGCCGGGTTTGAATAGGCCCAGGTCCAGCTTGATCTCTAAGAGATCTGCCCGAGCCCAACCCGGCCCAGGCCCGGTCGGGCCCGGCAGCAGGTGTAGCCGCGTCGTGGCAGATGCAACGGCATTGCGGCAGATGCAGCGGCGTCGCGGCAGATGCGGCGGCGGCGGTCGCGAGGCAACATGTGCAACAACGGTAGCAGGTGCTGGGGTAGCGGTTGCTAGGTACAGTCGCGGGGTGAAAGCATTAATGTAAGTATTTGAAAATTATTGAAATAACTGGAAAAAAAACTAGAAAGCGGCGAGTAGGGCTGTCAATGGGCCGGGCCGGCCCGATAGGCCCGCGGGCTTGGCCCGATTTTGGGCCGAGCCGCAAGACTCTTTTCGGTCCGTGAGTTTTTAATAGGGCCTAAAAACCCAGCCCGACTAAGCCCATGGGCCGAACTCGGGCTTTGAGTTCGGCCCGATGGACCGGCCCGACCCGTTCTCTTTTATTTTTTTCTTTTCAAATCTTAAATTTTACTTAGTTAAAATTATATTATTTTACTTATTTAAAAGTTAGAAACTCTCTTTTCAAACAAATTAAATAAGGAACATAAAAACTCTACTTAATTGAATGAGATTATAATTTTTATATTATTAAATATATTATTTTTATTATTAATTTAATTTTTATTTAAGTATTCAGGCCGGGCCAGGCCTTAGTCGGGCTTTACAATTTTGTAAAAATATTGGGCCTGGCCCAGACCGGCTGGACATTGCTCGAGCTTGAGCCGGGCTTGATCTTTCATATTGATGAGTCGGGCCTGGGCCGGGCTCATCTAAGCCCAGCCCGGGCCCGGCCCATTGACAGCCCTAGCGGCGAGGGAGCAGCAACGCTGCAGCAGTGTGAAAGCGACGAGGGAGCGGTGGAGCGGCAATAGTGTAGAAGCGGCGAGGGAGCGGGGAAGCTTAAAAAACGGGCCACCCAGGTGGGGCCGGATGAAGCCCGAAGTTGGCCCAATCTTAGACCGGGCCGGGCCGAGCTAGGCTTAATTAAAAAAAAAGATGAAAAATTGTGGCCCAAGCCCGTGTTAAACCGAGTTCAGCCATTGGGCATTCGAATCGGCCCGACCCAGTTGACACCCCTAAACAACAGAGGGGAGGTGTGGTTGTTGTTGGAGGGTGTGGGTAGAAGTGTCAACGGGTCGGGCTAGCCTATAAACCCGTCAGATTGATAGGTCAAAAGGCCCATCTAAAATTTAAATTTTCAGCCCGAACTCATGAAATAACTCAAAAATTAAGTCCATATCTAGTTGGGCTCGGACGGTTTGGCCCATCGGGCCAGCCAACAGGTAGGGTTTTCTAAACCCACCGGCTCCACCCTCTCGATCCCTCCTCGGCCCCGTGGCTGCCGCGCCCAGCACCGTGTCCTCCGCCGGGCGGAGTCCGCCCCATCGCTGTCCTGCCGCGCCGCCCTCTCCTGCGGGCGTTGACTGCGGCGTCCTCGGCGCTCGCTCTGGCCGCTGCGTCCTCCCTCGCCGCCCCTCCTCCCCGCGTCCCGTCTTCTTCCTCTCCCAGCCTCCTCCCCTTCCCCGTCTCCCTTTTCCCTGCCGCAGGGTTGCAGGGTTTCGACTGCGCTCGGCGGGTGGTCTCCACGAAGTCTGCGATGCGGATGGAGCCCGTGGCGTTGGAGGAGAAGCTGTAAACCGGCACCATCGTCGTCGAGGTCCTGCATCGAGGTGATGTGACGGTGATCTCCACGGTTGGGAGTGCCGGAGCTGATCAAGATCGCCATCCAGGAGCCAGGAACGTTAAGGTAAACCAGTAAAAAAAATACTCTTCTATTAATCGATGAAACCGGTTACGTACTCCAAATCCGATGTTCCGGGCTGGCATACGGGCCGTGCGAAACTGCGCACGAGAGCAGCCAGGCACGCAGGCTGGCGCTGGCCTGCGGCGGTGCTCGGCCAGAGCAGATTCTGATTCCTGTTTTTGTTTTTTTGTTTTTTTAGAAAAAAAGAGAAGGGAGAACGCAGAAAGAGTTTCTGGGGGAGCCAGTGGGGAACTCCTCGCCGGACAACACCACCGGCATCCGGAGGTGTGTCTGGCGGGCACCAAGGTACCTCTCCATTTCCTTCTTTCACCGCCGCCGCAATCTGTTTTGGGTTGCAGAGAACCCATCGGGAGGAAGGAGATGATCCTTTTAAGTTTTAACCCCCTTTGATCATCTTTTACTGATGTACTTCTATAAGTTCTAAAGGATGTCTACTTTTTGAATTTTACACACACTGTGTTGTGTTTGGTTATGAGATTTAGACAAATTAGCATGCTTTCGGTTTTCTAAATGCTATTTCTTTTATGACCGTCTGGAGTGCAATTTCTTATTCGCTATCTTGAGAAAGTTTGGTTTCTTTTTGGCTTTCATTTCCATGATGGATCCTCTTATATCAAACTGCTAGTTCTTTGTTATGTTTAATGGGGTGCTCCATGGCTATTTTAAATCCTCTCGGGGTCTTCGGCAGGGAGACCCCTGGCCCCTTCTCTCTTTATCATTGTTGATGAAGCTCTTGTAGGGGATTGAAATCCCTATTTTCCAATAAACGGGAGGAACATTTTTCAGTTCTTCAGCGGTGTCCCTGGATCACCCACCTCCTATTTGGTGATGGCACACTCATCTTTGCTAGTAGTGCAGCACGATCTCTTAGGAACTTGATGTAGTTCATTGTTGGCGGCACAGCCTATCTTCTCCCGCCAAGTCTACCGTCTGCCACAGGTCCCTTCTCTAATACCCCTCATCTCCGAATAATGGACAACTTTCTCTCATGTACGAGAGAAGAGAAATACTTATTGCACTTGGGAGGGAATCCGCGATGCCGATATGGCTGGGTGCTCGGCTCGCGCGGTCCATTTTATTCCCTCTCGGTCTCTCCCTCTAGGAAGCCACAAATGCCAAGATGCGTACCCCAATGGATTTCCTTGTACCGGTTTTTGTTGTCTAACTTGTTTCTTGGGTGGTGGTTCTCTTTTATTTGCCACAGATTTTACAGTTTGATTTGCTGTCTCCTAGGCTCATAACATGATATTTAGCAAGATATTTAATAATTAATGTTCAGCTTGTTTTCTATTTTGTATATGGAATCATGGATAACAGATTTTGTCCATGCAGCCATGCCTTTTTATGCGTATGTGTATGTCTGTTTTGTATGTCTTGGAGTTGGATAAGAGATTTCTGTTATCATGATTCATGCTACCATGAATCTTTATTTTCATCTGAAATCTGTATTCGGTTGATCTTTTGACTAATATCTCCGGAAAATGTATGTCTTATAGTAATTAGATTACGTCATTAGATAAAGAAGAACCAGCAACTACATTTGGAGAAGCCACTGCTAGCAATCTCTCTTTTAAATCGAAAGTTCTCTTCACATTGAAATAACTCTTTCCAGTCCACAGAGTCATCATAGAGGCCAAGAAAATGTAGGTGCTTAAGTCTATGAGGATGTTTATGGTTTTCCCCTGATGGAACTTTCAAAGGTTTACAAGTCTATTGGTAGCATACTGTTGTGCAGTAATGCATTGTGAAAGCTAACAGGGTTTCTACTCAACTTCTCATATCTTTTAGTGCTTTTCAACATTAAGTTTCATTAAATCTTTTCTTTTGAAATAGAATTGTCAAGTACTTTATTTCATCTTCTTCTTTTGAATGTAGGAATGTGTTTGAGCTCTTTTCTTGAGTGGCTAGTCTTGAAATTGTTGTTTTTCTCTTCATTCAGGTTCATTGATCTGATTACATGGCAAAAAGTAAATATGAGTATGTGAGGGACCTGGAGCGTGATGACAAGCTGCCAAACTTCAATTGGGTTGTTGTCAGGATAGATGGTTGGCATTTCCATAGGTAAGAGCACCCTTGTCTTAGGGAATATCCTGCAGCATTTAATTTCGTTTCACCAATGTTATGTTAGTATTGATCTTATAGTATTGACATCATGTAAGTTGTTAGTGTACTCATAGATAGTAGGATGAAGAGAGTTTTAAACAATGAAGATATGCTAGTGTTCCATGGCAGAATGGTTATGGAAAGATAGATGTATCCAAACTTTTGAAATAGATGCATATAAGAGTTCAAGATATTGTGCTTATAGGCTTTTATATTTCAGGTTCTATGTAATGCATAAGTCCATGTTAGGTGTAGATTGCTGTATAGGTGATTGAAATATGAAAAACACAATTTTATGATATTGATGATATACCTTATAGATTTATGGCATGTAGCACAAAGCAATTGCTACATCTTTTTGAGAAGATAAGCAAACGCTATTATTATTATTTTTGAGTAAAAGATGGATAGTACCTCAATTAAATTGGAATGAAGAGAGGAGGAACAGTCAAGGAAAGCAGATTCCTCAACCTTGAACACAATAGAAAAGCAGGAAACTACTAACAATAGAAATGCCAAGTCTTGCGATGACGTGACCTGTTGCCAACTACTATGTGAAACTCCTAGAAAAGTAGGAAGCTGCTACCAACCAAAATGCCAAGTCTTTTGGTGGTGTTGCCTGTTGCCAACTCCCATGTGAAACTCCTAGAAGATGCCGATTCCAATGAAACAGAGAAAAAAGAGCTGTAAGGCAAATATTCTCAAAAGTCTTTGGATGGGTAGAATTCTTTATTTAGTGGACACCATGGACAGTTGAAATCCGGATAGTGCCACTCCTTGTCACATATGTGGTGCCTGCTCACTCATCAGTGGCATCCCTCTTCCTATATGTGAAGTAAAAGTATTCTCAGCCTTAACACCATTTTTTGCCCCATTAAGGAAGATTGATTAAGGTACAAGAAGATTGAGGAATTTGGAGTTTGCTTGAGTCCAGGTTGAGATTGAATCAGGACAAGTATTGCAGATGAGACTAAATTGTGCCGGGGATCAGGGTGATTTTGTATTCAGGTCATAGTGGAGAGGCCCAAGAACACAGTTGATAACAGAGGGTAGGACCATGGATTTGTAGAGAACTGGGCATGGCATACAAAACGTACTGGGAAGCAAGAAATGGTGATACAGGGGAAGTTTCAAAGAAGAAGATGATATCTCCTGCTTTTAATCCGTCCAGGACTTCAGAGGTTGATGAAATGTCTACTTTGTCCATTTCATCTAGAGACGTCCGTAAATTACCATGTAACTAGTCCTTTAAGCGTCAACTATTTTGCTTAACTCATCAGAAATTATTGTGCCTCCTATGATTTGGTTTCCAGTGGTAAAAGTGAAGTTCAGTGTAGTTGCTTGAAAAGAGACCATCTCCTCTTTTGTTCGCCAAGTGGTCAGTGGGTTTTGAGAAGAAATGAGATGTGAGGAGAAATCTCTTGATGAGGGTTAGTTGTTAATGATTTTAAGATACCTAATTGAATATAAATCCCAGTGATTTTGAAGAATAAAGTTGTATTTAAAGATAAAATATTTGTGATTTCAAATGCAATGTGTGCAGTGTGCAACATAAAATTACTGATTCTAAAATCCATTGGAGGTATGATCTAAAGAAGAGGGGAGAATCAAGAGTGGATTTGAAACTGCCTAGTCATTGAGATGTATTTTGGAATATACACTTTCTTTTGTAGTAGTCCTAATGAAATTTGTGTTGGGAATTGGGGATTTAAATTCAAATATGTGTATTTTGACCTACCAAGATAATTTCTTCCAGTACTAGCAATGGATTGTAGAATCGATCAAAATCACAGTTGTACATCTGAAATCATCCACAGCTAACCCATATGATCCATGAGTAGGCAACTTTCTAGAGAAGGCAGAAGAAGCATCTGATTAGCAGCCTTCATTGGGTATGTACCAACTGGTTTGTGTTCCTCTCCTTCCTATTTCCCCTCTTCTACTGCCACTTGTCATTCTTCATCAGGAATCAAACTGAGAATATCAGATGACTTATTTTACTAGTGTGGCAGTGTGAGATCTTTTTGTTATCACAGAATCTCCAGAATGGGAAGATGCTTTCCTTTCTAAGTAACAATGCTATCAAAGAAAGAGCTTCTATACTGGGCCTAGATGTTCAAAAGAAAGATAAGAAAATGTGTAATTTGCAGAATGATCATACCAATAGAAATGGGGCACAGAGAACTAAGAGGTCTCACTAAAGGTAGCTTTTTAGCTTTAGAGGAATGCTAACAACAAACCAGAAGTCCCGGATTTTATGAAGTTTCTAACTTGGAAAATTGGGGCACAGTGGTCATGGGAGCTTCTGAATGACAACCATTTCTGTGACAGAAGATTATTCAACTAAAAGAGCTACCAATCTTCATGATAGATACTATTTGCTGATAAGCCATGCAAGACATCAAGCCCCATTATGGAGAGGCATTTGAAGACAACAGTCACTCAATAGCAAAGAATTTTCTTTAAGACATAGAAATGATGAATATATATACATATATCCACAAATACATACACACACATACAATCGGCAGACGGATGTGCGGTATGTATCATAATCGAATCGTTGGATTTGAATTCAATTACGATCAGGCCGTTGGATTGCCAAGATGATCACTGTCGGCCCATTGGATTTGCTTTGTGATTACCATCACCCTTTGATAGTGATGTGACCTTTAAGTGGTCTTGCCGAGTTTGTATCATTTCTAGACACTTCTGTGATTTTCAGCATCTTTGAGGTCTTTCCAGTCAATTGTTGACTTCTCGGTGTACACTTGTCATTTCTTGACTCCCTGGGACTTTTTGGTCATTTCTTGACCTTCCAAGGCTTTTCAGCCATTTCTTGGCATTTCCAGAGATTTAATCTCAAGACTTATACTGGCCAACCATAAGCCGAACTCAGGAGAGTGCACGTCGCTTTTAGAGAAGTGACATGGACCCCGCTCCTCCAAGCCGTGCAAACTGCATGAACCGGTTGTTGGTCATTTCTTGACATTTTCAGGGTATTTCCATCATTTCTTGACCTCCCTAGGTGCTTTTGCCATTTCTTTGTTTGCTTAGACTTCTCCGCCATTTGTTGACATTTCTGAGAATTCTTGGTACGCTCAATCTTAAGTTGAACTCGGGAGAGCCCCTGCCGCTTCAGGGAAGCGACGTGAGTCCCGCTCCACCGAGACGTGCAAAAGGGATGGGCCTTGAGGCTATTTTTGCCATTTTCCCTAACACGGGGATATATATGCAATTTTCCTTGACGTTAGGGTATTTCTACAATTTTCCTTAATGCATAGGTATTTTTGTAATTTATTTAGCTTTTAGGGGGCTGGTTTGCAATTCCTTGTCGAAGTAGGGTTATTTTTGTAATTCTCCTTGACACGGGGGGGTGCATGTCAGCAATTTCTTGTCCCTTCAGGGACGGACATGCAATTTCTGGTTCCGTTCAAGACATTTCTACAATTCTCCTTCAATTAGGGGCATATTTATAATTTTTTCTTGGACAGGGACTTCTTGGTAATTTTTTCCTTTGAATAGGACGTGTGTGTAATTTAGCACACATGCACAAACTTCATGTCCTCAAGGGGCTCTTGTGTAATTTGACACAAACCCTATGCCCACAGGGGGTTCTTCATGCCTTGAACAACCAACAATCCCCCACAAAGGGAGGGCTTCTCCCCCCCTCCCCCCAAAGGGGATCTTCAAACCGGATCAGCCGGAGCCTCCCAGGAAGTGCCTCTCGAGCTTTGGCCCTTGCCCTCCTTTTATAGGAGTTGTAAGGGAGGAGGAGGAGGGCCATCGGCCCAAAGCCGCAGGCGGCCAAAACCAGCGAGGGTGGGTCCCCTCGGTGGGGTTTGGCCGCCCCAAGGTCCATCGGCCATATTTGGTCCAAGGACCATTGGCCAGTTTTGCCATTTTTTTCATTTTTTAATTATGAGAGGGAGAGAGAAATGGGCCAACGGGGGTGCTGCGGCGGCCAACCCCCACCGAGGTTTGGCTGCCACAAGGTGTCCCATAGGAAAACCCCACGGGGGGGGGTTTCCTCGGTGGGGTTTGCCCGCCGAATGGGAACCCCACCGAGGGGCCCCATGGGGAAGCCCCATTGAGGGTAGGTACCCTCGGTGGGGGAAACCCCACCGAGGGCCCCCTTGCAAGGAAACTCAACCGAGGGGGGTCTTTTTGGTGGGTTTTGGCCACCCTCAGTTGGCCTTTTTGGACAATTTTGGGGGGATTTTCTTTGTGTTATTTTTTGGTGTCAACGCACACACATGGTGTTCCCAAGATCAGAATCAGAACAATTTAGCGCAGATGAAAGTGTAAGGTTAAGGAGATCAAATCCTTCATCACAGCAAGCTCCCCTTGACAAGTTGCACAATCTTCTGCTTCACTGCATCGTTAGCAATATTCCTCCATCATCTGGTTCTCCTCTTTCTCACAGAATGGTCGATGTAGAGGGCTCCTTGAGTAACCCAAATCGCTGCATGAACTTCACTATCTTCATCTCTTCAGCACTGGGGCACTTCACTCCTCGATGACTGAGCTACTCTCTCTCTCATCTTTCATCACAGAATCATCTTGATTAGCACAGCATCACAGCTTCAACTCTTTTGCTCACTCTGGCTCTTTCTAGCTCTATGGCACTGGGTTCCTTGTTCCTCAGATGAACAGAGCAGTAGCACCACCCTTCTCTCCTTTTATGCTTCATAAATGGTTATCTGCTTTTCTTGCATTAGACGTAGGAAAAAGGTCTCTGACTATTCTAAAACATTCTTGCCCCTTTCCCAAGGCACTTAAAAAAAAGACAAACGGAATATCCACATCAGCGTCGTATCGGAAATTTGTAACGACCTTGCGTGCATACTATGTGTGGACGATTTTGGCGAATTTCCATTGCAACAGTTTGTCGGTCGACTCAAAGATCAGAATGGGTCGACCAAACTGTTCTTGTTTTTTGAGTTTTCTTCTGGAGTCATTTCAAGACTTGTTTTTGGAGACTTGATTTTGAGCTACTTCAGAGACGCGATTTTTTAGCTGTTTCAGTGACTTGATTTTTGAGTTGTCTCTGAGACTCGATTTTCAGCTGTCTCTGGGACTCGATTCTCAACTGTCTCTGAGACTCGATTTTCTACTGCTTCAGGGACTCGATTTCCAACTTCCTCTTGGACTCAATTTCTGATAGCTTGGGGACTCGATTTTGGCTCGGAGTTGATTTGGGCTTGGAGTCGATTTGAGCTTGGAGTCTGATTTACTTTTTGGACTCAGGAGAGTCGATTCTGGAAGAGACCGGCTTAAAGATCTTCGATTGACCACTCAGTCCAAGTCGGTTAACCAGACTGAAGCTTATGCTGATTTACTTCTGGAACACTTCTGAAGTGGTTCTGGGTATTCAATTCAGTCGTTCAATCAGTAGTTTCAGTCGACTGATCCCCTATAAACAAAGTACAAGACTGTGTTAGTTTCATCTCTTGCACATAGAGATGTTCTTACCTTGGACACTTGGAGTCTTGATCTTGGACATGTATTAAGACTGCTGCAACTCATCTAAACAAAGAGATTAGACTCTATATGAACACTAAAACAGGAAGGATTAACATGACTGCTCATAATTCAGAAACACCTTCTTCATCAAACTCAATCAATCAACATATGAAACTGTCATCACTTCATTCAGCCATATACAGAGGAGTTTTGTACTTTTGTTATCATTGAATAATCACACTCATCCCTACTCAGGAGTTCGTTTCAACAACATCCAATAGTCAGGAGTTTTGTTATCGTCAAATCACCAGAGTACAACAGATACGAAATGCACCTTTAATATATGGGGATGAGTCAGAGATTGTTAATAAATGGTACTTAGCCAGAGATTTTACAAAATGGATTGATCTGAAAATTACTGGTCTATTAACTTCTGAAAGGGTCTTAAGGATGAGGAGGAAGAGTACATCTTACTTTTGTGCCTGCTGAACTGAATGACATTTCTATTTGTGAATCCACTGTAGGCACCTGTCTGTGCCTCTGTGGATAGTGACGAAGATCAATTTTTAGTCAAATATTTGTACTTTTTAGTGGTAATCAGCAGCATCAGTTGTGTAAGGAGGCAGGGTGGGTTCACCGGATCGTAATCAGGGGGCTAATCGGGAAAATCCTGATTCAGAACGATTCACATGGATGTATATATATATATATATATATATATATGCATATTATATCATATTTGTAATGTATATTATACATATATACATTATACATATATAATACATATTATGTATATTTGAGATACATTTGTATTTATTACATACATATATGTAATATATATCATATTTATAATGTATAATATACATTACAATATGATATAATATATGACATGTATAATACATATATATATATATATATTCGGCCGAGTCGGACGAGTTGGGGTTTCCCCTGATTCGCACTGATTCAGGGGAATAGGGCCGATTCTCCCCGATTTGACAAACCATGGTTTGGAGGATAAGACCCTGTTGAAGACAAAGGCATTAATGTGGCAACTTTTTGGACAAAAATGTCACTAAGCTGTTCAGAAGGCATGTGGAGGAATCTTGTGTATTTGCAAAGTTCAGGAGGGATCTTTAAAACACTTGTTTTTCAGTTGGCCAATCACTCGGGATGTCTGGAAGATTTTTGGAAGATTCTTATCCTTCCATCAAACTTCATGACATTAGAAGGCATGTGGAGATGCTTTTGTACTTTCAGGAATCAGGTCCATGGCAAGTCCAAGAAGAAATTCATTTCTATTACTCCCCATGGGATTTGCTGCGGTCTCTAGAATAAGTGGAATGATCTCCTCCTTCAATAAAGTCTTTATATGAAAAATATCTGTTTTAGAATTCTCCCGATCTTGTACATGTGCAGTAGACATCTTAGTTTTATCAGTTGATGAGTGGAATGAACTGCTATTTTTTTGGGTAGTGTGCTATTCTTGTCATAGAAAAGAGAACCGGATCGGCCCCTGGATTGGCTAGGGCTGATCTCGATCCTGATCGGGTCGATTCCGGCCAGAATCGGCCGGATCGGCCAGGATCGTTCATAGCCGATCTTATCGATCCCGTTCTGGATCGACCAATTCTGCATTCCATGATTTCCTTGTTTCCTTGAAGAGGAACCTCCCCTGAGGGCCCTGAAGAAGAATCTTACATTGTGTCCCCTCTGTTTTTGAACATAATTTGGTGTCTAATGTAGTCCCCCCCCCTCTTCCAAAACAAAAAGAAAAGGATGAAGAAATCTTAATATAGATGATGTTGCCTATGAAGATACTGAGTCTAATGAAACAGACAGGACAGAGCTCTAAACAGACAATAAATGAGTTATAGACAAAGTTGCAATGCATCTTCTCTTCTACTTATTTACTAAACTGTGGGCAATCTTTTTGAAACTAACATATTGTTATTCGCAGGTTTTCTGAAGTTCATGGATTTGACAAACCGAATGATGAGCGTGCTTTGAATTTAATGAATGCATGTGCGGTGTTGATGCTTGAGCGATTTGCAGATATAGTGTTTGCCTATGGTGACAGCGATGAGTACAGGTAGAGAATTAGAGGCTTTCAATCACTTCATCCACAAGATAAACCTGTCTATCAGGTTGTTAAATAAGCTGCTAATAAAGATTTAAAACAGCTTGCCATAAGTTATATCTGGTGGGTGGCTCACTTGGCATGAAGGCTTTGCCTTACACTCAAATCTCTCATGTCCAAAGGCACCAGCGGTCCAGCACAGCAACCTGAAGGAGGTTTGCAAATCTTGGGAATTTTCTGAACGGCCATGGACTTTAACCTGCCTATAGTTCGGTAGTGTTTGGTCATTTTTCTTTTTCAAGTTTGCATTCACTCCACAGTGGTGTGGCCTTCTGAGGAAGGTGTAGATCAGGTGTCTCCTGTTGAGGATCAAGGATAAGTTTTCCCCTTGCTAAAGTAAGTTGTGTAACTTAGTTGAGGAGTGCCAAAGATTGTACTTTGATTTGAACCAGAAAAAATGACCATCAAATGAACAGGGTTCTTCCATTTACTCTCTTGCATATGCTACTTCTGGAAAAAGTAAGTAGCCTCAAAAGTTTATCCCTTTCTGAAGCCCTCATGTATATAACCCCCCCTCCCCCCCCCCCCCCCAAAAAAAAAAAAAAAAAAAATCTTATGAGTATCAGATGTTTTCTATCTTCTCTTTTTCCATTTTTTGAGGCTTTCAGTGTAATAAAAGTTAGTTGTCATTTCCATGATCTAGCTTATCCTGCTTGAATCCTGTTTAATCAGTTGATATATACATGTCTTAATTTTCCATCCTTTCACTGGCAAATGAAAGAGGGTTTGAGGGCACAAAAGGGCCAGGAAGGGTTGGCGTATGCATGCCTCACTTGCCTGTCCTTTCATCAATAAGAAAATGAAACATGGACTAGGTTTTACCAAGGGATGTGAAAGGGCATTGAAGTAAGGGGGCCACCTTTTTACGGAATTTGAAGCTGAAAATTGGTCTATAGCTATCTAATTTTTGTTACACATGTTTAGTCATGAACCAGATATTTGTTTTTCATATTCAGTACATATTCAGTTCCTACTGCTGCAAAAAATTTGCATCATGCAGGGGTAGTTAGTGGTAGAATGGTCGGGGTTATTCTGGTTAACAAACCGGAGGTCTCAAGTAGTCGACTTCGGCTCTGACTGGGGGCAAGTGAACTGGTGGGGAGATCCCCCGCTCTTCATCTGGGTTTCTCATTGTACTTGCATTTCCATTATCATCCAAAAACATGCGAAAAAGGCTCTTTATCTTATCATTATTATTTATTCTATCTTTATATGTTTGTTTTGCAGTTTTATTTGGACTGAGAAAACAAATTTCTGTGAGAGGCGAGAGAGGTATTCCATTCCTAAGCTTTCACTTTCATATAAATCATAATGTGCTTGTAAATTGCATGTGGCATATATTATGTTACACAGAATCATGCTTCTATTGCTATACTAAGATAATTGATTTAATCATGTTTTTTCTTGTATTTCTACATTTCAGCAAAATTCTTTCCCTTAGTGTGTCATTCTTTACTTCTACATATGTGATGAAGTGGAGAGAGTTCTTTCCAACGCAAGAATTGATGTACCCTCCTGCATTTGATGGACGTGTAATATGCTACCCAAGAGTTAAAATCATCAGAGATTATCTGAAATGGAGGCAAGCAGATTGTAAGTAGTGTAATCATACCTGCAACTTGAAGCGAATATTATTAACTATTTTAAATAGTTTCTTCTTTTTCTTGACTTGAGATCAATTATTGTAAAATGCATGGCCATTGATGAACATTTGTGGGTCTCCTGTTGGATACTTGTTCTCTGCTATATTTCTCTACCTGAAAAAGCTTCATCAAAAGAGAGTAAACCTGGAGAGGAGAAGAAGCTCGACTGTAGTGATTATTCTTCATTGACTTCAAGCATTGAAAGCGAACTACAAGTTGTTCATGCTTCACTCTTTCTGTGCATAAAGTTGGCTGGAGTGGGGAAATCTCGCCCCTCTGGCCTAATTCGTAAAGTTACTAAAGCTTGGCCCATTGGGCACAACCTAGTTAAAAGAATCTTTCACAGGCCCAGGAATAAGGAGAGTTAGCCCTCTCTGGGAGAGATCTATGGGCCCTATTCCCCTCAATGGTTAGAAAGGTACTTTGCATGGGGTTACCATATGCCCTTCTTTTCATGACTCGGAGCTAACATACCACTTTAACTAGATGACACTCCAACTGCCGCTCAATGCTACGGGGGGCAGAGCTAGTTACACATGGCATTCAGCAGACAGAAGGATGTTGGTCAGGTCGATCGACATGGTCGCGGCGGTCAACCATTGTAGAGTTTCCAAATTCGTCAAGGCCAAATCCGTGTCCTTCCAAGCATGGATTCTTGCTATAAAATGAGGCATTGTTGTTGAACTATATATTCAACATGTTACCATCATTAGGACGAAGGAGCCAAGCCCCCCACAAGGTCATCCTCGTATTCTACAAGAACAAAGGTAGTATTTGTGCCCTAGAGAGTTTTTCTTGAATCCCTGGAAGAGTTGAAGCTTGCAGATTACGTGGAGATTGTACTAGAAGATAGTTGGCGTCCCTTTAAGCTGTTGAGGATGTTCAAGGAGTTTCTAGATCATGTGCTACATCTGGAACAATTCTATATTTGTCAGGCTACTGTGTTGTCTGCATCGATACGTAGGCGGCGGCTGTAAAAATTGAGTCCTCGGCTTGTTACAAAAACTGTCTTAAATATATATTTACTTGTACACCCTTGATCCATACATATAAATCTGCACCAAAAACTTTGCCATAAGTTGTCATGATGTATGAGAGGAATATGGTTTGAGACTTTTGAGTATTCCTTTAGGGTCTATTTTAATGGCCATTCGACCTTGGTGACTAGACCTCAAAGTGATTAGGAGACGGGGACTTTATAGGATGGCCTCTAGAACTCCAGGTCAATTTGAATTTTGAAATTCTTAGAAACACATCTGTGCGTTTCTTTCTTGTCTCTTCTAATTAGGGAATCAGGGACCTTATAGGATAGCCTCTAGAACTCCAGTTCAATTTGAGTTTTGAAATTCTTTGAAACACATCACTGTGGCCTTTCCTTTTTAATATGTGGGTTGCTGCATGTCCCCATATCTTTCTCTCTTTCTGCTGCAGTTCTTGTTTTTAACAGAGTGGGTAATCTAACTTCACAACTTCCATGTTATTTTCTTTCTTTTTCTTCTCTCATGAATTAGACATCTGAAACAAGTGTCAAAAAAAATCTTGTCAAATTAAATTATCAACACCAATTTCTAGCCACCTTACTACTTGGAATGAACAAGAGAATACATGTGTGATATGTATGTTTGGTGTCTTGCTCCAATCATTGACTTCAGTAATCTAGCAATAAGGATATGCTGATATGCATAAATCTGTTTGTCAAGTTCTGAATCAGGTCTGAATCTGTTGATTGGTGTTGACATGACATTTGAGTGTTGGCATCACTAGGCAGTCTGATGGGGTGAAAGGAAATCTCGAATAGCTTGTCCACACTTTGAATTACCTTATAATTGATTTCCCTGGTATCTCCAGGATTAGAAAGAAAGTTATTGTTTCAGTATGACTTATGGCTTACATGATTATGATCGTTTCTATTGCAGGATGTAGGTGGTACGACTGTGAGAGTAAATGCTGTTGAACAAGGCCAATATGTGGGGCATTTTGAGGCTTATTCACTGTGTGCCATGTGCCTCTTGATCTATTTGATCACTATTCTAGTGAGATAGATTGCATGATTATAATTCTATCTTTGTATCATTAGGAATGTGCTTGGTTTAGAAGCTGTACATTAAGCAGCAAGAGTCACTAGATTGTAGCATTTGATACTATTTGTATGTTACAATCAATACAAGGGATTTTATAGGGAGCTTTAATAGGTGAACACATTTATATTACAGAGCAGCTTCACATGCACATCCATTAGGTTCACATGGGCTGTTCTTCGTATTTTTGGATTCAATGTTCTTACATGCTTAACATCTGTTAAGGTCAGTCAATATCTTTCAAGGAGAAAAGAATGATTTACCAACATGTGGTTATCTTAGCATCTAGTTATGAATTCGGATCTGCTGGGAAACCAGCACAGACAGAGTCTATTTGAACTTTTCTAGATCTTTTATTATATTTATGAAGGCAACTAAGATGCATTATATGACAGGGAATTTGGATATTGACTTAGATCCAAAATTGAATTCGGATGTTGATCCGAATGCAGATCCAAATGCAGATCCAAAATGTGCTCTAAATTCAGATTCTGGTTGGATCTGGATCATGTGAAATCGGATCTGGGTTTGGATCACCAAGGATCATACCTGGATCCAACCTATTGACAGGCTAATAATTTATTCCCGTGTTGAGCGCCAAAAATCATGAGTGGAGTACCTTTGATCGTTTGGATGGAGGATAATCTATTTTTAAATAATCAGAGCATTGAGTGGGTGAAAATCACTGCCTGGGATCACCCTCAGAAGATCCAGCGGCTGCCATCACTTCACCGGGCGGCATCGTCACCTGCATTTGGAGAAAAGGATGTCACCCAGCAAAGTGCCAGCACCCGCTGGATCTTCACTGTGAGATCCAATGATGGCATTTTCACCCACCTCCGTTGACTATTTTTCTATGTTTTAGACTTTTTTCCCTGTTTCTGAAGAATTTACTATATGTCTTCAAATTGACGGTTTTGATAGTCCACTGCCAGCAGAAAAAACCATGGCGGTGGACTAACACTTAGAGTTGTGCTTGTGAAGTTTTCGTGGTTTTACACTTGCATGTGTCGGATGTCAAGTTGATTGATTCTAGCAGCCTTTAACTGGGAAAATATGTAAGTAAATGTTCAGTGTTAATCTCACTCAGAACTCCACTCTTGAAGAATATATAAAGATGTCTGTTTTTGATACTTCCTAGCTGTATTCCATTTGCACACAAAGTGGATAGATCAGTGAGTCCATTCACTTTGCATTTCTAAGTCACAGCTTGTGTTATTAATGGATGGGAAACTAGAGTTCATCCGAATTCAAATTTACTAACTATTGTACATTTTTTGTCCTCTGTCTTTAGGTCATGTGAACAATCAGTTCAACACTTGTTTCTGGATGTTAGTCAAATCTGGGAAAGCGAAAAGTCAAGCACAAAATTTTTGGAGGTAATATGATTGTGAATACTCTCCTTGTATATTATGTGAACGACTTGATCTCTTCTTCAAAATAGAGATGTTGGAATGTTTCATTTCTTGATTTTCAGAATTTTGAATTTTAGGGGAAATCATTTTACTTGAGGTCTAGTAGAGTGATCATGAAATCAATTCTGCACTTGCTAGGTTCTTGCAATTGAAACTGCCCTGGCAGTGAGGTTGCAGAGTGTTGGCATTTCTGCATGTAAGCCATCCATCTTTCCTAGACAATTACAAAAAGTCATTTCTAGAAATGTATTTGCATGCATATCACTACTTTCATTGAAATGTTGCAAAATGTCATCTAACTCACTGTTTCCACCTATCTATCAACTGCAGTTATCTTTAACCAGAGTTCTATGGTGACAAACATACCTGTAAACATCTAAGAGAGGGGTTGCCAGCTGGCTGCATGGGGGGATGGGGAGGGGGTTTGCCAGACAGAGTGGGGGTTAGGAGGAGTCGGCGTATTGGAGAGGGTGAGTGACAGTGGAGCTGGAGGCATGCCTAACTAGCATTGGAGGTGCCCTTGATGGGCATCGATCCCAAGCTGTTCACCAACTTGCCTTCATCAACTACCTGGCACTGGAGGCGCACCTGATTGGTTTTGGGCTGACCCAGAAGTGCGACGTCTACTCCTTTGGCATCATGCTACTTGAAGTGCTTATGGAGGGGCTATCCAGTGTGAGGCCCGAGCATGATTACATGAACCTGGAGAGCTTTGTGTGGACCTTCTGCATTCAAGGAGAGCTCTATCTGGATATCATCAACCCCTTGTTACTGCAGAAGGTGTATGCCAAGAAGTAAGTGCTCAAGGTGTTCCACATCAGACGGGTTTGCACTGAGATGAAACCAAACATGTGGCCGATGATGCAAAGCTTCTCCCTCTATCTCATTGGCAGCTCTCTGTGCTCAGAGAGGAAGCATGAGGGGTGGGGGTTTCCCATCCGATGCCGTTCATAGGCGTCCTCTGCCAGCATGCCAGATCCAGTCTCGGTGCCTCGCACACCCTGACAGCTTCAGAGACTCCTGGTTGAAACTTGAAACAGAGAAATAGAGAAATTGTGGAGGTTGAAGGAGAGGATCTCCCTGGTGACCTGGCTGGGCGCCGCCTTCTCTCCCCCTAATTTGAATATCTTCTTAAAATTTGGCGCTAACAGATGTCATGGGATGAGGGACGGTGCATAGAAGGTTGGGGGAGTTGACATGGTGTTTCTTCCCCTAATGGGGCTTCCCCAACTGTCACTGACATAGGCGCCAAGATGGTGCAATTTATTCATGTAGAAGGAGATGAATGTATTATGTTATTGTTGTATCAAAAAAGAATATTGGAAGAGTAATTTTCTCATAACATGACCTGCTAAGTTTAAACACGACTATCGCACTTGATAGAAATCTTTGGCGGAAAAAGATTCATGTAGCCGACCCCAAATAATGGGGTAAGACTGTGATGATGATGATGCACATGGCCTACTAATAGATCTAACATAATATATCTGGAATATTCTTCTTTCTCCTGGAGGAACTTGACTCAGTTGTATTCTTGTGACATTTGGACAAAAGTAATGACAGTTTGTAGCAACGATGTTTTTGCAATTTTCTTGTAAGAATGGTTTATATTCAGAAATCTCAAAAATGGTTTGAAGGGATTTGAATAAAGGCTCAATAACATGTGCAGTGGGTCATTTCATTGAGGCTTTTAGTGTGTGTTCCTTGTTGTTGCTTTAGCCCATGCTGACACAGGGTTTACTTGCATCTTGAATCTACCTATCTTTGTCAGGGTTGACAGTGCTGTGTTGAATACATGAATGATCTTAACAACAATATCATCTGACAACTGACTGTTTTAGTATATATATTTTTAATGGCATTGTGTGTTTATGATCATTATTGTCTCTCATGTGTTATTAATTAGGGTGTTTTAGTGTTTAATCCCTGTACTCTTTTACAGTTAACTTTAGTCTATTTAGCCCTGAACTAGTGAGACTTATTTTTCTGAGCAGCTGAGAACTACAATTCTAAAGATTGCTAAAAGGACCTGCTGTTAAGGAAAGTCAAGTTTTTCAGGTGTAGGCCTAAATAGTCAAGTCATAGGAACTACAAGTTACTGCAGGGACTAAAAACTTAAAGAACCCTTTTTAATTATATTGCTTTCTTTGTACTTGAAAGCCCCTTTAATGTTAATCAAGTTTGCTTTTGTATTTTTGTTCATGGTGGGAATCATTTTTTTCCCAATTCACTAAGTAATATATAGGCAATCATGTTTATATCCATTTCTGCCAGTAGTTTCCTTAAATAATGTATAGACAATCATTGTACCATCCTTGCTGCACCATCACCAGCAGCTGAAGATTTGCCCTGTGTCAAATGTTGACCAATTTATTCTTCAATTTTGATGGCACCTACCTATGCTTCTGATAATTGTCATTCTAATTTCTTTTATTATCATTATTGTTATTACTGCCAGTCTACGATGTTGCTTGATTTTACCATATGTTCTCATTGGCAGGGTACTCAATCTAGTGAAAAAAATGAACTGCTTTTTCGACGGTTTGGCATTAATTACAGCATGCTCCCGCCATGTTTCGAAAGGGATCGTGCGTCTTTAGAGACAAGGTAACTGTTCATAGGATACTTTGACATGTGGATGTCCAGGAACAAAATGCAATCACCCTAGTTTCTGATGCCAGATAATGTTTTAACTGCGGTAGCATACTAGCATTTTCTTCTAGAGAAAATGGTAGAGAACATATGAATCTCCCTTAGAATTGGTGAATGTCATCTACTATCTTAGAACAATCCCTGTATGACCAAATGTCATCTCATTTTCTCCATTTTGACTATCTTTTGTTACTTAACAACTTTTTTGCTTGGAGGCATTTTACATCTCATCATAGGTGCATCTAGGTGATCTTTACCTATTTTGGCAATGATCTAAAGTCTGATTGCAAGAAGGTTTCATTCTTTTGCCACATAGATGTTAAGTAAATCCTCCTCTCTAAGAGTCCTGTAACATATGCTTTTGTAAAATCCTTTTCTTGATTCCTTCTTGTCTCAGCAATCGTCCACAATGCTAGCTTCTAGTTGATACTTGGTAAGCTGATATATCATTATGTAGTAACAAATCCGTGTTTCTTGAAATGCAGGTAGAAGAGACTGTGAAACAGGATGGGAGTGAGAAGCCTATTAAAAGAACTCGGAGAACAGTGAGAGTAGATCATTGTGATATAATTGGAGAAGAATTTTGGAATGAGCATTCTGATATACTAGTGGAAGACTAAACTTTTTGCTAGTTGAAAGAGCAACCCGGAAAAGATCTATTCATTACAACAACAAATTTCAGCCCAACCTTCTGTCTTTGAAGTCACTTCCGAAAGTTATTGAGCCATTGAACGTTAGTGTGTTGGAATGAGTCAGATGAGTGGTAGGATAGTACCCTGCCACGGTGCAGCCAGGTCTGATTCCCTGCTGGTACAAACTTGATTGGGGTTTTAGTGGGGACATCTGAGCTTGGGATCGGGCCAACTGCGTCCAAGTCTACCAAAGACAGAGGCGACATGCAGTGACAATGACATCTATTTGGCTCGGCGATGTGTTCTCGTGATATTAGTTTGTTTATTCTGTTTACTTGAGCATTTGGATGTAAGAGTAAGGCCTAAATGAGGCCCCATTGTGCATTTTCTATTTTCTAGTTATTTCTCGGGAGCGAATTTTTCCATATTTTAAGTCTCAGGGTATTTTAGTCTAATGAGAGTTAAGATGGTCATTAGGCTTTGCCTCTATATATTAATGCTCTAAGCCTCTATTGGAGGGGATAATGAAGATTTTGGAAGAAAATTTGCAGCAGTCTTCTCCCTCAGTGATGGCTTCTTGCGAAGTGTGAAGTCTGAGAGTGTGAGACCCCTTCTTCCTCTTCTCTTTCCCCATCTTCTTCTCTGTTGTGCTGCATCAACTTGATATGAGAGCCCAACCCGCGCTGTGCACCACCACACCCACCTGTCATCTCCACGACATCTTACGCTCCCCCTCCATTGGTTTGCCTCGTCAACTGTGCAGGGAGGGGCCACAGCGCGAACAGCCATTGGTTCGGTCTCCTCGATTGGGCCTCCACCGCGTGGGCCTTGTGCGCCTGTGTACATAGGTGGGAGGGGGCACGCCCCCACCCCCCCTTCTCGTCGCCTGTGCCTCCTTGTCACCCGCGTCGAACCACTAGTTCGCCCCTTCCCCGCCACACGACGTCGCCGCGGCCTCCTCGTCGCCCGTGCATGCAGGTGGGGGCCGTGTTGCGGACCCCATCTCCCCTCCTTGTCAACCGTGCGAGAGGCGAATCCCCCCCTCCCCCTCAATTTCCACGTCCTCACGCGTGCGACTCGCCACAAGCACGCGAACCCCCATGACCCCCCCTTCACACGCGAGTAGCCCTCGTCACTCGTGCCCGGGGTGAATCGGGCCTCCGCCGTTGTTCCCGGCTCCCTGCCCATGCGCAGCACCCACGGGCGGCGCACAGGCCGCCGCCACCAAGCTCGCCGCAGTCAAGCCCGCACCTGTGCGGGCGCCAGTGCACGCCGCCTCGTTGCCCGTGTTTGGGCGAAGTCGGGTCTGCTGCGCGGACTCTGTGTTGCCCACTCGTGGGATCCCTGTGCTGGACCACCGACGCCATCCACCTACCAGCGTTGCGTCACAGACGCGTGCGCGCACGCAGATTCATAGCAA
>CM024762.1:30265090-30640687 GCA_014218235.1 Colocasia esculenta
AAAATCTAGTACAACACTCCAGGATGAAACATATAGAGGTCAGATATCATTTTATTAGAGATCATGTAGCTAATGGTAATATTAATATCTCATTTATAGATACCCAAAATCAGTTAGCAGATATTTTTACAAAAGCCTTACCTGAAGAGAGATTTACGTCTCTTAGAAGGGAACTAGGCATGTGCAATTTATAACAGATATATCTATATGTAACTGAAATAATATAATAGATTTCAGGATAAGACTTATCCTTCCCCGCTAGATTTAAGTAAATCCATTACTATTTACGTTATCTTCTCCTATTTTGTCGTTATCCACATTTATTGCTCTGCCATTTCAAAATAGCCTTTATGTCCTTCTGTTACATCAGTAATCCTTCCCTCACCGATTCGCTTTCTCTCTCTCCTATCTCTTTTGACTCGAAAGCCTATACAAACCCTCATCGACTCCGGCATCCCTCTCTATGCTTTCGAAGAAACTCTCACTTCCCGCTCAAATTTCTTGAGGGGTTCTGTTCCTTCTTCTCCCACGATCCTCCAGAACCCTACCTTGCTCGATTCCATGTCCGCTTCTGGGAGTTCCGGCAATGTGGGTGGCTACACCGCCACCTTCCTCACGACAGATCAACATGAAAGATTTTTTGCAGTAAAGATCAAGTTTTGTGGGAAGAAGGTAGTTGACCTAGATGATCTGGAGAAGTATGGTATGCACAGTGTGGTTGAAGCTCTTCAGAGGTTGAAGTGGACATGCATGTGCATAGTTTCAGAACCTAGCTATCCGCACCTGGCGAAGGCTTTCTATACATGTTTGAAGGTAGAAGAAGATGGGTCTCTCTCTTCCACAGTAAAAGGTACATCCATTCATATCACCTATGACCTGTTGGAGAGATTATTTGGAGTTTCTACTATTGGGCATAGTTTGGTGGAGTCAGTAGATATTCATGCCAAGGGGCTAGGGATTATTGGAACAGAGTATTAATTAAAGGATGGGAAGATAGACATTAACCAGTTCAACGATTTCAACAGAATCTTGCATTTTATAGTTTGTCAGATTTTAGTGCCGAGGAGTGCTACTTTTTCATCATGCACTAAAGGAGATGCAGACATGATGTTTTGGGCCGTTCAGAAACAAGACATCAACATGACTCAGGTTATAATAGAAAGGATGAAGTCTGCTGCAGAAGTTATTTGGGACAGAAAGAACAAATTGGCAGTGTCCCTTCCCTATGCCCATTTACTCACAAGGATTTTCAGTCACCTTGAGATTGATTTGAAGGGAGAATTGATGGAGAAGATGGGTCAACCCATCCGGTCTATAAATTTAAAGAAGAGTGGATTCTCACTTGTTGGCAATGTATGGACCAAGATCTCAGTAGCAGAAGGAGAAGCTATCATTGGAGAAGCTTCTGAAGTTCCACAAGTCCAAGAGGAAGAAGCTACTATCAGAATAGAAGAGCCTCCTACATCTGAAAGAAGAATTGAGGATATTGCATCTGAATACATTGAGCCTATTGGGCAATTGGTTGAAGATGTAATTCCTCCTATAGTCTCTGCACCAGCTATTATTGAAGAATCTATTGTTGAAGGTGCTGCTCACACTGAGGGGGAGCATGAAGACATTCATACTGAAGAAACCCCCTGTGCTCCTACATTAGAAGTTGCTATGGAAGAGAGCCATGATGATATAATTCCAGAGGTTGTGGCACTAGGCCACATTGCAGATGTCTAGATGGAAGATGCTCCAGCTCAGGGGGAGCTAGAGATTCAAGGGACCCAAATATTCAGAGGGAGGCAACTACTAGTGCCCCCGCAGACCAGTTTCAGGAAGGTCTGGTTGAAGATACCTCAGAAGAAGATGTTGAGCCTGTTGCTGGCTCTGGAGGAAAGGAAAAAGTGTTGCCTAAAAAATTCCCTTGCTCACCAGGAAGGCACACCACAGATCCAGGAAGAAAAGATTCATGTGCACTTGGAGCCAGTCATTGCTAGACTGAATGCTCATGGGGAAATCCTGTGCTCTTTGCAATCAGATGTAACATCTATATTCCTTAGTCAGAGCACTGAAGCAAAGGAGATTGGAGCAGTCAAATCTGAGCTCTAGGAGATGAGTAGTAAGTTGGGTAGCTTAAAGAAGCTGGTGACTGATTTATCATATTTTGTGAGGGTGCATTTATCAGCTCCTGCCCCCCTTGCTCCCACGCAGTCTGTACCAGAGGTCAGTACAGGGACACCAGGGCCTTCTGAACCAGTAGAGCTAGTTGCTAGGCCATCAAGGCCATCTGTTGAGGAATCAGGGCCACCAGGGTCGTCTGTAAAGGAAGTTTGGCCATCAGAGCCATCAGTTGTAGAATCAAGGGCACCATGGCCATCATTGGAAGAGTCAAGGCCACCAGGGCCATGTGTAGCTGAAGATGTTAGGGCCATCCAAGCGAGTGGAGTCAGTGGCAGGGCCAACAGGGCCTCAAGTTTCAGTAGAGGAAGCTGTTGTGCCCCCAGGGCCTTCTGACCCTCCTCGTCTTCCGACTCCAGCCCCTTCCTCTCCACCTACATCCTTCACTGCACACCTGCACCCGAACCCTCCAAGAAACCCCTTCCAAAACACATCTCTTCTCCTACTCCTTTCCCTACTACCTCCTCTTCCTCACGTATTCCTTCCTCCTCCATTCCTCCTACAACTTCTGAGGCACCTCCTGCCTCCTCCTCTTCTGCTGGTCCTTCCTCTGTTGGACCATTTACTCATCCTCCTCCCACTTCATCTTTTGCATCCCTTCATCCACCTACTCCACCCTCCTTCATCACTTTCATTCCTGAGGGTGCCAGTATAGTTCATCATACTGTGCAAGACATCAAGGATGAGTTTGAAGAAGTTATCCTCTACACAGTTCTTACTGTCTCTGCCCACATTCACAGGATAGACTCCCAACCTTTCTCTAGTCCTGCCTTTAAGAAACGAAAAACCTCTACAACTCTTGTTTTCCCCTCCAATCAAAGTCTCTTTCCTCCTCTGTGGTATTCTCTTTCTATTGTCAACAGAAGAAAATCTTATATGCTGAATATCTCCAAAAGTGCACTTTTGCAGCCACTTTTGGTCTTCCTTACCTTAACCTTTTTGAACATCTAAATATCATTCTTCCTACTTCTCCTCTTCCTAAGGCTGAACAAGCAAAAATCTTATCTACTGCTGAGTCCAAGCCTGAGGATTAGTGGGCCAGGGCCAACAAAACACTCTACAGAAAATTTAAGGTTGCCATGTCGAACATCTTTCCAACCTTAGATCACCCTCTCACCTTGTCTGAGTGATTTTTCTGCCAGCACAGAACATCTTGGGGTCCCTTCATTCAGAAGGAGATCAAATTGATCAAGCAAATCCAGATGTACCAAGATTATTGTTTTGTAAATTGCCTGCTAGAAGTTCAGCTTGGCTAGTTCAGGGTCGCCATTGCTCAGCTCCGTACAGAGAATCCAGTCAACACCCCTCTTGAGGTTGACTTTGCAACCTTGCAGATGCCTGAGATTGCATTTCTCCCCAAGCTCTAGTTTCTTCTTATGGACTCTGAGGTGGGTCCTATAATCTTTGAAAGATTTTCCAGAGTTATGGCCTAGATCTTTGTTCAGAGGGGAGCTCCTCTTGCCTTTCATAGATTCCTGTTCAGGGAATATCAGAGAGGGTTTATCAAGTCATCTATTCTAGCTCCACTCCTTGCAGAGGCTGTGAGATTTGTCAACACTAACTGGTGTAAAGCCTATCCTGAGGCTGCACTTCAGCTTGAGAACCTGAATTCCTCCCTGAGCAAGTCCAATCAGCTGACTCTCTCTCCAAAAAAATTCATGGACCTCAACTCCATAAATCTGGTGTCAGATCCTTATTCAACTTGGATTGAGAGGTACAAGATCTATGTAGCCTTGCAGAAGGATTTGATTGCTCACAAGCTTCATTATCCTCTTTCCATTGATAAATTCCTTCAGCATGCTAGTTTTGGAACCACTAGTCTCTACAAGTCCATCCTCAGTAATCAGAAGTACACCAGGTTCATAGAAGAGCAAAGGCTACTCCACATCAAGAGACTGAGTCCAGATATGGGGCCCTCTTATGATATTAGTTGGGGTGTCATTAGGGATCTTTTTGAAGAGCAGGAAGTCAAAGTTTGGCAGCATATTACTCGCCATGCTTCTCGCTTGTCGCCTGCTTTCTACATGCTTACCCCCCTTACTGAATGAAATTTCCCTTCTTGGCTCCATTTATCTTTGTCTGTCTCTATCTTTTCTCTTCTGCTTATATATTTCTTTTTGCTTAGTGACAAAAAGGGGGAGAAATTATTCTGAAATAAATACCTAAAAAATTTCTGCAAATTTATTTCAGTCTTTTATATGTATGTAATTATTTATGTTTTGTCATCACCAAAAGGGGGAGATTGATGATCAGTCCATCTCCATATAATTTATTATTTATATTTTTTATGATTAAAAAAACTTTAGAAATAACTTTCTAGCTTCAATTTTATGAAGTGTATTTACAGGCACTAAATCAAACAAGATCAGTAAGTTGCCTACATCCACTGTCCTGTAAAGCTCATTACATATGTTTTGTCTAAGTATACATCGACTTCCATATAATAGCTCATAACGATTTCTTTAGAAGAACATCGATTTCATCTCTACATCAGTTTCACTTAAACAACGACTTTCTTAGTAAAACAACGATTTCGGTCTTACAACGACTTCATAGTTAGAACATCGATTTTGTTGCTACATCGACCTTGCTTCACTTAAACAACAATTTCGGTTCTACATCAACTTCGCCTTCACTTAAACATCGATTTCGTTGCTACAACGATTTCGCCTCACTTAAACAATGATTTCAGTTCTACATCGACTTCGCCTTCACTTGAACATCGATTTCGTTGCTACAATGATTTCACCTCACTTAAACAACGAATTGGTTGCCACATCAAACATCGATTTCATTGCTACATCGACTTCGTTTCACTTAAACATCGATTTCGGTAGAACAATGACTTCATATGAAACAACGATTTCATGCCTACAACGATTTCACTCAAACAACGATTTCGGTAAAATAACGACTTCATATGAAACAACGACTTCATGTCTACAACGATTTCACTCAAACATCGATTTCAGTAAAACATCGACTTCATGTGAAACAACGATTTCATCTCTACAACGACTTCACTTAAACAACGATTTCAGTAGAACAACAACTTCATGAGAAACAACGATTTTACTTGAACAACGACTTCGTTTCAAACAACAATTTCATCTGCACATCGATTTCAGTTAAACAACGACTTTGTACAGAACATCGATTTCATTACATTCATACATGGATTATGTTCACATCGACTTGGTTTCAACATAGATTACATTCTCACATGACTTATGATTATATCATCAATTTGATATCAACATCGACTCTTTATACACAGACTGTTTCCAATACATCAACTCTCTATTAACGATTATGGTTTAGACAGCTGTTGAATATTCTTATTTAAATTCCTTTTGAGATACATTCCACATGATATTCAAATATATTTTCAAATCTCTGTGGATTTCAAGTCTTCCCGCGTATCATGTGGTCTTCAACATTTAATATGATGGAACAATATTTCTGCACGATATATCTTTGCTTACCTCACTTGTGTTACATAAAGTCATGCTTTATATGATGACAAAATGACATTTCCCTTTTGGTGTATCTTCATACAACACGACTACTAATGTTGACTGACAGTTTAGACAAAGATAAGTTGTCTATGTGTCAGCATTTATTGTGTGCAGGGTTTTCGGTAGAAACGTACATCTCAAAGATGGACCTGTCAACCTGACAAGAGGATAGAAGATTCAGAAAATCTTTCCTTATGAGTGTGTGTGTCAATCCGAGCATTAATGGTTGTAGGCTCACTTGCTCCATATTCGGACCAAACACTCCAACGAGTATGAAGATATGAGATAACAGATACTACAACAGTCAAATTATTTCAAAGAAGATAAATAGAAGACTGGTGACTCCATGCAATATACTCTTACACTTCTGGAACAACCTTTGAGAAGCTTGAAGATCTCAGTCACCTGCAGATCAAAAAGAGCTAGCTCATCCATTCAAACCTTCTGTAGCTCTTAGCTCTCCACAGCAAATTGCCTACCCTTTGAGAGCTTGAGTAGATCTGAGAGAGAGTCTATTATTGATAATATTTGTCTCTCAGATTTTGCCTCAGATCAAGCAGTGTGTATATGCTTGGTCTTGGGGCCTTCCATTTTTACTCATTCTTTTAGAGTGATCCTCTTCGGGTGTGAAGAGAAAACCTGTTGCATCAGGTGGTTCAGCTCCTCTTCTGGTAAGAGAAGAGAAGGCCAGCTGCGGTTGGATGTGTAAGTGTCCTTGAGGGGGACTATACCCTTAGTGAAATCCGAAGTTGTTGCTTGGGGATTGGACATAGGACTCCTTGAGATAGGAGATCCGAACCAGCATAAAATTTTCTGTTGTCAGTGTGCTTGTTCTCTTTGTCTTTATTTAACACTAACTCTAACTATCGAACTTAGTGTTTTTCTGTCAAGCATTTTATTTACAGAAATTATTCTAAAATAAATTTTAACAATCTATTCACCCCCCCCTCTGGGCTTGCTATATGGGCAACAATTAAAGCTGTAAATAACATTTATCTCATGCTATTAACAGAAATCAGCCTTTAATAAATAAACGACAAACCTTGACCAAATGTACGAGCTAAAGTAGAAGAACGCCACACTCGGGTCACGAAGTCTGGTTCACGACACCAACAACTAACTCGGACAAGCCACATAGGACTACCTCTCAGTCTCGTAGCCACGGACGAAAGGTCCAGCTGCCGCTCCACCACAACAAGCCAAGAAATTGTGGAGACCAACCAACACCACTCTTGTGGACCACACTGCGGTAGGCCAATGCCTGGCACCTTTAGGGACTCTGGTCCGAGCTCCCTAAAGTGAGGCACTGGAAAATAGGACTGGTTGGGGCCCAGTACGTCTATTGGTGTCCGTAACCCCCAACCATGAGCGCGCTACAAGTAACAAACACAAACTCTCACAAGTCGTTGTCCCACTGCCGTCTTTCCCTCAGCCAGACCAACTCTACACAAGAGTGAGGGTGTCCAGGAAGACAACACAGACCTCGACGGTACACAAGTACTGAGACAAACCCCGAGCATTAACGTGCCTAGCTCACACAAAACCTGGGGTACCCGACTGGAGAGGTAACCACGGTAGGCATCGTACTACTCGCCACGTACACACAAACCATGTGAACACCGCTGTCCTCGATCTCAACAAGTGTCGATGCACCACTTACCATTGCCATAAATAATAAATAAAGATATGTCGATAATCACGTAACCATGCAAAGACCTTTAGCCCTCGGAATCATGAGCGCGACAGGGTCCACCGTCACCCTCGGAACGCGACACCTTGATACGGCACGTTCTGAAGCAGAACGTGACGGGTCGGGCTTTCGCGTTCTGAACGCGACACCCAGGTCCGTCACCTTCATAGACAGTGATCCCAATCTGGGGTTCCATCTTTGGAATCCCCATGCAAAGCATGTAAACTACCATGAAAAGTAGTTATTCATGCTCCAACCACTGCCCTAGCATGCCATCTATCATCTACAACACGTAAAGCAAGCTAAACATGCTCAACACACAATCCTTAGAGAGAGACAAGGTGGAATTTCCCTACCTTCGTGAAATACGTGAAGAACGACGATAATCCGGCATTTCCCTAGCTCCGTACCACGTCCTCGCGGAGACACCATGCCGAAAACACCTCCAACACCTTGAATCGCACCTTCTCCTGGAAGAACAGAGCTTGCTGAGCTCTGTTTGGCTGACCTAGCTTCTTAACTCCTCAGAGCTGAGAACACGATGCACCCTGCCGTCACAACCAGAACGTGACGGTTCAAGCCGTCGCCTTCTCATCGTTGACGCCAGCAGGCCGCCCAGCGCACGCCACGCAGCGGGAATGCAGCCGGATACCCTTAAGCTGTGGTAACCAGAACGCGACGCCCTGGACCGACGCGTTCAGAATGCGACGCCCAGCTCTATCGTGTTCACAGACAGTGAACCAGTGGGTGCTTTAGGCCCAAACTCTCGGCCCATAAATCCCCACAACCCACGGAAACACTTCTAACACAAACCATGGGCCACACACTGGCCACCACAACCACTAAACCTCAATCCAAAAAGCCTCTACGCTACATCATAGAAGGGTCTACACCTCTGTGAATGTTCGGAGACAAATCGGCGAATAAATTACAACCTCTTGATTAATCCTTCAAATTCTTGGGAGGAGGCATCTCTCTTATCGCCTTCGCCTTATTGGGATCAATCTCAATACCCCTCTTGCTCACAATGAACCCTAGCAGCTTACCCAATGACACACCAAATACACACTTCTTGGGGTACATTTTCAACTGGTACTCTCTTGATCTCTGCAGAACCTTAGTTAGAACCCAAGGATGCTCAGCCAAGGTTCTAGATTTTACTACCAGGTCGTCCACATACACCTCAATGTAAATGTGAATCATGTCATGAAAGATGACCATCATCGCTCTTTGATAAGTAGCTCCAGCATTTTTAAGTCCAAATGGCATGACCACATAGCAATATGTACCCCACGGTGTAGTGAATGATGTCTTCTCCTGGTCTTCCTCAGCTAGCTTGATTTGATTGTACTCTGAGAAACCATCCATGAAGGAGAGGGTTTCATACCTGGCCGTATTGTCTATGAGCACATCGAGGTGAGGTAAAGGGAAATCATCCTTAGGACACGTGCGGTTGAGGTCCCAGAAGTCAATACAAATCTTGACTCTTACATCCTTCTTCATGACCTGGACAATGTTCGCCACCCAGATGGGATAAAGTACGACTCTAATAAATTTGGCTTTATGGAGCTTGTCGACCTCATCTTTCATTTTCAAAGCCATCTCAGGGTGTAAACGTCTCAACCGCTGATTAATTGCGATTGACCCCGACTTAAGTGTGAGATGGCGTTCAACAAGCGTAGTGTCTAGTCCTGGCATATCTTCATAGCTCCAAGCAAATGTGTCCTTGTACTCTCTGAGAACCTCAATAATTGCCTCCTCTTCAGCCGGTGATAAGTTACTACTTATGAGAACGGTACTAGGTTTTTCCTCAGTTCCCAGATTGATTTCCTGGGTGATTTCTTCGACGGCAACTGACGGTTCATCAAATCTTCTGACTCCACTTGCGAACGCGTCAGCCTCATCCTCGAACTCTTCATCACCTTCCTCTATTGGGTCGTCTTCATCCATGATTTTGTAGACTCTGAACCCATCATCAATGAAGCACAGTGACTGCTCATATTCTATATCCGGCAACTGCAAGGGCTATTCAATAAACTCCAAAATTGCTAGACATGCCTTGAACCTACGGGCTAGATCAGCTAAGAAGTGGTGTGGAACCCTCTTATCCTTGGACTTCTTCTTGGATACTGCCCCTAGATTATTACTAACCTCGCCTAGACTCTTACTACAACTACCAGAATCTACAACAGGGGGTGAAAAAGTAGGGAAAATAGTAACAGAAGATCCATGCATGTGGGAAGATGGAGGAGGGGTGAAAGCAATAAAAGAATTTCCCTGTGTGGGAGAAGGTGGAGGAGGAGGAAAAACAGTAAATGTCCCCTACGTGGAGGGGGAAGGGAGTCCCTGCGTGGAGGGAAAAAGGAGGTCGGTCATTGGACCGGGGAGGAGTGGCTCGTAAGTTGGGGCACACTCGGCGGAGAGATAAGAAGTCTCCTCAATAGAGACGATGGAGTCGGCCATTTCAAAATTGGTGTTTTTTTTCGGGTGTTTTCAATGTTATTTGAATTTTAGGGTTTTTATTGATCATGAACAGAATCGCCAATCTTGAGAGTTGAGAGGTGAGCGTATACTCGAGTGGAGGGAGATCATTGAGGAGAGGAAGTTGGAGGGTGAGCGTCTGCTCAGAGGAGTGGAGGGAGATTGTAAAATGGGGCATTGGTGCCTGTGGAGTGCTTAAAGAAACAAAGAAGGGCCACGCGGTGGCCTGGAGGAGATTGAGCGCGATGCCCAGAGAGAAGAGGCCCGCCCTGAGCCTGGTTGTAGTGGGAGCTTCTTCAGGATGGGTGCTTAGATCAGCTTCATCTGTCTTTCTATCTGTTAACCGCCTCTTGCTTGTAGTTTCTACCAGCTGCTCAGTATCTGTTGTGATGAAAAGTTGACTTAGAGAAGTTGCGACGTCGCTCATGTCAAACCATTGGTACCACTCAGATTCAGAATCACCCCTTTTCCTTTGCTTCTGGGGCTTGAGGTTCTCAACCGCTTTACAGGTGGCCAGGGAAGTAATATGTCGTGATGGCTCAGTAGTGATGGCAGAAGTTTGTTGCTCATCCCCTGGCTGCAGCAGCCCCCTCTTAAAGTGTTGATAGAGGGACCATGTGAGTGGCACTTCCCTTTGCTTGTAATATGCCCTGCCCGGCTTGTATCCCAGTCTCACCCTGGATCTTGACCTGCATGGCCTCGGTTCTTCCCTGTAAGTATGTCCCTAGCTCTTTGCCTAGCTGATACCCCATTTTAAGCATGATCTGCCAGCCCTTTCTAGTTATGATCTTGCTCCTCTTCGCTGCACTAACTGATGATGAATTGGCTGGGCTCTGATGCATGCCGTATGTAGCAACCTGAATTTTTAAGAAAAAAAAATTAAATAAAGAATTAAAACCTAGCTAAATGGATATTTAATGAAAAGAGCATTAAATAAAACCCATTAAATGGAAAAGAGTAATGGGCTTTGCTTAATGGACCCTCTAGAATTTATTGGGTCAAAAATATGAATTTGAAAGGGGAGAATAATAAGAAAATACCATAAATTCGGAGTTTAATTATATCATAATTTGAAAAAAAAAATTTAATGCATTAAATAAGCAATTAGAGTAGGAGTTGGATTCCTAAACCTACCCCATATGGGTTAGCACGAATTTGGATCTCTTCCAAGTCTAAATAGAGATTGGAAAGCAAGGAAGGAAGGTGGGAGTAAGGAAATTTCGTAATTAAAGAGGAATTAGAGTAGTAGTAGGAATAGAAATACATACTTGCATAAATACACCTCTTAAACTCTCTTGGGGAACCCTAGCTCATTGCCAAGAGTTGCTGGACGTGGAGAAGAGGCTAAGGAGGAGAGGATTTTGGGGAGAGAAGAAGTGCTTGAAGCTTCTTCCCTTGTTCTTCAAGTTCTAGCCTTAGAAGACAAATCGAGTCAAAGGTAGGCATTCTCACGAGCAAAATTAAATTAAACTCGGTTCTTGGTAGTTCCAATCATCAGGAACAATAGCCCTCTTGTTTCATGATTTTTCCTCGACCCAATCTTTTGTTCTTAATTTTTGAAGTTCTGCAAACATGATAACCCGAGACATCATGTTTAATCCTTATCTCCTTGTATACTTGATCTCATGCTACGACATTTTTATTGTAAATACTTGATCTTGTTAGGGATCTTTTGACCCCGAAAGCCCTAATTTTTGTTGAGCATGATACTCGAATTAAATCGATCTTGCTCCCTGTATCATGTTCTATGTTACTTGTTCTTGTTCGTTCTCAAACTGTGTTCAAACCATGCTCTCTCTCGAATTCCTATTTACTGGAAGTACTCTCGCATGTCTAGTTTCATTTGCCTCTGATTTCATGATTTTTCATCGTATATATAATTAGTTATGGATTTCTGAACAACCCTATATCAAAAATTGAAATCCCTGGTCCGCAATCCAATGTCTGGTCTGACTCCTGTCAAAGTCAGGCGCAGACAACCAGAAGGCGACGCCTCGACATGTCACTTTCTGGGGTCCGAATACGACAGCCCACCCGTCGCGACCATGAAGGCGACAGGTGTGCCGTCGCGTTCCCAGTACCCGATTTGCAAGCCCTGTCGCGACCCGTACAAGACCCTGTCGCGTTCTGCCTGGCACATGTCGCCACCCTTACAGCCCTATGTCGCCTTCAAAGAATTTTGGTGAAAAACCCATAAAAATATTTCTATCCCCAGTAAAAACCTTGCCAAAAAATGGAGCGATATTGAATGTTTTAAAATACACATTTCACGACTTTATTTCTATCTATGATTTCTTACACATGCACACACATGAACCATCCATATATGGCTGAAATTTGGCATAAAATATCTCATAATGTATCTGGTAAATTATTGAAATAAAGAATATTAATTTCCCTATTTTAAAGGACTTGTATTCGTTTCTTGCGTTGTTTATACACCGATATCGACGCTCCACTGTTCTAGAATTCCTCTAGAACGTCGAGCACCTTTTATATGCACACTTTTCTTGGCTTGTGGTAAACTCTCCGTCGGATATTCCTTTCTCCGGACTAGTTAACCCTTGCACAAGGCCTCCGTAAGTTTCCTCTGATCATGGATTCCTACATGGTCGACGAGCCGGTTGTACCCTAACACCCATTACCTCTTTAGGGATCGATATGATCTAAACGGCTGTTAGAAGTTCGTTCTTACCTTGAATCACGTCAGACCTCTGGACTTGTGCATAACATGGCCAGCGGGAAGATCGTGAATTCCACCTGACTGCCAATACGACGTGCGCGTGTTGTGCAACTGTTACTATCGTCTGTTTACTCGTTGTTTTACGTGATGTCCACTAGCTCTCATCTATACTCTACTCGCTCACCTATTCACGTTCACTCTACTATCTCATCTATTCATCTAGTGCTCTTATCTATTTCTTGGTACTCTCAAATTGGCCATTAATTGATTGTCTAAAGATAAACAATATAACCAATGCCAGCGCAATAGGGCCCGATCAGGTCCTGGGGGGAGCGCCCGAAAGTGCCATTTGCCCGCGGGAGTTAAATGATCAGGATGTCGGCATTACATCCAAGTGCCATACTATCAAGATTAATCTAAGACAATCAACACAAAGTGCTATATTCTCTCGTTGTCTTTTGACAAACAAGTGCTATACTCTCTCTCAGCTATCTTCGGATAACCAAAGTGCAATTACTATCTCGATTGACAAAAGTTAATCAAAAGTGCCAGACTATTTCGATTGATAAGAAAATCAATCAAAGTGCAATTTACTCTCTATATGGCCAACTACTTTCTCTCTCCTTGCTATACGTGTTGCTTGCTATTGCTTGATGTTGACGTTATTTGTTGTGTTGCTTTATATCGTGACTCGATCTTATTCATTGTACTATACTTGATTCATCTGCTATTTGAACCATGTTACTTGTGCTCTTACTTTCTCGACTTTACATAACTCTCTCTATCTTTAGTTACTCTACCATTTAATGCACTAATTATTTAAAGCCTGCTTGAGCCTGAGATTTAAGTCCTACTGGGCGTTATCGCTCACCCTACGTTATTTGATGTTGTGTTCTCAGGTGAGACCGAGGATGACACATACACTCAAGAGGAAGGGAATGACCAAGAGTGAAGCCAGGAGTACCCTTGAGTCATTATGTTATCTTGGAGTTGTAGTTAGTTATTTCCTTCTGTTGCAATGTAATTGGGCCCTATAGAATGGCTCTGATATTAGTGGTTGTAACTAGACATTTGGAAAATTATTAATGAGAAAGATTTGCTTTAGTATTATTCAATGTGCAATGGTTTGATGTCTAGTATACGCTCTATACCTTTTCTTGCAACTGCCTTCGCGCTCCGATATTCCGCGTTGGGGCGTGACACCGTACGTGTCTAGCTCCGACATGAGTGGCTAATTGCTTGGCCAAATGGAAGGGACTGAGTTGTCAGTCATGGCGTCCACTTCCAAGATAGTTGGTTTGCTTGCAACCTTGACGACCCACCCCTTGTATGGAAACTTCAGAAACTGATGGATAGTTGAAGTGACGACGCCAAGTGCCTGGATAAATGGCCTGCCCAGGATCATTCGGAAGCTTGGGTCCATGTCTAGAATATGGAAATCCATCTCAGTAATGGACGGACCCAGCCCCACCTTCAAAGCGACCACTCCTTTTGTCAGCCTACTAGTGTTGTCGTAGGCCGTAACAGTAATGGAGGAGGGTCGGACCGACTGCAATGTGACTCGACAAAAGTTTAATGTGTCCAAGGACACGACATTAATTGAAGCTCTGGTGTCCACCAAGCATTGGGACACATGGATGCCATTGATCTTCACGGTCAAGCATAATGCATATCTTTGATATTCCACGGGTGCTAGCTCGTCTTCATGGAACTCTATAGCTGGATGTTGACTCGTGGGGGTCAATACTGCACTGATCTGATGCACTTAAAGGTCTTCATTCACCATAACCTTCTGCAAATACTGCAAGAGAGCTTCTTGGTATACCGGCGATCTCTTGATTAATTCTAAGATAGAAATTCTGGCCGGTGTTTTGTCTAAATGTTTGAGTAGATCATATTGAGTCCCAGGGATGGACTCTTCAGCTAGCTTCTTCTTCTTGGGGTGGGGGTGCCTAGTCTTGCTATTGAGGGAATATCCAATTGAAAATCCGCCCACTCCGGAGCACCATAGTCTCCTCAGTATTATCCCCTGCTATGTGTGTTGCGGCAAGCAGAGTGGAAGATGGATGGGAGGTGGAGTGCTGGTTGTTGAGCATTTGGTGAGGCAGTTGAATACCTACCGCGTTTGGGGGTGGAATGGCGGTACGTAGGAAAGGAGCTTGGGGGTTAGGAATAATGATGGGGGTGGTTGGTGGCGTGCGGAGAAGAGGTGGGTTGGATGATGAGGGCTGTGAGGTAGTGGTGGTAGGAGGTTGGTGTAGCAACCTGAATTTTTGAGAAAAATAAAAATTTAAATAATAAATTAAAAACTCAGCTAAAGGGATATTCAATGAAAAGAGTATTAAATAAAACCCATTAAATAGAAAAGAGTAATGGGCTTTGCTTAATGGATCCTCTAGAACTTATTAGGTCAAAAATATGAATTTACAAAGGGAGAATAATAAGAAAATACCCTAAATTCGGAGTTTAATTATCTCCTAATTGGAAAGGGGTTATTAAAGCAATAAAAGTGGCAATTAGAGTTGGAATAGGATTCATAAACCTACTCCATATAGTCTAGCACGAATTTAGATACTATCCTAACCCAATTAGAGATTGGAAAGCAAGAGAGGAAAGGTGGAGTTAGAAAATCTCGTAATTAAGAGAATTTGAGTAGTAGTAGGAATATGAACTTTTATTTATATAAATACACCTCTTAAATCCTCATGGCCGGTCCTAGCTCGTGTAAAGGGGTTCTTGGACGTGGAGAAGAGGCCAAGAAGGAGGAGAAATCGAGGAGAGGAAGATCCATCAAGCTTCTTCCTTCGTTCTTGGAGTTCTAAGCCCTAGAAGATAAATCGAGTCAAAGGTAGGCATTCTCACGAGCAAAATTAAATTAAACTCGTCTGTAGGTAGTTCCAATCACCAGGAACAAAAGCCCTCTTGATTCCCTCTTTTTCATCAAGCCAATTTTTTGTTCTTGATTTTAGAAGATCTGCAAACATGATAACTTCGAGACATCATGTTTAATTCAAATCTCTATGAATACTTGATCCCATGCTACGAAATTCTTGCAGTAGATACTTCATGTTGTTAGGGATCTTTTGCCCCTAAAAGCCCTAAATCTCATCGAGCATGCTGATCGAATTTAATCAATCTTTCTCTCTGTGCCATGTTCTGAATAACTCGTTCTTGCTCATGTTCAAACCCTATATGAACCATGCTCTCTCTCTAATTTCGATTTACTGGAAGTACCCTTACATGTCTAGTTTAATTTGCAACTTGTTTCGTGATTTTTCATCGACTTTGTAACTAGTTATGATTTTTTAAAGTACCCTGTGTCCAAACAAGTCAAGTTGGCACGCAATCCGATGTAGAACATGTTTCCCGCTCGAACTCAGGTGAAGTACCTGAGAACATGACGGCTCGACACGCCGCGTTCTCAGAGCCGTGGCGACCATCATCTTGTCGCGTTCTGAACGCGACAGGAGACCCCGTCGCATTCTGGCCGCCTGAGCAAACAACCCTGTCACGAGCCGTACAGGACCCTGTCGCGTTCCATCATGACCCTGTCGCGACCGTTACATGGGTACGTCGCGTTCACAGGATTTTGCATGAAAACCCATAAAATTTGTTACTCTCACTTTCTACAGTAATACACGCAGTAAAAACAACTGTTTTAAAATGGAGCTATATTGATTGCTTTAAAATACATATTCACGACTTCTTTTCTATCTATGATTTCTCTTACACATGCACACACATGAACCATCCATATACGACTGAAATCTGGCATAAAATATCTCATAATGTATCGGGTAATTTATTGCAATAAAGTATATTAATTGCCCTATTTTAAAGGACTTGTATTCATTTCTTACGTTGTTTATATACCGATATCGACGCTCCACTGTTCTAGAATTCCTCTAGAACGTCGAGCACCTATTTTCATATACACACTTTACTTGGCTTGTGGTGAACTCTCCGTCGGATATTCCTTTCGCCGGACTAGTGAACCCTTGCACAAGGCCTCCGTAAGTCTCCTCTGATCATGGATTCCCACATGGTCGACGAGCCGGTTGTACCCTAACACCCATTACCCCTTCAGGGATCGATATGATCCAAACGGCTATTAGAAGTTCGCTCTTACCATGAATCACGTCGGACCTCTGGACTTGTGCATAACATGGCCAGCGGGAAGATCGTGAATTCCACCTGACTGCCAATACGACGTGCGCGTGTTGTGCAACTGTTACTATCGCCTATTTACTCGTTGTTTTATGTGATGTACCCTTAGCTCTCATCTATAATCTACTCACTCGTCTATTCACGTTCTCTCTACTATCTCATCTAATCATATAGTGCTCTTAACTATTCTTGGTACTCTATATTGGCCATTGACTGATTGTCTAAAGATACAATATAACCAATGCCTGGCAATATATAAAGGACCCGATCTGGTCCTGGATGTGCGCCCGAAAGTGCTAGTGCTCATGGCAGTTAAATGATCAGAGTGTTTGGCATTACACTCAAGTGCTATCTATCTCGACTATCTATATGACAATCAAAACACAAAACGTGTTATACTCTCTCGATGTCTAGAATGACAAACAAGTGCTATACTCATCGTGCTATTATTATACTTGTACTAGTTGTGCTATGGCCATCCTGCTATTCGTGCTATACTCGATACTTGTACTATTTTTGGAAACTATACTCGATCTCGTGCTATTGTGCTATCCTGTTACCTGTTGTGCTATCTCTTGCTATATTTTGACTCTCTTGTATCTACTATCTTTAGATACTCTTCCATTAAATGCGTTAATTATTTAAAGCCTGCTTGAGCTTGAGATTTAAGTCCTACTGGGCATTATCGCTCACCCTACGTTATTTGATGTTGTGTTCTCAAGTGAGACCGAGGATGAGACATACACTCACGAGGAAGGGAATGACCAAGAGTGAAGCCAGGAGTACCCTCGAGTCATTATGTTATCTTAGAGTTGTAGTTAGTTATTTCCTTTTATTGCAATGAAATTGAGCCCTATAGAATGGCTCTGATATTAGTGGTTGTAACTAGACATTTGAAAAGTTATTAATGAGAAAATTTTCTTTAGTATTATTAAATGTGAAATGGTTTGATGTCTAGTATTCGCTCTATACCTTTTCTTGAAACTGCCTTCACGCTCCGATATTCGCATCGGGGCGTGACAGTTGGCGTATGAGTGGGCGGTTGGGCTGTAGTGGTATGGTGGCAGTGTTGCATAGAAATGGAGCTTGTGGGTTAGGGGGTGGTGGCGTGGAGGTTATGGGAGATTGGCGGATGAGCGGTTGATTGAATGGTTGGCTAGAAGGTGGTGGATGTTGTGCGTGGGTTGTGGGGATGCGGAGAAAGGATGGTAGTGAGTTAGAGGGTGTGGGTGTACGGAAGAAGTGTGGGAGTGTAAAGGAGGATTGGGAGGTAGAAGTGGAGGGGGATGCTTCCATCTGTTAGCCGGATGTTCTTTCATCGCGCAGAGACATCGTGAGGGCATTAACTTGTTGATTCGGATCTTGGTGCTCCGGGAGTGGGTTCTGGACAATGCCCATATTGGGCTGCTGCAAAGGTGCCTCGGGCTACTGTGCTGTTTGCTGGTGCTGGTGCTGTTGCTGCTGCTGGTCTTGCTTGGGCAGCCTCCTCGCCTTCATTTCAGCAATGTATTTTCTCATCTCCTCCCAATCAATGCCTCCATTATCATTCAAATCATAGATATAGTCTTTTAAATGAAAGCATGCCTCCAGAGTGTGACCTAGTCCCCTGTGGAATGCACAGTAGCGTGAGGTATCAACGTTGGGAGGCCATTGGAGTCATGCTCTCACCAAAGTGAGTGCATTGGCGGCCATAAGAGCATTAAAAATGTCAAGGAGAGTCTCTGGCAGAGGAGGGTATTGAGTTCTTCTTGGGCCAGGGAGACGTCTGGGCTGTTGGGGATCATAAGTGCTTGGGGGAGGTACTGATTGTACTGTGGAGGGTGTTGGGGAGGTGGTGGCGCTTGTTGGTATTGGGGAGGAGGAGGTTGGCGGTACTAAGATTGTGGGGCCTGATGGTACTGAGTAGGTGGAGGAGCTTGACGATATTGGGTTGGAGGGGGAGCTTGTTGATATTGAGGTGGGGTTTGTTGTGGCTGTTGGGCTGGGGCCGTAAACACTGGATGGTTGCTTGGCCTGAAGGTTGGTTGTTGTGATTGTTGAGGCCTGGGGTTAGGGTTTGGGAGGTAGGTGGAGGAGTTTGGGTTGCTCATGGCACTCAATTGAGTCTGAATGTAATTGTCAACTTTTTCATTGCCAGGATGTGTCTAAACTGAGGCGTGGCATTTGCAGTAATCATCTTGACTTGTTTGGGTTCAGACAGAAGATCCCTCTACCTCTCAGCCATTGCTCTCCATCTATCGGCATAGTGCAGAAAATCTGTCCACCTTCATTTTCTCAGCCATAAGGTCAGTGATGGACAAAGAGGGACCGACCCGATCTCTGTATCTCTGCAGGAACTTTCTCTGTACTGCCTCAAAGTCTTCAGCATTAGATGGTTCTAAAGAATAGAACCACTCGAGGGCAGGATGATCTAAGGATCATCGGAATAGAAAGGCAAGGACCCGACTATCATTCTGCCAAAATGAAGATTCATACATGAACTCCTTGATATGTACAAAGGGGTTGCCGGAGCCGTTATAGTGGTGATAGACCGGAAGCTCAGAGGGAGGGAGGTGAAAGACTGGCATAGAAGGGAGGGCCAGTTCAAAAGATTATTTTGGTGCAGACACCCTCTTTAGATCATGTTCCAATCAACTCACCTTAGCTAGGAGCGCTTGGGTGAGCTGATCAGAGGATGGTTTGTGAGGCACCCCGGAAGAATGAGGTTGGGGTGCACTCACTTGAATTGAGTTGTAGCGGGGAGGTGCACCAGCGGGCGTAGAAATATGGGCCGAAGTCCGGAGAGGGTAAGTAGGCCTTGCCGCGGAGGGGCTTGGCTGGACAAGGGAGGGCCTCCCAACAGGGCTGTGGGGGTAAGAATGTGCAATAGAGTTGGTCCGCGAGGGGGCAGGGGATGCTCGGACCGTCGGGTCACGAGTGGGTTTAGCATAGAAAACACCCATGTTTGGGTGGAGAGATTGAATAGGTTCAGGGATGGATTTCCCCTTCAGAGCAGCTTGAACCTCCTGGAGTTGGGAGGGTTGGAGGTTCTGGAGAAGGTCCACGAGTTGGGATAAATCAATGGAGGTTGAGGCATTTCTAGTGACATGCCTCGGGGAATGGTGGGGAGACTGTGAATCCACCGCATGGACTTGCGAAGTGGATGGATCAATATAGGGCTCATTGGGGAGTTGTGCAAGTGGTTCAATGGAATCATACACCTCATCATAAACATCCTCATGGTAACCCATATTCTCATACTCGGCCATTCCGAGGGATTTTCCTGAACGAAGCAACATGGAGTTTAAACACAAAAGTTTATTAACAAACAACTACTCAAAAAAGTTTGAGAGAAGAAGTTAATATATTTTAATCAAACACTTGGGGATGCTTACGTCCAATTAATTGTTTCAGTATGATTCAATGTGAATTTTATTGAAATGATTTCACTCCAATGTAGGTAAGAACCTAGATGGGTATGATGAGAACTTCGGGTTCACTAAGCACACTCCTTCACAATATGGGTACTCTAGCATGGGTCTCCGGGGTGGTACAACTTGCTCGGTCCACCGTGAGGGAATCCACGGGGTATGGAGACTTATGGAGGTCCCGATGAGGATTCTCTAGTCCAATGAGACAGAATGCCCAATGGAGAGATAGCCCTCACCGAGAGAGGTGTTTGGATCCTAGTGTAAGGAGGGAAGGAGGTCCCTCAACCTAAGTATGCCCTGTAATACAAAAGAATGCAAGAGATGACAGAAACCCCAGCTCTCTGTGATCAGACAGAAACGCGACGAGTTCAGTCGTCACGCTTCAAGCTAAATCATGACAATTCAGTTGGTCGTGGATCTGTAGCTCGCAGAAGTTATAAGAGCCATGTCAACTGCCTCCGATGTCTGTAACAAATTCACGACGAGGTATGCCATCCCACAAAAACACAAAATGTGACGTCTGAACACGTCACGATTCCAAAGGCACTCGAGAGTTATATGAAAGCAATAAATCACACAGTCATGCTATTCAACTAACCAATTAAAATAAAGTAGGAGTCAAATCAAGATGCTTTCTTCAAGTGAAGGTAAGTAAATGGGGAGGGGAGCAAGATTGTTTTTTTTTAATTAAACTTTATGGAGAGAGAAAAAGAAACACTAACACAACTTGGTAATGGCGGGGGATCTCGAAGGAGTACCACGTGGGGTACAAGGGAAGGGGAGTTGTACTGTGTGGGGTACAAAGGGAGGGACACACATGGGTGTCGAAAGGAGGGGCACGCGTGGGTGCCGAAGGACAGGTAACCACAACTAAAATAAAAGAAGTCCCATCGTGATCGTAAATTTGTGAATGTGCTTTTCGTTCAAACACCCCACAAAGAGTAATTAAAAAAAGAAAATTTTAAAATAACTAAAAGGATAAAAAAATGCATGGAGAAGAAGTAGGAGAGAGTGTGTGCATGTGTGCACGATGATGGAAATGTGATCGCCATGTACGCGAAGGTACTGAATGAGTGAGCGAAGGACGGTGTTACTTACCTTCACCCAAAGATCGCAGGAGGTGAAATTGGTGGGTTGACTCCTACTCCTCCAACTGACTGGCCGACCAAGAAGATCTTAGCTCATGGTTACCTTGCAAAGAGAAAAAACAAGCAAACAAGTGAAAACAATGATTAGTCTAAGTTTTGTAGTATGAAATTCCAAGAAATGTAAGAAAACGCAGTGGCATGGGCTTGAACACACCTTGTGGAGGTGGTGTTAAACCCCTAAAAGATTGGGTGTGAAAGTAATGGAATGTGTGTGTGAATGATGATTAGTGTGAAATGAATGAACCAAATAATGAATTAAAGCAAAGAATGAAAAGAGAAAGAAGAGTTGGCGAGATGAGCCCATTGTCGGAGATGATTGAAGTGGAAGAAGCCTCCACAAGCTCCGATGGTCTTGAAAGGATGAAGACGATCTCCAATTGATGAAGACTCGGAGTGGCTTGGGGTGAAGACTCTTCTCTTTAAAGCTCGGAATTCGACTCTCCAGTGCAGCAGGGCTTCGCCGTAGTGCTTTGGATGTGTTCAAAACAATGGCCTAGGGGGTCTTCTTGTAGGGGTAAATTTAGTAAATCATGATGGACACAGTGGTTGTCTATTGATGTGAATCGCGACCGACCAAAGCGTCACGTTTAACAATATCCACTTACTTTGATTAAGCCTTTCCAAACATCGATTATAGCAGGTTTTAGAATCGCGATGACATAAACCGACGCGTTTAAAACACTTCCAATACCGATTGATTCTTTTAAAAATTAATAAATGAACGTGTTGAATCACGACGGCATGAGTGGTCACGTATTTGAAATAATCAATCTTCTGATGGGAATCGATCTTCACATAATGGAAGGCTAGAAACACGACGGACCATATGGACGCGATTCTAATTAGCAAGAAAATCTTTCTAAAAATAATTTTAGAATTTACCATAATTTGAAATTGGAAACTCTTAAATACGACGACTTAAATGGACGCGATTTCAAAACATAGCAGGAGCCAGAAAAAGAAGTGTGATACGCGACAGTTTGACCCGTCGCGGATCAAACTCCTAAAACCGCGACCACTGTGTCCGTCGCGAATCATTTGTGCATAGTGGACCCCTTCGAAGCCCTAGAAAAATTCCTAAAAATCATAGAGATATCCGAAAAAATAGAAAAATCACTCAAGAGGTTAATTTAAGAGAGCCACTTTGAGGCATTATAGTATAACATAAAATGTGCTCGGTATATTGACAAAATGGCGTGTCTACACCCTCCACGAGGAGCATTGCTGGATGGACCTTATCCTGGCTTATCTGCTCGTCGAGTACACTTTAAAAGTCAGAGATTCACTATCATAGAAGGGCAACTATATAGGCGTTCATTAGCCCGACCACTGCTAAAGTGCCTTTGCCCCTTAGAAATAGCCCTGACTCTTGAGGAGATTCATGCAGGCATCTGTGGTAGTCACCTCGGCGGAAGGACTCTGACACATAATCTCCTCTGCGTAGGCCTCTGGTGGCCTATGCTTCAGATGGATTGCCTCGCTTTTGTTGCCCAGATAGCAAGCCCAGAGGGGGGGTGAATAGATTGCTTAAAAAACTTTTAGTAGAAATTCTTGTAAATAAAATGAACTAGACAGAAAACACTAAGTTCGATAGTTAGAGTTAGTGATAATGAAGACGCAAAAGCAATCACACAAACAACAGGAGATTTTTATCCTGGTTTGGACCTCCTATCCCAAGGAGTCCTACCTCCAGTCCCTAAGTAACAACTTGGGTTTCCACTAAACAAGGGTACAGTCCCCCTTATGGACACTTACACATCCAGCAACCGCTGGCCTTCTCTTCTCTACTAGAAGAAGAATTACACCACCTGATTTAACAGGTCTTCTCTTCACACCCGAAGAGGAATGTCCACAAAGATCTTCTTTAAAGAGGAGGGCCCCAAGACCAAGATTATAGACAATGCTTGATCTGAGGTGAAGTCTGAGAGACACCAGATAAACTTGAATGAACTCTCTCTCTCAGACCTACGCTAGCTCTCAAAAGAAATGGACTGAGATCTCTAAGAGCTAAGAGCTTTGGAAGGTTGAAATGGACGAGCTGGCTCTTGCTGTTTTCAGGTGACTGGAGCTTCAAGCTTTTCGAAGATTCAAGAGTTCAAATGATCTCTCTTTATTGCATGGAGTCACCAGTCTTCTATTTATCTTCTGTGAATTATTTTGACCATTGTAGTAGCCATTCAGATGTCCATTGTCTCACAGCTTTATGCACGTTAGAGAGACTGGTCCTAGGCATGGAGAGGTGAGCCTGCAGCCATAAGTGCTTGGATTGATCCTTACACCTTCAGGAAAGATTTTCTGAATCTTTTATTCTTTTGACAAGTTGACAGATCCATCTTTGACGTGCTTTACTACAAAAGCCCTGCATGCAATAAACGCTGCTACCTAGACAACTTCTTTTTATCTAAATTGTCAGTCCACATTGGTAGTCGTGCAGTATGAAGGTATGCCAAACAGGAAAGGTTATTCTAATATCACACAAATCAAGACTCTATGTGACACATGAAGTAAGCAAGAATATTTCGTGTGGAAATATTATACTACCACAATAAATGATCAAGATCTTAGGATAGAGCATGATGCGCTGGAAGGTTTTTGAAGTCCACAGAGTCTTAAGCATATGCATATTTAAGTATTATAAGGAATGAAAATAAGAAGATAAAGCAAGACTGTTCAAGAGCTATATAAAGAGCATTTTGTATAGAAATGATATTGATATCAAATTGATGATATAATCATGTGAGAATGTAATCCATATTGAAACCATGTCGATGTGAATATAGTCCATGTATTAATATAATGACATCGATGTTCTGTACAAAGTTATTACTTAACAGAAATAGATGAGCAGATGAAATCGTTGTTTTAATGAAATTGATAAGGAAATCATTGTTTAAGTGAAATCGATCATGAAATCGTTGTTTTCATGAAGAAATTGTTGTTCAAGTAAAAGTGAATCGTTGTTTTGAGCAAATCGTTGTTTAAAGAGTGAATCGTTGTTTTGTGCAAATCGTTGTTCAAGTAAAAGTGAATCGTTGTTTTGAGCAAATCATTGTTTAAAGAGTGAATCGTTGTTTTGAGCAAATCGTTGTTTAAAGAGTGAATCATTCTTCAAGTGAAGGCAAATCGTTGTTTCGATCAAATCGTTGTTTAAGTGAAAGCAAATCATTGTTTTGATCAAATCGTTGTTTAAGTGAAAGCAAATTGTTGTTTCGATCAAATCGTTGTTTCGATCAAATCGTTGTTTAAGTGAAAGCAAATCGTTGTTTCGATCAAATCGTTGTTTATGTGAAAGCAAATCATTGTTTCGATCAAATCGTTGTTTAAGTGAAAGCAAATCGTTGTTTTGATCAAATCGTTGTTTAAGTGAAGGCAAATCGTTGTTTTACTTATAAAATCGTTGTGAGATGGAAATCATTGTTTAAGTGAGTTAAAGAATCGTTATGGCGATCGAATCGTTGTTTCTATAAAGGAAATCGTTCTGTACTTAGACAAAACATATGCATTAAACTTACAGTAATGAGTGAGGATAATCTTACTGCTTTTCTTGATTTATTTTCTGTGGATAATATTTAGAAACATTTGTAAAAGCATTTTACAGGGTTTTGTTAATCACCAAAAATTTCATATATAATTCATGATAAAGTTTATATGGAGATGGACTAATCATTAATCTCCCCTTTTTGGTGATGACAAAACATAGAAAATTGCATACATAGAAAGAATTGCAATTTGCTTAATTTAAATTTCTAGGGTATGTCTTTCAGAATACTTTCTCCCCCTTTTTGTCATTAAGCAAAAAGAATTAGATAAACAGAAAAGAGAACGTAGATAGACAAAGATAAATGGGAGCCAAAAGTATCATATTTGATTACTTAATGGGGATCAGAAATGTAGAAGGCAGAGACAAAAGAGAGGCATGGTGAGTAATGATTGGCCAAGCCTAGAGTTCCTGCTCTTCAAAATAATTCTTAAATGCACCCCAAGAAATATTGTAGGAAGGCCCCATGTCTGGAAGAAGTGTTTGGATGTGGAGCTACTTCTGAGCTTCAATGAAATTGGCATATTCAACCTTGCCAAAGGAGGATCTGTACAAGCTAGTAGTGCCAAAACTAGCATGCTGCAAGAATTTGTCGATGGATATAGGGTAGAAAATCTTGTTCTTCTTCAGTTCCCTCTTCAGAGGTTCATAGACTTTGTACCTTTCAATCCAAAGGGCAAAAGGATCTTGAACCAAATTGATTGAGTTGTGGTCCATGAATTCTTCGACAGAAAGAGAAGGTTTGCCTGATCTGAACAGAGAAGAGTTCAGGGCATCCAACTGCTGAGCAGCTTGATGATAATGCTTCTCCCATTCAGATGATGAGGGCCTTTCACATTCAGATAGTATGGGAGCAAGGACATCAGACTTGATAAAACCCCTATGATACTCCTGAAATAGAAATCGGTGGAAGGCAAGAGGAGCACTCTGTCAGACTGTTATTCTGGCCATCACTCTAGCAAATCTTTCAAAGATAGAGGGACCCACAGCAGAGTCCATGAGCAAGGAATGAAGCTTGGGGAGGAAGACAAGCTCTGGCAACTGAAGGGTAGCAAAGTCCACCAGAAGAGAAGTGTTGACAGGGTTTTCAGTCTTGAGCTGGGCAATGGCTCCCCTGAACTGACCAAGCTGAATTTTTGGTAGTTTGTTGATAAACCTATAGTCTTGAAACATCTGGAAGTGCCGGATCAACTTGATTTCCCTCTGGATGAAGGGACCCCAAGTATTTCTATGGTGAATAACAAACCACTTAGACAGTGTAAGTTGGTGTTCTAAGGGTGGAAACCTGTCAGATCTAGCAAGCATAAAATTCTTGTTGAGAGACTGATGGCCCCGAGCCCACTGATCTCCAGTCTTAGATTCAGCTAGGGAGAAGATTTTGGACTGATCTGATTTGGATATTAGAGAGAGAGGAAGAACAATAGTAAGATGTTTGGTTAGATTAAGATGAGGGAGGCCAAAAATAGCAGCAAATGTGCATTTTTGAAGATATTCACAATAGAGGGATCTCCATATATTTTCAACAGAAAGAGAGAACCAAAGGGGAGGGAATCTAGGTTCAGAAGAGAGAGAAAGTTCTTTAAAGATTTTCCTCTTCTTGGGGGCAAGACTAGAAGTGTAAGACCCGGCCCCCTTGGGCCTTTGGCCCCGTCCTCTGGGTCACGACAGGCTCCCTGGTAGCGACTTCGTCGCGCCAGATCGGCCTGCCGTGACAGGGTTGGGTCTCGTCGTACCCGGCCGCCGCGTTCTTGTCGTGGTATGGGTGGCCGACTCATCCTGGTCCCGGCGTCTGATGGCGTCGCGACTGCCTTTCTGACAGACGTGACCACTGTCCTTTCTGTCAGAACGGCCTTGTTGGGTGTCAGGCACGCGCAGCATTGACGCGGCCTGGTCACCCATCGTGATTGCTTTTCCGGTCTTCGAGGTTTGACCACCTTTTTGGGGTCGCGCCGAGGACGGCCGTCGCGACAAGGTCGCCACGCTTAGGGGCGTCCCGACATGGTAGTTGTCACGCCGGGTCGGCCGGTCGCGTTCTTAGGGCCGTCGGTTTAAATCCGAACGTCGCGCCACATTCTCCCCCTCACCCTCTCCCTCTCCTTCTTCTTCCCCTCTCTTTCCCTCCAAGCTCCGCTTGCATTTCCTTGGCGTTTCTTCGAGCTTGAGGTGTCTGTGCTGAGGAGGGTGTCGTTCCGTTCAGGTAGGGGACGTGGTTGTGTCGTTTGGAGCGAGGAGGAGGCGGCCATTCCTACGAGAAGGCCCCAACGGGTTTGCTCTTCGTGTGGAGGTAGGGACCCTTGACCCTCTCGCCCAAAGCATGCTCCCCTCCCCTTAGAGATGGTGTTTCTTTGTGGTTTATGGTTGTGGGAGAGTGAGGATCCATGCTCGTGATTGAGTGAGTTTTTCCTTCGAGCGTAGATTCGTGTAAAATCCATGTTTGTGGGGTTGTATGGGTGGTTTGCACGATTTACAGCTTTCCTTACATGTCAAGCATGCTCCCCTCCCCATGTGGAATGCTGGTTTGGTGTTTTTGGGGCGGTCTCCAGAAGAAGAGATCTGAAACCCCCCTCTGCTGAAGACACGACCATCCTGGAGGCCGCGATCTTGTCGCGACGGCCTAGCCGGTCGTGACAGGATCGCGGTGCTCTTGAGTGTCGCGACCTGGTTGCGACGGCTATGGCTGCTGTGACAGTGTCGCGACAGGGTAGGGCGTCGCGACTTGGTCACGACGGCCCGATACGCCGCGACTTCAACCGAGAGACAGGTTTTGGCCTTCGCCGTTTCCGTTTCTTTTACTGTTCTCGTGGCACCTGTGCTAGTTTTCTAGTACGGTCCTACACTAGTCTTTCGCCGGTGCGCGGAACTTGAGGGATTGTCCCATGTGAGAGGTTGTTACCATTGCCTGGGACCCCCGTCCTCGACAGCCTGTTGAGGGAGTACTCCAGGCTATGAGTGTGCTCGAGTTGGCAGCCCAGCAGGCGGATCTGGAGCTGAGGGGAAAACGGTGGTTAGGACAGTGGCGTTGAGTTTCTTGCAGAGCTCTCGTGGTTGGTCTGGGACGCCGAGGATAGTTAGGAGTTCTACCCGGCATAGGCCAGCCAGTCCTGTTTCTCACTGCCTCGCTCCTTGCGGCCCCGGAACTGCTTGGAGAGGTCAGGCGTGAGACCGTACTCCGGCCAGACTACGACGGTTACTGTGTGTACTTTGTGTCCTACCTCGCTCTGACGAGACGTGAGGGTCAGGACTCGGGTCAAGGGTAAGATGTCGGTGGGCGCGCCTGACCTTTGACTAGTGGTAGTGTTTTCCGTAGCTAGTGCTCCTTGTCCAAGCGGAGTCCCCTCCGTCTGTGTTCACTAGCCGTGTGGTGGTCACGAAGAGCAGTCGTACAAAGTTTCCGATCGTGTTGTGTTCCTGTACCACGCTAGTTGTAGCTTCGCTTCTGCACTTCCGTTTGTAGGTAGAAGATATAAACTGCTGTCATTTATTTATTATATTCTTCTGCCTGTTAGAGCCAGTAGGAGATTGGTAGTCCCTACTGAGCTTCTGTTGTGAAGCTCATCCCTCCTTTTCCCAGGTGAGACTTCTTAGTAGCGGCAGGGCGCGCGCCGGGCGGAGGAGATGGGGCGGTAGGCGAGGACCCCGTAGCTAGCAGTGGTTCCCCCTTTTTTCAGTGTACGTCACCCTCGGGGTATTCCCCTAAGGGATTTGTTCTTCCCCTACCTTTTACTTGTACTAGCGTGTGTGCGTTGGGGCTGTACTTAGAGCAGTACGTAGCGGTCTCCGCTCTCTTTCCTGTTTCCGCTTGTACGCTTCTAGTTTAGCAGTTGACGTTTACTTCCGTTACATATCCAGTTAGATATATATACTGTAGCCCTTCCGGGTCCCTGGATCCATGGGTGGCGACCGCGAAAATCGGGTCCTCGGCGTGGGCCGTGGGTTGGGTTCTCAGGTCGTTACAAGAAGAACTAGTCCTGTGAAGATGGGAGGACACGGACAGGACTGAATGAAGGATTGCTTCTCAGTACCACCAGCGGTTCGTCAGGTTGTTGAGGCATGTTCCTCATGTCGCAGGCAGCGATCTGGCGTGTGTAGAGAGGTTCATAGCAGAACTGAGGCCAGACTTGAGGTGGGGGTGACAGCTCACATGTGTACCACATTGGGAGAGGCTGTGGCGAAGGCCACCGCCTTGTCGAGGGAGACGTGGCAGCCCCAGCAGCAGCAGCAGCAGCAGGGAGGAGCCTCTTCCAGGTCCTCGCCTTACCAGCGTCCCGCTGGGAGCCGCAGTAGCATGACTTCCTCTTCCTCAGGCTCGGATAGTTCCGGTAGCTTGGGAATTCGCTCGCAGTTCAGAAAGTTGTCTACTCGCGGGGGTGGGCGGAGCCGGTCATAGAGGCGTCAGTCTAGGTTTGCAGAGTAGTCAGTGCAGCAGGGAGCTGAGCAGGGCAGACAGGAGGCAGTTTGCTACACCTGTGGCTTGACGGGCCACTTCTGGAGGGATTGCCCCACGGGGCAAGTCCCGCAGCAGCAGCAGCCAGTTCAGTACATGCAGTAGCTGCCCCAGTACCAGTACCCTCCCCAGCAGCAGGTACCTCGTCAGCAGCAGCAGGTGTAGTACCAGTGGCAGACTCAGCCAGTTCAGCAGTTTCCGCAGCCGCAGCAGTACCAACCGTACCAGCAGCAGCAGTAGTTTCCTCAGCAGCAGCAGTCGCAGCAGTAGCAGCAGCCCCAGCAGGTGCCGCAGCGTGGGCGTGGTCGTGGTCGCGTGATGGCACTCACCCGGGAGCAGGAAGAGGCATCAAACCTGGTTATAGGTACTCTACCTATCCTTAGCAGAGCTGCTCGTGTTTTGGTTGACCCTGGTGCTTCTCTATGTTTTGCTTCCGAGGAGTTTTACGAGTCCCTGGCTTGTCACACACCTGAGAGGCAGTGTGGCGTGATGTTCGATCTCCCGTCCGGTGACTACATGCGTTCTTTTGGTTACCTGGAGGGCATGACAGTCGAGGTTGAGGGGCACCAGTTGCCGGCCAGGTTGTACGCGTTGCAGCTTCGTGACTTTGACATCATCCTAGGCATGGACAGGTTGGAAGCTCACTCAGCCGTGGTTGATTATTAGCGGAAGATCGTTCGGTTCGAGATACCTGGAGCGCCCGTTCTCTGCTTTCGAGGTATCCGGTCTACCCGTCGGCCATTCATTTCCCTGTGTAAAGCTCGTCATTTGATCCGTGATGGCTGTGTTGCCTACCTTGCTTCGGTTTGTTCCTTGGAGCCTAGCGGACCTTCAGTTTTTGATGTGCTGGTTGTTTCTGAGTTCCCTGATGTTTTCCCGGAGGATCTGCCTAGTTTGCCGCCTGAGCGGGAGGTGGAGTTCTCCATTGAGCTTTTGCCTGGTACGATGCCTTTGTCCAAGGCACCTTACCGGATGGCTCTGGCAGAGTTGCGCGAGTTGAAGTGCCAGCTACAGAGTTGCTTGAGCTGGGCTTCATTCGCCCGAGTCGTTCGCCTTGGGGAGCGCCTATTTTGTTTGTGCGAAAAAGGATGGTAGTTTGCGTTTGTGCATCGATTATCGGCAGTTGAACCAGGTTACTGTGAAGAACAAGTACCCGCTGCCGAGGATCGATGATTTGTTTGATCAGCTGCAGTCAGCCAGGGTTTTCTCGAAGATTGACTTGAGGTCCGGTTACTATCAGATGCGGATTAGAGAGTTAGATGTTGGCCTGACGGCTTTCCGATCCAGGTACGGTCACTATGAGTTCATCGTGATGTCGTTTGGGCTGACGAACGCACCTGCTGCATTTATGGATTTAATGCATAGGGTGTTTAGTGAGTACCTAGATCGTTTTGTGGTTGTCTTTGTTGATGATATTTTGGTCTACTCGGATTCTGAGGAGGAGCACCTGAGGATCGTGCTGGAGACCCTGCGGAGTCACCACCTCTATGCCAAGTTCGACAAGTGTGAATTTTGGCTGAGGGAAGTGCACTTCCTCAGGCACGTGATCTTGGGTTCTGGTGTGGCAATGGATCCTGCCAAGGTGGAGGCAGTGTTTTCGTGGGAGCAGCCCACATCAGTGTCAGAGATTCACAGTTTCCTGGGTCTTGCAGGCTACTACAGGAGATTCATTTAGGATTTTGCCAAGATTGCAACACCGCTGACAAGGTTGATGAGGCAGGACGTCAGGTTTGTTTGGTCCGAGGACTATGAGCAAAGCTTCGGAGAGCTGAAGAAGAGATTGACTTCAGCGCCAGTGTTGGTCTTGCCGTCGGGCAGTGGAGGCTTCGTGGTCTACACCGACGCGTCGAGATCAGGTTTGGGTGTCGTGCTGATGCAGCATGGTGGGGTTGTTGCCTATGCTTCTCGGAAACTCAAGAAGCATGAGGAGAACTACCCCACCCACCACTTGGAGTTAGCAGCAGTGGTGTTTGCTCTCAAGTTGTGGAGGCACTATTTTTATGGAGAAGCATTTCAGGTCTTCACCGACCATCAGAGCTTGCGGTATATCTTCACCCAGAGAGATTTGAACTTAAGGCAGCGCCGATGGATGGAGTATTTGAAGGACTACGACCTTACCCTCTCCTATCATCCAGGAAGGGCTAATGTCATGGCCGATGCTTTGAGCAGGCGCGTTCACTTGAGTTCACTGATGGTCAGAGAGTGGAGGTTGTTCGAGGAGCTATCCCAAGGAGCGTTCTACCCGTCGAAGAGCAGAGATCGTGTTGTGGCATCCAGTTTGTCAGTTCGACCGTCAGTGTCCAGGCAGGTGTTGCAGGCACAGCGGGTAGACCCACAGTTGGCAGACATTTTGCAGATGTCAGATGTTGAGCTTGACGAGGACAGTGAGGTCAGATTCAGAGGCCGCTTATATGTTCCAGAGGAGGCGTGCCAGGTGCTTTTTTCAGAGGCTCACAGGTCGAGATATGTTGTTCATCCTGGCTCCACCAAGATGTACCATTGCTTGAGGAGGTTCTTCTGGTGGCCAGGGATGAAGAGGGGCATGGCAGAGTTCGTCGCTCGGTGCCTTACCTGTCCGCAGGTGAAGGCCGAGCATCAGCGTCCTGGTGGTGAGTTGCAGCCATTGCCCATTCCCGTATGGAAGTGGGACGACATCACCATGGACTTTTTGGTTGGTTTGCCCCGTACCCCGCAGAGGCACGATGGTATCTGGGTGATCATGGATCGTTTGACCCAGACAGCTCACTTTCTGCCAGTCAGGATGTCTTGGTCAGTGGACAGGTTAGCCAGGCTGTACATAGACAGAGTCGTTCCGTTGCACGGTACTCCAGTTTCGATCGTCTCCGACAGAGATCCGAGGTTCACGTCAGGGTTTTGGCGCAGTCTGCAGAGAGCACTGGGCACAGAGTTGAGGTTGAGCACATCGTATCATCTGCAGTCAGATGGACAGTCAGAGAGGACCATCCAGACTTTGGAGGACATGCTGAGAGCGTGCTTCTTGGACTGGAGTGGCACCTGGGAGTCCCACCGTCTGATCGTAGAGTTCGCCTACAACAACAGTTATCACTCGAGCATCGGAATGGCGCCATACAAGGCTTTGTATGGTCGCCCGTGCAGGACCCCGCTTCACTGGTTCGAGGTTGGAGAGAGGCAGCTGTTGGGACCAGAGTTAGTGCAGCAGTGTGCAGATATAGTCAGGCTGATCAGGCAGAGGCTACAGACAGCGCAGAGCTGGCAGAAGAGTTATGCAGACAGCCACAGGAGACCGTTACAGTTCAGCGTTGGTGACCTTGTTTTCTTGCGGGTCTCGCCGACCAAGGGTGTTATGAGGTTCGGCAAGAAGGGAAAGCTCAGTCCCAGGTACATTGAGCCTTTCCCTATCTCAGAGAGGGTCGGCGAGGTGGCGTATAGGTTGAGTCTTCCAGTAGAGCTGGCAGGTGTGCAAAATGTTTTCCACATTTTGCAGCTCAAGCGGTACTTCGCAGATCCTTTGCACGTATTGGATTATTCACAGCTTGAGGTAGCGCCGAACTTGTCAGTACCAGAGTACCCGGTCAGAGTTGTCGACCGCAGAGTGCAGCAGTTGCGTCGGAAGCAGATCTCGCTGGTAAAGGTTGTTTGGCAGAACCGCGTCGGTGGCGAGGCCACCTGGGAGCGCGAGGATGAGATGCAGGAGCAGTTCCCCTATTTGTTTGATTGATTGGTATATCTTCTCCCTGTACTGCTTTCCGGTTTGAGACCGAGTTGTTTTTATTTCGAGGACAAAATGTCTTAAGGTGGGTGGGATGTAATACTAGGCCCCCTTGGGCCTTTGGCCCCGTCCTCTAGGTCACGACAGGCTCCATGGCCGCGACTTGGTCGCGCCAAATCGGCCTGCCGCGACAGGGTTGGGTCGTGTCGTACCCGACCGCCGCATTCTTGTCGCGGCAGGGGTGGCCGACGCGTCCTGGTCACGGCGTCTGATGGCGTTGCGACTGCCTTTCTGACAGACGTGACCGATGTTCTTTTTGTCAGAACGGCCTTGTCAGGTGCCAAGCACGCGCAGCGTTGACGCGGCCTAGTCACCCGTCACGATTGCTTTTCCGATCTTCGAGGTTTGACCACCTTTTTGGGGTCACGTCGAGGACGGCCGTCGTGACGCCTAGGGGCGTCGCGACATGGTAGTTGATGCGCCGAGTCGGCCGGTCGCGTTCTGGGGGCCGTCGGTTTAAAACCGAACGTAGCGCCCCATTCTCCCCCTCACCCTCTCCCTCTCCTTCTTCTTCCCCTCTCTTTCCCTCCGAGCTCCCCTTGTGTTTCCTTGGTGTTTCTTTGAGCTCGAGGTGTCCGTGCTGAGGAGGGTGTCGTTCCGTTCGTGCAAGGGTCGTGGTCGTGTCGTTTGGAGCGAGGAGGAGGCGACCATTCCTACGAGAAGGCCCCAACGAGTTTGCTCTTCGTGCGGAGGTAGGGACCCTTGACCCTCTCGCCCTAAGCATGCTCCCCTCCCCTTAGAAATGGTGTTTCTTCGTGGTTTTTGGTTGTGGGAGAGTGAGGATCCATGCTCGTGGTTGAGTGAGTTTTTCCTTCGAGCATAGATTCTTGTTAAATCCATGTTTGTGGGGTTGTATGGGTGGTTTGCACGATTTACAGCTTTCCTTACATGTCAAGCATGCTCCCCTCCCCCTGTGGAATGCTTATTTGGTGTTTTTGGGGCAGTCTCCGGAAGAAGAGATCCGGAACCCCCCTCTGCTGAAGATGCGACCATCCTGGAGGCCGCGATCTTGTCACGACGGCCTAGCCGGTTGCGACAGGATCGCGGTGCTCTTGAGTGTCGCGACTTGGTTGCGACGGCTATGGCTGCCACGACAGCGTCGCGAGAGGGTAGGGCATCGCGACCTGGTCACGACGGCCCGATGCGCCGTGACTTCAACCGAGAGACAGGTTTTGGCCTTCACCATTTCTGTTTCTTTTACTGTACTCGTGGCACCTGTGCTAGTTTCCTTGTACGGTCCTACACTAGTCTTTCGCCGGTGTGCGGCACTTGAGGGCTTGTCCCGTGTGAGAGGTTGTTACCGTTGCCTAGGACCCCCGTTCTCGGGAGCCTGTTGAGGGAGTACTCCGGGCTATGAGTGTGCTCGAGTTGGCAGCCCAGCAGGTGGACTCTGGAGCTGAGGGGAAAACGGTGGTTAGGACAGTGGCGTTGAGTCGCTTGCAGAGCTCTCATGGTTGGTCTGGGACGCCGAGGACAGTTAGGAGTTCTACTCGGCACAGGCCAACCAGTCCTGTTTCTCACTGCCTCACTCCTTGCGGCCCCGGAACCGCTTGGAGAGTTCAGGCGTGGGACAGTAGTCCGGCCAGACTACGACGGTTACTGTGTGTACTTTGTGTCCTACCTCGCTCTGACGAGACGTGAGGGTCGGGACTTAGGTCGAGGGTAAGACGTCAGTGGGCACGCCTGACCTTTGACTAGTGGTAGTGTTTTTCGTAGCTAGTGCTCCTTGTCCAGGCGGAGTCCCCTCCGTCTGTGTTGACTAGCCGTGCGGTGGTCACGATGAGCAGTCATACAGAGTTTCCGACCGTTTTGTGTTTCCGTACCGCGCTAGTTGTAGCTTCGCTTCCGCACTTTCGTTTGTAGGTAGAAGATATAAACTGCTGTCATTTATTTATTATATTCCTCTGCCTGTTAGAGCCAGTAGGAGATTGGTAGTCCCTACTGAGCTTCTGTTGTGAAGCTCATCCCTCCTTTTCCCAGGTGAGACTTCTCAACAGCGGCAGGGCGCGCTCCGGGCGGAGGAGACGGGGCGGTAGGCGAGGACCCCATAGCTAGCAGTGGTTCCCCCTTTTTCTAGTGTACGTCACCGTCGGGTATGCCCCTAAGGGATTTGTTCTTCCCCTGACTTTTACTTGTACTAGCGTGCGTGCGTTGGGGCTGTACTTAGAGCGGTACGCAGCGGTCTTGCTTTCTTTCCTGTTTTCGCTTGTACGCTTCTAGTTTAGCAGTTAATGTTTACTTCCGTTACATATCCTGTTAGATATATATACTGTAGCCCTTTCAGGTCCCCGGATCCGTGGGCGGAGACCGCAAAAAACAGGTCCTTGGCGTGGGCCGAGGGTCGGGTTCTTGGGTCGTTACAAGAAGAACTAGTCCTGTGAACATGGGAGGACACAGACAGGACTGAACGAAGGATTGCTTCTTCAAATTCATCTTTGATGTCCTGTATGATGTGGCCTTGAACACAAGCACCCTCCAGAATGATGGTTATGAAGGATGCAGGAGTGTGTGGATGAAAAGAAGAGAAAGAAGTAGGAGGAAGAGGTACAGATGGTTCAGCAGATGAGGTACCAGCTGAGGATGATGCTGGAGGTGCCTCAAAGGTTGGAGGAGGAGGAATTGCAGGAGAAGAAGTGGGTGAAGAGGAGCTGGTAGCAGGAAAAGGTGTAGGTGAGGAGATGTGTTTTGGAAGAGGCTTCTTAGAAGGTTCAAGTGCTGGAGGGGCAGAGAAGGAGGGAGGTGGAGAAGAAGGAGCTGGAGTCTGAAAACTAGAAGGGACAGGTGGCTCTGGGGGCACAACAACTTCTTCTACAGGTTCTTGAATTCTGACTGGTTATGCCACTGACTCCACTGGCCCTGGTGGCCCAGCACCAACATCTTCCACTAGCCCTAATGGCCTTGACTCTTCAGCAGATGGCCCTGGAGACCCTGACTCATCTAATGCCCCTGATGGCTTGACTACCTCTTCAGAGGGCCCTGGTGGCCAGACAATCTTTTCAGCAATTGGCCCTGATGGCCTTGATTCCTCAACAACTGGCCCAGATGGCCCAACCTCCTTGATGGCCTCAAAAGGCCCTGATTTCTGTGGAACAGGTTGAGTGGGAGCAGGAGGGGCAGGAGAGGATAATTTCACCCTCACAAAGTCTGAAAGACTTGTCATTAGTTGCTACATGCTTCCCAACTCACTTCTCATCTTCTGGAGCTCAACTTTAACTGCTCCAATCTCTTTGGCTTCAGTGCTCTGACTCAGATTAATAGATTGAACTTCATATTGTAGTGAGCACAGAATCTCCCCATGTGCATTTAATCTATTGATGACAGGCTTCATGTGCACATGAATTCTCTTCTTTTTTAATCTGTGGTGTGCCTTCCTGGTGAGTAGGGGAATTCTTGAGGCAACACCGTTTCTCTTTCCACCAGAGCTGATAGAGGGCTCCACAACATCATCTGAAACATCTTCCACAATTCCTTCCTAGAATGGATCTGCAGGAGCACTAGCAGAAGGCTCCCCCTGAGCTGGAGCATCTTCCATTTGAACATCTGCTGTGTGGCCTGGTGCCACAACTTTTGGAATAACTGTTTCCTGACTTTCTTCCATATTAACATCTTCAACAGGAATATTTGGGATGATTTCTTCATGAGTCTCTTCCTGCTCCCCCTCAATATGAGCAACAGTCGCCAAAGATTCTTCAATAACAGATGCAATGACTGTTGAGGGGGTTTCAACTCCAAATGACTGCCCAACAGGCTCAATATGCTCAGGAACTATTTCCTCTATCCTTCTTGCAACTGCAACAGGTTCTTCAACCCTGACTTCTGCTTCTTCCTCTTGGACAATTGGAATTTCAAGAGCTCCTCCAATGATTGCCTCTCCTTCTGCCACAGAGGTCTTGGTCCAAACGTTTCCTACTAGAGAGAAACCACTCTTCTTCAAATTTCTAGACCGAATAGGCTGGCCCACCTTCTCCATTACTTCTCTCTTCAGGTCAATGCCATAGTGCTTAAAAATCCTGGTCAGCAAATAGGCATAAGGAAGTGATACATTCAATTTTTTTTTTTGTCCCATATCATCTCTGCAGCAAATTTCATCCTCTCAATTATAACTTGAGCCATATTGATATCCTGATTCTGGATGGCCCAAAACATCATGTCTGAATCTCCTTTTGGATAGGTTGAGAAGGTGGTGCCCCTTGGCACAATATCTGGCAGACTATAAAATGAAGAATTCTGTTGAACGCATTTCGCTAGTTGATATCAATCTTTCCATCTTTCAATCTATACTCTGTTCCGATTATTCCTAACCCCTTAGCATGAATATCAACAGTGTCTACCCCACTGCGACCGACTGTAGATACACCAAATAGACTCTCCAAAAGATCATAGGTGATAAGAATGGGGGTACCTTTAGTTGAGAAGGAGAGGAACCCATCTACTTCTGTCTTCAGGCAGGTGTAGAATGCCTTGGCTAGGTCTGGGTAGCTCGGCTCAAAAACTGTAACTAGCCTCGACCACTTCATCCTCTGAATAGCTTCCACAATACTGTGCATCCCATGCTTCTCAAGATCTTCAATGTCCACTGCCTTGTTCCCACATAGCTTGATCTTGACAGCCGCAAATCGTTCCTATTGATCTACAGTGAGGAAGGCGATGTTGTAACCACCTATGCTTCCGGAACTCCCAGAAGCGGCCATGGATTTGAACAAGGAGAGTTTCTAGAGGATTGTGGGGAAGAAAGGAACAGAAGCCCTCAAGAAATTTGAGCGGGAACAGAGAAGTTCTTCGAAATCGCACTGAGCGGATTCTGGAATCGATGAGGGTTTATCGCACCAGGCAAATCGAAAGAGATAAGAGAGAGAGAGGAAATCGATGAGGCATGACTTACAGACTTAACGGTAGGTCATGAAGTTGCCTTTTTGAAATGGTAGAGTAATAAATGCGGATAATGACAAAAGAGAAGCTAACGCAAATATAAAGAATTAAACTGAAACACCGTAGCAATTTATGACGTAAGCAATAAAGGATTTGCTTAAATTTTAGCAGGAAGAGTAAGTGTTATTCTGAAATTTGTTGTTTCAGTTACATGCAGACATATCTGTTATAAATTACACATGCCTAATTCCCTTTTAAGAGACGTAAATCTCTCTTTAGGTAAGGCCTTTGTAAAGATATCTGCTAACTGATTCAGCGTATCTATGAAAGAGATATTTATATTACCATTAGCTATATGATCTCTAATAAAATGATATCTGACCTCTATATGTTTCGTCCTGGAGTGTTGTACTGGATTTTTCATGAGATTTATCACACTTGTATTATCGCACAGCAATGGGATAGTCTTGATGTGTAGTCCATAGTCCTCAAGCTGTTGTTTTATCCATAGGAGTTGAGTGCAACAGCTCCCAACAGCTACGTATTCAGCTTCAGCTGTTGATAGTGCTACTGAATTTCACTTCTTTGAGGACCACGAAATCAGACATCCTGCAAGAAATTGACAATTTTCACTGGTGCTTTTTTTGTCTACCTTGCATCCAACATAGTCAGCATCAGAATATCCAATTAAATTAGTTTCACATGATTTTGGATACCATAGTCCTAGGTTATGAGTTTTAGCTAAATATCTAAAAATCCTTTTAACAGATATTAGATGGGATTCTTTAGGATCAGACTAATATCTAGCACACATACATATACTAAACAAGATGTCTTGTCTACTAGATGTCAAGTAAAGCAATGACCCTATCATACCTCTGTAAAATTTTTGATCAACTTTCTTACCTTCCTTACCACTGTCTAACCTTGTAGATGTGCTCATTGGAGTGGACAGTGGTTTAGCATTGTCGAACCCGAATTTCTTCAACAATTCTTTAGTGTACTTTGCTTGACAAATATGTGTACCTTCTTGGCTTTGCTTGATTTGTAATCCAAGAAAATAGTTGAGCTCTCCCATCATGCTCATCTCAAATTCTCCCTGCATGAGCTTTTCAAAGTACTTGCACAAAGATTCATCAGTAGATCCAAATATAATGTCATCTACATAAATTTGCACAAGTAATATGTTCTTGGCTTTTGATTTAATAAGCAGTGTGCTATCTACCTGACCTCTAATAAAGCCATGATTTAGCAAGAATGCACTAGGTCTTTCATACCATGCTCTAGGTGCTTGCTTAAAATCATATAATGTTTTATGCAATTTAAAAACATGGTTTGTAAAATCTAAATCATCAAAACTAGGAGGCTGTTCTACATAGACTTCCTCCTTCATTTAAAAATGCAGATTTTACATCCATTTGGAAAAGTTTTAAATCCAATGCATATGCATAAGCAAGTAAAATTCTAATAGCCTCTAGTCTATCCACTGTTGCATAGGTTTCATCAAAATCTATGCCTTCCTTTTGGGAATAACCTTGAGCAACCAGTCTAGCCTTGTTTCTAGTGATAACACCAACTTCATCCAATTTGTTCCTGAACACCCATTTGGTGCCAATCACAGAATGATCTGATGATCTCGGAACAAGGGACAAAACTTGATTTCTCCTGAACTGATTAAGTTCATCTTGCATGGCTAAAATCCAAGATTCATCAGACAGTACTTCATTGACTATCTTTGGCTCAATTTGAGACACAAATGCTAGATAATCACAAGGAATAACATTACGTCTAGTTCTTACCCTAACCGATGGATCTCCAATGATGTTGTCAGTAGGATGATCCTTTTTGTACCTCCATTCCTTTGGAAGATCATTATGGATAGTATCTTTTTGTTGCAGTTCTTCCAAGGGTGGATCTTCACCATCTTTTATAGATGTTTCCTTCAGTTTCTTAGAGAGAATTTCTGCATTTTCATCATCACTATCGACTTCCTCCTTCAAGGAAGGGTTAGACTCATCAAAAATAACATGAACAGTTTGCTCAATTAAAAGACTTCTTTTGTTGAAAACTCTATAGCCTTTGGGTTTATAAGTGTACCCCATAAAGATCCCTTCATTGAATTTGAGATCCAGCTTACCTATGTCTCTTTCACCATTATTGTGAATGAAGCATGGACATCCAAATGTTCTGAAATGGCTGATCCTGGGCTTCCTTTGCTTGTACAGCTCATATGTAGTCTTCTTTAGAATGGGCCTGATCATGACTCTATTTATGATATAACATGTTGTATTTATAGCTTCTACCTAGAAGTATCTTGGAAGATTGTATTCGGATAGCATGGTTCTAGCCATATCCAACAAGGTTCTGTTCTTCCTCTCAGCTACTCCATTTTGCTGTGGTGTTCTAGGTGTTAAGAAATTATGTTCTATACCTTGATCATTATAGAATTCTGCAAATCTGTCGTTCTGAAATTCTCCTCCATGATCCGAACGAATGCCAATGATGCTGAACTTCTTATCCTTTTAAACTATTTTACTGAACTTCACAAAGTTTTCAAAAGTGTCATCTTTATGCTCTAAAAATGATACCCATGTGAATCTTGAAAAATCATCGACTATTACAAATCTAAAGTTCTTTCCTCCCAGGCTGGTGGTTCTCATTGGTCCAAACATATCCATATGTAATAGTTCTAGTGGTTTGGAAGTAGTGACCACTGTCTTTGATTTAAAGGAGGATTTTGCATGCTTCTCTTTTGCACAAGGTTCACAAATGCTATCTAATCTTGTGTTTATCTTTGGCAGTCCTTCTACTAGATCATGTTTGACAAGCTTTCTTATTCCATCCAAACTGCAGTGACCTAACCTTCTATGCCATAACTCTGCATTCTGATCTTTGCTTGCTGCTAGACAAACATATTGATCTTTGAGTTCTTCTAGATGCAGTACATATATGTTCTTTTCTCTACTGGCTTCGAAGACAATTGCACCATCCTTGATAATCAAACATTTTGATTCCTGAAACTTGATCTGGTGGCCCTTGTCGCACAGTTGACTAATGCTTATTAAGTTATGCTTCAATCTTTTGACAGATAGTACATCTTCTATGAGGATTTTATTTTGACTTCCAATAGATCCACATCCAATTACTGACCCTTTTCCATTATCACCATAGGTAATTGTGCCTTCTTCATCTTTGATATGAGAGAATAATTTCTTGTTACCTGTCATATGCCTTGAGCACCTGCTGTCAAGGTACCACTTTGATGCTCTAAGGCGTCCCTGCAATAAGTCAATAAGATTTAGGTATCCAAGTTCTTTTAGGTCCTGGTTGGTTAGTTTCTTCACGGTTTCGTTTGGGAATCCATTTTAGGTGTTTGGTTGTGTAGGTTATTTTGGTGTGACCTAATTTGATACAGTGTATACAGCAAGGAATATTATTTATTATCCTATTTGACTTATGGTTTTTATTTTTATTTCATTTATGATTAGGATTTTGTTCAGCTACGAATTTTGGAGTTGGATAAATTATTGGATGAATTACAGTTTCTTCATTGTTTGGTGGAGTGTATCCTAACCCATACTTTTTCTTACCTGATCTTCTTGCTCCTTTTAGTATTAGAGAGGATTTACCATTAGTAAAATTTTCAACTGTAGTCATCAGATATTCATTATCTTTTGTTAGTGTGTTAATTTCACTTTTAAGTTTACTTATTGTTTCCTGATCTTCTAAGTTTATTATCTTTTCATTCTTAATTTTAACATCTTCACATAGCAGTTCATTTCTTCTTTTAAGTTCAGAAATTTGTTTCTCTAACTGTTCAGTTTCAGATTTTAAATCTGAGTTGGTAATTTCCAAACATGCATAATTTTTCTTAGTTGTTTTTAGCAACTTACAAACATCTTTATGTTTACTGTATAGTTCATTAAATGCATCTTCTAGACTATCTGAATCAGATTCATTACAGGAAGTAAAAGATGAGTCCGAAGTTACCTTTTCATCAACATTTGCCATGAAGGCTAGGTTGGCCTTTTCTTCATCGTCTTCGCTAGAGCTTGACTCACTGTCTGAGTCGCTTTCGTTCTTCGATGCAGCGGCCATGGCTTTCTTCTTGTATCTTTTGAACTTCTTTACGTTGTCCTTTTTATTGAACTCAGTTTTCTTTAACTTTGGACACTCAGCTTTGATGTGTCCTGGCTTCTTGCACTCGTAGCACATGGGTTCAGATTTCTTGACTTCTTTCCCTTCTAGTCTTTTGAAGTCTTTACCTTTCTTAAAATATCTTCTTCATGATTGGTACTTCTTTTTGGCCAGTATATGTTGTAATCTTCTAGAAAGAAAAGCTTCTTCATCTTCACTGCTCTCATTGCTCTTGTCACTTACTGACTTACCATCAGATGTGTCTTCTGTGGCCTTGAGAGCGTTGCTATACTTCTTTTTGCTGGAGGATTCTCCCAGCCTTTCCATATTTATTTCATGAGCCATTAATGACCCAATGAGTTTCTCAAGTGACATTCTCCTGAGGTCGTTGGCTTCTTCTATGGCTGTCACTTTTGCAGTCCATGAGGCTGGTAGAGATCTTAATATTTTTCTCACCATGTCTCCGATCTCATAAGTTTTTCCAAGCCCAGCCAATCCATTGGTTATGTCTGTGAATCTGTTGTACATTTGAGTGATGGACTCTTCAGATTGCATTTGAAATCTCTCGTATTGAGTTACCAAAATATCTATCCTTGTTTCCTTTACCTTATCAGTTCCTTCGTATGTGAGCCTTAGCTTTTCCCACATTTCCATGGCTGACTTGCAAGCGAAAATTTAGTTGAATTCTTTCTTACTGAGTGCACAACACAGTATGCTTTTAGCTTTGCTGTTAAGAGATATCTTCTTCTTGTCATCATTTGTCCAATCTTCTCTTTTGTTCAGTACCACGAGGTCTTCTACTTCAATGATTGACCAAAGCTGGAAATCGAGACCTTGAAGGAAGAACTCCATTCGAGTCATCCAATAGTTGTAATCTTCATCGTCAAATAGAGGAGGTCTGTTGACGGACTGACCTTCAGCATATCCTTGAGCTGCCATTTATCTTTTCTCTTAAGATCGTGAGATCTTCTTCTTAAAGAGACTTGGCTCTGATACCACTTGTTGCCCAGATAGCAAGCCCAGAGGGGGGGGTGAATGGATTGCTTAAAAAACTTTTAGTAGAAATTTCTTTAAATAAAATAAACTAGACATAAAACACTAAGTTCAATGGTTAGAGTTAGTGATAATGAAGACACAAAAGCAATCACACAAACAACATGAGATTTTTATCCTGGTTCGGACCTCCTATCCTAAGGAGTCCTACGTCCAGTCCCCAAGTAATAACTTGGGTTACCACTAAACAAGGGTACAGTCCCCCTTATGGACACTTACACATCTAGCAACCGCCGACCTTCTCTTCTCTACTAGAAGAGGAATTACACCACCTGATTTAATAGGTCTTCTCTTCACACCCGAAGAGGAATGTCCACAAAGATCTTGTTGAAAGAGGAGGGCCCCAAGACCAAGCTTATAGACAATGCTTGATCTGAGGCGAAGTCTGAGAGACACCAGATAAACTTGAATGAACTCTCTCTCTCAGACCTACGCTAGCTCTCAAAAGGAATGGAGTGAGATCTCTGAGAGCTAAGAGCTTTGGAAGGTTGAAATGGACGAGCTGGCTCTTGTTGTTTTTCAGGTGGCTGGAGCTTCAAGCTTTTCGAAGATTCAAGAGTTCAAATGATCTCTCTTTGTTGCATGGAGTCACCAGTCTTCTATTTATCTTTTGCGAATTATTTTGACCGTTGTAGTAGCCGTCCAGATGTCCATTGTCTCACAGCTTTATGCACGTTAGAGAGACTGGTCCTAGGAATGGAGAGGTGAGCCTGCAGCCATAAGTGCTTGGATTGATCCTTACACCTTCAGGGAAAGCTTTTCTGAATCTTTTATCCTTTTGACAAGTTGACAGATCCATCTTTAACGTGCTTTACTACAAAAGCCCTGCATGCAATAAGCGTTGATACCTAGACAACTTCTTTTTATCTAAATTGTCAGTCAACATTGGTAGTCGTGCAGTATGAAGGTGTGCCAAACAGGAAAGGTTATTCTGACAGCACACAAATCAAGACTCTATGTGACACATGAAGTAAGCAAGAACATTTCGTGTGGAAATATTATACTACCACAATAAATGATCAAGATCTTACGATACAGCATGATGCGCGGGAAGGTTTTTGAAGTCCATAGAGTCTTAAGCATATGCATATTTAAGTATTATAAGGAATGAAAATAAGAAGATAAAGCAAGAATGTTCAAGAGCTATATAAAGAGCATTCTGTATATAAATGATATTGATATCAAATTGATGATATAATTATGGGGGAATGTAATCCATGTTGAAACCAAGTTGATGTGAATATAGTCCATGTATTAATATAATGAAATCGATGTTCTGTACAAAGTTATTACTTATTAGAAATAGATGAGCAGATGAAATCGTTGTTTTAATGACATTGATAAGGAAATCGTTGTTTAAGTGAAATCGATCATGAAATCGTTGTTTTAATGAAGAAATCGTTGTTCAAGTAAAAATGAATCATTGTTTTGAGCAAATCGTTGTTTAAAGAGTGAATCGTTGTTTTGAGAAAATCAATGTTCAAGTAAAAGTGAATCGTTGTTTTGAGCAAATAGTTGTTTAAAGAGTGAATCATTGTTTTGTGCAAATCGTTGTTCAAGTAAAAGTGAATCGTTGTTTTGAGCAAATCATTGTTTAAAGAGTGAAACGTTGTTTTGAGCAAATCGTTGTTCAAGTGAAGGCAAATCATTGTTTCGATCAAATCGTTGTTTAAGTGAAAGCAAATCGTTGTTTCAATCAAATCATTGTTTAAGTGAAAGCAAATCGTTGTTTCGATCAAATTGTTATTTAAGTGAAAGTAAATCATTGTTTCGATCAAATCGTTGTTTAAGTGAAGGCAAATCGTTGTTTTATTTTTGAAATCGTTGTGAGATGAAAATCGTTATTTAAGTGACTTACATAATCTTTATGGCGATCTAATCATAGTTTCTATAAAAGAAATCGTTGTGTACTTAGACAAAACATATGCATTGAACTTACAACAATGAGTGAGGATAATCTTACTAATTTTCTTGATTTATTTTTTGTGGATAATCTTTAGAAACATTTGTTCGAAAGCATTTTACAAGGTTTTGTTAATCACAAAAAATTTCAAATATAATTCATGATAAATTTTATATGGAGATGGACTGATCATCAGCTTTCGCGAGGAGATGTCCGCAATGCTAGAAGTTTGTCCCCTTAATCCACTATCCTATCAAGCTGTTGCATTTCCTGTCCGAACCGTGACCTTTTTCATTCTGGGGAATCGACATCCTTGGCCCCTTTCTAGTTGCATTTGATGGCTTAAGCTCTCTGTTCAAAAGCTAGAAATTATGTCAGTAGATTAAATCCTAGTTTGAGCACTCTAGTTAATGCATTTAATGCTTAATTGGATATAATTCTTGGGATATTAGTGTGGTTTCACATTGCTTAGTAATTCTATGAAGTATACAGGGTGTATGAGAATTATAAGACGTAGATTTGAGTGGTTACTTAATGGTTTAACAATTTAGGAACCTTAGTGTTACTTAATGATCTATTAATTTAGGAATAGGTCGACCCGTGAGTTGGGATTGGTTGACCTAGCATAGATGTGATATTTCATCGTTGCACCTTTTGATTTTGGTCACATATGCCGACATGTATGCAATAGAGTGTAAAAGAATGTAATGAGCTTGTGGTTGTGGCATGCTATTGCGATGTAGTTAGTTCTTTGAGGTGTTTCTAGTGAGTCTGATGGTATCGACATCTATTGACTTGCCTAATACCTCATTAGTTGGGAGTCCTGACACTATGTGTGCTAATAGGGATTTTGTCTCGGTGCTATGTGCATTGAAAGGATCTGGTGGCATCTTCCTAGACTCCTTGTGTGTGCTTCATTTGAGTAGGGGAAAGATGACTTTGGGCAGCGTCTTGTTGTTCATTTATAGTCACTTGAGTGCACTCTTGGCTAAGAGATTTAGACACCTACAGACGTGCAAGTCCCTAGCTAGTCTCATGGTTTCTTTTGCCTCACTTTACGGGCCCCGAAACCCATAAAGAGAGATAGGCATGAAACTATAGCCCATCTAGGTTATAGATATTGTGTGTAGAGTTGACTCCACAACTTCTCCAATCAGTAGATAGTCATTCATTGATGCGGTAGTGGGACTATATGTCTGACTGCGTGACAAGTGTGAAATTTACTTGTTTACTCTTGTCTGGGATAGGTGTTGACTTCGCGGGTCAATTCGTGCACCTGAGTGTGAGCGTATTACTTACAAACTCGTGGTTTATGTGAATATTGGAAGTGTCCATGTTGTGGTTTATTTATTCTTTATTAGATGCACTTTCTTATTAATAGCATGAATTATTTGTTGTTGTGATAATTGTGGTTTGCTCCGAGTTTTGGGGGTCTCCCTACTGAGCCAATAAAGTTATGAGACTTACACCCCTACTGAGAGTGAGTAGACGAGTTCCCACCCCGACCATTTCATCACAGTAGTGAGTGAGAGTCCTTCTACCAGCACTTTGTGAGTACTGAGTCTGTATGCTACGAGATATGCCCCTGATTGATGCACTTTTCTATTGAAGTTCAATTATGTACTGGAACAATGTAATTTGATGTATACGTTCATATAAATATATGTGAGTTGTGTCTTCTCTACTTCTTCTTGTTGGCCTAGAACAGCACAGTAGGGGGAGGGGGACAGGGGTGAATGAGTGTTGCAATAATTAACACTTAAAAATAAAATTTTGATGTGTAAGCATTAGTTAGAGATTAAACACAATGAACTAAATAAGCATCAATCAAATAAGGACAATCACACAGAGAGACGCAAGGATTTATCTTGGTTCGACACTTCCTCAAATAGAAGTCCTACATCTAGTCCCCAAGCAAACTCTTGGGATTTCACTAATGGGGTATAGTCCCCCTAACGGATATAGAACTGTTGAATCTCTGTTCAAAATATACATTGCATATTTACAGGTTTAATCCATAACATATAATAGTTTTGAAGATGACAAAATGAACAGATATCTATTTATAAATAAAACATGTCAAATACTATATTTCTCTCTCTTACATGTCATATAATCAAATCTATAAAGCATACTTAGTCATACAAATTATTCTTCTTAGAAATCATAAGTATAACTTCATTTGCCTAAGAAATATATGAAGTTCACTTAGTCATATCCGAAGTTAGCTTCGTCATATGCAAAGTAAAACACAACGATCTCACTTCAAATGATCATCTTGAAATCGTGATATATGAAGTTCACTTCGTCATATCCATAGTTCACTTCGTCATATGCGAAGTAAAACACGAAGATCTCACTTCGATTGATCATGTTGAAATCGTGATATACAAAGTTTACTTCGTCATATGCGAAGTAAAACACAAAGATCTCACTTCGTCTGATCACGTTAAAATCGTGATATACGAAGTTCACTTCGTCATATCTGAAGTTTACTTCGACACATACGAAGCTCACTTCATCATATCTGATGTGTCACTTCAATTAATAACATTATGTCTTTACCAGATAAAATGAAAAATACACTAATTATATGATATCTTTTCATCATTTACATTTTTCATCATATTCATGACATTCTTCATTTATGGTAAAAATCATGATCAAATTCCTGAATTCAACTACATCCTGAAATATAAATTTTTAGTACAATTGATAAAAAATAAATCAGTATGTATTTCACTCTTATTTTTTTACAAAGCTCGCAAACATAAAATATCTTATGGCTTTGTCTCATTCATATTTGAAGCCTTAGTCAAAGTCTACGAAAAAGTCTTTTGGCATCTGCCACAAGAACATCCATATTGTCTTCTATCAGATATGCACTCGCGATCACTACCTACTACATATTCTATAATATCTATACGTAGAATCTTTTTCCATAGAACATTAATTTCTAGTGCACAGAAGATAGCCGTCAACATTTGAAATATCTCACAAGTACCTATGATCATATCCGTAGCTAACATACTAGACCCACTCTAGTTTTTCTTGGAACTTATTAGGATAAAGACGGAATAGCATCAGCACAAATAACTGTATGATCAATGTGATTGTAAAAGACATGCATGTCACCCTTGAAAGAAGACATGCATGTTGCCCTCGAAAGAAGACGTGCATGACTATCTCTCCAACGGGTAGATTCAAATAGATCAAGCAACGACTATCTCTCCAACGGATAGATTCAAATAGTTCAAGGAACGGCTACAAAGATGAAGCCTATAAATATAAAGATAGTCGAAAGAAACAGTACACACATTGTTGCCCAGTTGACGAGCCCAGAGGGGGGGTGAATGGGTCTTTTAAAAATAATCTAGAAGATACCTGTAACTAAAAATATTCACACAAACGTTCTTCGAAGTAGGTTAGTGACTGTTAGTTTAAATATAAAACACACAAAGAAGACAATCACACAACACAAGGATTATCCTGGTTCGGACCTCCTTTCCTTAGGAGTCCTACGTCCAGTCCCTCAGCAACAACTCAGGATTTCACTAACTAGGGTACAGTCCCCCTAAGGATGCTACAACACCCAGCTCAGCTGGTCTTCCTTCACACCCGAAGGGAACAACACCCTGGATACCACACCAGGTCTTCCTTCACAACCGAAGGGAACAACACCCTGGATACCACACCAGGTCTTCCTTCACAACCGAAGGGAACAACACCCTGGATACCACACCAGGTCTTCCTTCTCAACCGAAGGGAACAACACAAAGAGAATGAATGAAATTCAAGCCCCTAGATCAAGCCTTTGACAAGCAAGAATCTGAAGCAACTAGAACTGAGAGCAAAGATCTAAACAAGGCACACTCTCAGAACTACATGGGCTCTCTCAAGATTTTCACAAACTAGTGGAGAGCAAAGAGCAAAAGCTAAGAGGAATGAAGTTCTTGGCTCTGGACTTTCTTCAGAAGAATTTGAATGCATGAATACTCGTTGTTCTTTTCTTCTGTTCTTCTGACTTGTATTTATATCTTCAATTTGAAATCTAGACGTTGAAGAGTCCGTTGTCTCTCTTTTGAGTAGTCGTTAGACTGAATGACATCTGGAGTCTTGGAAGCTTCCAGTCACAGTCTTTTGATCACTTGAGCACGCAAAGAGATGAGATCTTCAGAAACATACGTTGGCTTCTATTTTGTTTAACGTTGTACCTTGAAGCTAGTTCAGAGGTCTGCACAAATGTCAATCTCATATAGCAGACAGCTAAGCTGTCTCTGATGTCAGTAAACGTCAGTAGCAATAGACTTGAAAATAGTAATGCCAAATAGCTTAAGTCTAAAAGACGTAATCAGAGTAGGCACGATAAAGGATGATATAGTTTGCATGCATGTAGAGATACGTTCAGATCTCATAAATGCAAAAGCGTCAGAGAGATGTCTACGTGGACTTTGACTAGTCAACGCTTTTAAGATGAATAAGATATCAAGATATGAAATCGATGGCTATATGACTTATGAAGTCGTTATGAATACTAACAAGTCATTATAGAGAGCAAATCGTTATGAACACTTATCAAGTCGTTATGAACTCTAAAGAAATCGTTGCGTAAAGCAAATCGTTATGAATACTAATAAGTCATTATAGAGAGCAAATCGTTACAACAAACAAGTCGTTGCGAGTTCTAAAGAAATCGTTATGGTAACTTATGAAGGCGTTACAACAAGCAAGTCGTTGCGCTTTCTAAAGAAATCATTGCGATAACTTATAGAGTCGTTATGAAGGGCAAGTCGTTACGAGCTCTAAAAAAATCGTTACGATAACTTATAGAGTCCGTATGACAGGAAAGTCGTTACGAGCTCTAAAGAAATCGTTACGAATACTTATAGAGTCGTTATGACGAACAAGTCGTTACGGGCTTTAAAGAAATTGATACGGTCACTTATAGAGTCGTTGTGACGAGCAAGTCGTTACGGGCTCTAAAGAAATCGTTACGGTCACTTATAGAGTCGTTGTGGCATCGACTTGTTTGAAACAACATGACTTTTCAGTCTTATAAGGAAATCGTTATGAACTTCAACAGAAGTCGATATGGACTTAGAGAAATATCATGTTGAAAAGATTGAAGCTTCAGATAAGTAATGCATACCTTTATTGGCTTGTTTGACCTTGGTATTTTTCCTGTACTTAAGACTTATGAAATATTCATTAGATATAATTGATAAACTCTTGTTTGGTTTTGTTAATCATCAAAATATATATATATGTAATTAATTAAAATTACATGGGGACAGACTGATCATCAATCTCCCCCTTTTTGGTGATGACAAAACGGAACAATAAGTATGGATGAAAAAATGCATATAGATGTTTCAGACATAAGTATTTCTCCCCCTTTTTGTCATTAAGCAAAAAGAAAGGAAAAAAGTAATCTGAGACAAAGACAGGATAAGAAATATATGAAGACAAGAGAAGTGAATTTTATTATTGTTCTTGAGGTCGAAGAGAAGGATCAAGATAGAAGGCAGGAGACAACAAGGAGGCAAACTGTCGGATGACAGGAAGTGCCAATCTTTCCTGCTCTTCAAAATGTGCTTGAAAGGCTCCAATCTCAATTTTATAGGAGGGTCCCATAGTGGGGGCCATCCCCTTGAGATGAAGTTTCCACTGCTCAGAAATAAAGTCCCCATATTTATCCAAACCTAAGGCTATTTTGAAAGTGGAGAAGGACCCAAAGCTGGCAAAGAGGAGAAACTTGTCCATCTTGATAGGATAGAAGATCTGATGAGACTGGAGCTCCTTCGTCAAATCACGAAAAATCTTGAATCTCTCAAGCCAGATGGCGAATGTATTCCTGATGAGGTGACGGGAATTGGCGTCCAGAAAGTCACCAGGTGTCAGAGGAGGTAGATTTGCTTGTGCCTGGGAGGCATTCAGATCAGACAGATGTTGAGCAGACAAAGGATAGTGCTTGAGCCACTCATCAGAGGTCAGCCTTTCACATTCTGAGAGAATGGGAGCGAGGATATCAGCTGAAATCTGCCCTTCAAGATAGTGTTTGAACACAAATCTTTGGAAAGAAAGATCACGGCCTTCATAGACATGCAACTTGGCCATGACTCTAGCAGCTCTCTCAAAGATAAGTGTACCAACTGAGGAATCCATGATCAAGGAGTGGAGCGGTGGAAGGAACACAATGTCTGGGAACTTCAAGGTAGCAAAGTCTACCTGAAGAGGTTCACAATGAGTGGACTGCAAAGCTGTAATGGCTGCACGAAACTGTCCCAACTGAGGTTCATCCAAGCTGTTGACATAGCAGTAATTGCAGAACATCTGATACTTCCTGATGAACTTGATTTCTTTTTGAATGAAGGGTCCAAACAAGTTCTTGTGATGGATCTGAAACCATTCATACAGAGGGAGAGGGGCTTCCCTGTGAGGATATTTGGCAGCTTGCACTCTCTTAAATTGGGAGTACAAAGCACTGTTGATCCGAGCCCACTGCTCTTCAGTTTTGGCTTCAGTCACAGAAAAGATTTTTGACTGTTGAGCCTTTGAAAGAAAAGTGTAAGGGAAAATGGTAGTCAAATGGTTGGAAAGATTTTGGAAAGGTAAACAAAAAATATGAGCAAGAACCACCTTTTGAAGGTATTCCTCATAAAGAGGTTTGTGCTTATTTGCAATGGCTAGGAAAACCACAGAGGTGGATAGCAAGGATCTGAGGAGACAGGAAGGGTGGAAGTAAGTCTCCTTCGTTTGGAGACAGGGCTGGAAATACTAGTCCTGTGAGAGTGAGTTCCAGTGGCTAGGACAGATTTGAGAATTGTTTCTTTAAATTCATCCTTGATGCCATGGATCTCAGGTTGGGTGAGTTGGGCACCTTCAGGAATGAGAGTGATGAAAGATGGAGGTGCTGGTGGGTGAATCAAAGAGTCAGGAGTGATGGTAGAAGGATCATTGGGTCTTGAGGAGGAGGGACCAGATGAGGAGGCTCCAGCTAAAGAAGATCTGGGAAGAACTTCAATAGTGGAGGAAGGTAAATGAGTGGTAGAAGAAGTGAAAGGAGTGGGAGAGGAGATTTTTCGTGAACGTGGCCTTTTGGGAACAGGAGTTGCTGGAGGAGTTGTGGATGAGGTGAGTGGAGAAGGAGGGGCTAGAGTAGGAAGAGTGGAAGGCTCGGGAACAACAGCCTGTGCTTCTCCAACTGCTGCCGAAATCTCCAGGGATGACAGACCCTCAGCCTGTACTGCTGGCCCTTGATCCTCAGAGGGTACTCCATCTTCCATTGAAACAGTCACATGAGACTCCTCTTCAAGATTCTGCCCTGATGGCCTTTTAACCACAGTAGGCTGTAGTGAAGCTTCTGCACAGAGAGATGGCCCAGATGGCCCTGCATTCTCATCAGATGGTCCGGGTTCTTCTGCTTGCTGCTGAGTCTGAACTTGGACTGGCACACTGTCTTCTTTTGCGACTACTGGCCCTGATGGCCTGAGAACAGCTTCTGAAACATTTTGAGTGCCATGAGGTGGAGAACTTACTGCCTTCAGAATCTCAGAAAGTGTTGCCTTCATGCTGCTCATTTCCTTGTTAAACCATTTCAAAGAATGTTTTACTTGTGATACATCATTGGAAGTAGAGTCCTGACGAACAATGATAGAGCTTACATCTGATTGGACTAAGGATAAGAGTTCATTTTGTGCTTCCAATCTTTTCAGAATAGGCTTCAATTCCAGCTTCTGTGATGTCCTTCGCCTTCTGTGAGCAATCTTTTTGCCTTTCCTCTCAGCTATATCCTGATTAGCTGTGGTCTGTTCTTCATGAACAGGGGCATCTGTTGTATGCACCCCTTGAGATCCAGAGAGGTCCTCAGTCTCTTGCTCCCCCTGAATGGGAGCATCTTCCATGATCCTGTCTTGCTCCCCCTGAATAGGAGCATCTACAAAAACTGTGACTCCCGGAGCAGCTGATTGCTCCGCTTCTTCAATGTGGCCTGATGCCACAACTTCTTCTACTGACACTCCACGGGCTTCTGTAATGACTGGAGGGGTATGGATAGAGTCCAGCACCTCTCTAAGGATAGAGGCTACACTGGAGGAGGGCAGAGGAGTTGCTGCACCTTCTACTGCTTCTTCTGCTTGAGCTACTGAAGGTTGTGACTCTGCTTGTACTGCTGCTGCCAATTCAGATGATGCTGCAAGTTCTGATGGTTCATCATTGGCTACTGATGCTGCTCCTGCTGGCTTTGTTGAGGCTTCGGGCACATCTTCTTGAACTTCTGGGACATCTTCAATGATGGCCTCTCCTTCTGCTACAGAGGTTTTAGACCAAATTCCATTGACCAATGAAAAACCACTCTTTCTCAAGTTCCTGGACCTAATAGCTTGGCCCATGTTCTCTACTACCGCCCCAGACAAATCAACACCAAAGTGTTTGAATATCTTTGTAAGCAAGTGGGCATAAGGCAACGACACATTAAGCTTACTCCTGGTATCCCAGATCTGGTCACGAGCAAACTTCATTCGTTCAAACATCACTTAGCCATGTTAATCTCCTTGTTTTGAATGGCCTAAAACATTACATCTGAGTCAGCCTTGGTGCAGGTTGAGAACGTTGCACTTCTAGGAACTAAGATTTGGCAAACTATGAAATGAAGGAGGCGGTTGAAAGCATTGAACTGATTAATGTCTAATTTGTCATCCCTCAGTCTGAACCCCGGTCCTAAAATACCAAGACCTTTAACTTGGGCGTCCACGGTGTGAACCCCACTGTGCCCTGAAGTCTTCACCCCAAATAACCGGTGCAATATGTCATAATCTATCTTAATCAGAGTTCCCTTAACAGATGAAACTAGGGACCCGTCTGCCTCTGCTTTCAAACAGACAAAAAGGCCTTCACGAGGTCTGGATAACTTACCTCTGAGAAGGTGGTGATTCCCAACCACTGCATCTTGCTCAATGTTGCTGCTACGTTGTGCATACCATTCTTTTCAAGATCTGCTATGTCCACTGCCTTGTTTCCACAGACCTTAGTTTTCACAAAGGTGAACCTCTCCTGCTGCTCAGAGTGAGGAACTCAGCGTCGTAGCCCCCAAGACTTCCAGCGATGACGGATGCGGCCATGGAATCAGGTGAAGAAGGTTTCTGGAGGATTGAGATGAGGGAAGGAGTGAAAGCCCTCAAGAGATCTTTCGCGGGAATGGGAGCAATTTTCAAAGGGTCGAGAGTCGTTGTTGAAGAGGTTAGGGCATCGGCTCGCACAAGCAGATAAAGAGGGAAAGGGTTGAAGACGGGAGATGAATCGTTATCGCATTTAATTTTTGGAATAAATAATGGGGTGGAAAGTGAGGCGCCAAAGGGCGGAGGAAAACGACAAAAGGTGTTGACTATTCAAACCGATTTCAATGAAAGAGCGGTTACAATGGGTAATTTGAATTTCTTTCGCTTAAAAACATGGAGGAAAAATAACTTGAATCTGAAAATTAATGTGCCAGTTGTAAGCAAACTTTTATCACAAATTGCACATGCCTAATTCCCTTCTAAGAGATGTGAATCTCTTTTCAGGTAAGGTTTTTATGAAAATGTCTTCTAATTGGCCATTTGTATCAATAAAGGATATTTCAATATTTCTATTTGCAACATGATCACGAATAAAATGATATCTAACCTCAATATGTTTGGTCCTTGAGTGCTGAACTAGATTCTTGGTGAGATTTATGGCACTGGTGTTGTCACACAACAGTGGGATGGATTTGATGTTTAATCCGAAATCTTCAAGTTGTTGCTTTATCCATAAGAGTTGTGTACAGCAATTTCCAGCAGCTACGTACTCAGCTTCAGTTGTAGATAGTGCTACTGAATTTTGTTTCTTTGAAGACCAAGATATTAAACATCCTGCAAAAATTGACAACAACCACTGGTGCTTTTTCTATCTATTTGCATCCAGCATAGTCAGCATCTGAGTATCCTATTAAATCGATTTCGCAAGATTTTGGATACCACAGACCTAAGTCATGATTTCTAGCTAAATATTAAATATTCTTTTCACAAAATTAAGTGTGATTTTTAGGATCAGCTTGATATCTAGCACACATGCATACACTAAATAGTATATCTGGTCTACTAGCTGTTAAATAAAGTAGTGAACCAATCATACCTCTGTAGATCTTTTGATCTACTTTCTTACCATCTTTGTCACTGTCCATCCTTTTGATGTGCTCATTGGTGTTGACAGTGGCTTGGTATTTTCGAATCCAAATTTCTTTAAGAGTTCTTTTGTGTACTTTGCTTGACAGATGTGAGTTCCTTCCTTTCCTTGTTTGATTTGTAGTCCAAGGAAGTAATTAAGTTCTCCCATCATGCTCATTTCAAATTCTCCTGCATCAACTTTTCAAAGTACTTGCAAAGGGATTCATCAGTAGACCCAAAGATAATATCATCTACATAAATTTGGACTAATAAATGTGTTTGACCTTTGACTTTATGAAAAGAGCACTATCTACTTGACCTCTACTGAAACCATAGTTTAAAAGAAAAGAGCTAAGCCTTTCATACCAGGCTCTAGGTGCCTGTTTTAAACCATATAATGCCTTATGAAGTTTGAAAACATGATTAGGAAATTCTGTGTCATCAAAACCCGGAGGTTGTTCCACATAAACTTCCTCTTTTATGAAACCATTTAAGAATGCGGATTTAACATCCATTTGAAATAATGTCAAGTTTAAAGCTAATGCATATGCTAGTAATATCCTAATAGCCTCAAGTCTAGCTACAGGTGCATAGGTTTCATCCAAATCTATGCCTTCCTCTTGAGAATAGCCTTGAGCTACCAATCTGGCCTTATTTCTTAAGATTACACCAGTTTCATCCAATTTATTTCTGAACACTCATTTGGTGCCAATGACTGGATGATCTGATGGTCTAGGAACAAGTGACCATACTTGGTTTCTCTTGAATTGATTCAATTCATATTGCATGGCTATTATCCAAGATTCATCAGTAAGAGCTTCATTGACTGTCCTAGCTCTATTTGAGATACAAAAGCTAAGTAATCACAAGGGATAATATTACCTCTTGTTCTTACCCCTACGGATGGATCACCAATAATGTTCTCAAGTGGGTGATCTTTCTTGTATCTCCACTCCTTTGGAAGATTTTCATGAGTAACTTCTTCTTGTTGAAATTCTTCCAGAGGTGGATCATCCTTGTCCCCAATTGATGTATCCTTTAGTTTCTTGGACAGTTCATCTGCATCATCATTGTCACTATCTACTTCCTTTCTCAAGGAAGGATTAGTTTCATCAAAAATAATGTGTACAGACTGTTCAATCAGTAAAGTGCGTTTATTGAATATTCTATAGCCTTTGGGTTTAGAAGAATACCCCATGAAGATGCCTTCATCTGATTTGGCATCCAACTTACCAATGTCTCTTTTTCCATTGTTGTGAATAAAGCAGGGACATCCAAAGGTTCTGAAATGGCTGATCTTTGGCTTCTTCCCTTTGAACAGTTCATATGCAGTCTTCTTCAGGATTGGCCTGATCATCACTGGTTGACAATGTAGCTTGCTGTGTTGACTGCTTCAGCCCAAAAATATCTTGGCAGATATATTCTGAGAGCATAGTTCTTGCCATATCCAATAGGGTTCTGTTCTTCCTCTCAGCAATACCATTTTGTTGTGGTGTCCTTGGTGCTGAGAAATTATGCTCAATTCCCTGATCATCACAGAATCTAGCAAACTTTTCATTTTGAAATTCACCACCATGATCTGATCGGATAGACACAATGCTGAACTTCTGATCTTTCTGGACCTTCTTGCTGAAACTAACAAAGTTTTCAAAAGTGTCATCTTTATGCTCTAGGAATGATACCCATGTAAATCTAGAATAGTCATCGACTATGACAAATCCAAAGTTCTTTCCTCCAAGACTGGTAGTCCTCATTGGCCCAAATAGATCCATATGTAGGAGCTCTAAGGGTTTTGAGGTGGTCACCACCGTCTTTGACTTGAAGGAGCTTTGGTGTGCTTTCCCTTAGCACAAGGTTACATACACCATCCAATTTGTACTAACCTTAGGTAGACCTTCCACAAGACTTTTCTTCAGCAATTTCCCATGCCATCTATACTGCAATGTCCAAGTCGTCTGTGTCATAATTCTGTAGACTTGTCTTTACTTACTGCCAGACAAATATTTTGCTCTTTGAGTTCCTCAAGGTAGAGCACATACAAATTCTTTTCTCTATTTGCTTCAAAGATGACTGCTCCATCCTTCACTATGCTGCACTTGGACTCTTGAAACTTGATCTGATGGCCTCTGTCACACAGCTGGCTGATGCTAATGAGATTGTGCTTCAATCCCTTGACTAATAACACATCTTCTATGACTGTTTTTCCTTTGTTATTTACAGAGCCACTGCCTATCACTGTTCCTTTCCCATTATCTCCATAAGTGACTGTTCCTTCTTCAGCTTGGAGATGAGAGAATAACTTCTGGTTTCCTGACATGTGTCTTGAGCACCCACTATCCAAATACCATTTGAATGCTCGAGAGATGTCCTGAAATAAAAACATCAAGTTTTAGGTACCCAAATTCTTTTGGGTCCTGATGGGTTAGTATCATTGATTTTGCCTTTTATTATCCATTTTTTATGTCTTGTTGGGCATGTAGTTATGATATGTCCCAACTTGTTGCAGTGACTATAGCAGGATAATTTAGTTACTTTTCTATATATTTGAAATCAGCTTTGTATGCTATATCTTGTTCAAGTACAAATTTTGGTGTTGGATATGTTTTAGGATGAACTATGGTTTCTTCATTATCTGGGGGTATATATCCTAATCCATTTTTCTTCTTACCTGATCTTCTAGCACCTTTTAATATGAGGGAGTTTTTACCATTGATGAATTTTTCTAATGTGCTAGATAATTTATCATTTTCTTCATTTAAGTTTTTAATTTCTTTTCTTAATTCATCTACACTTTCTTGTTTTTCCAATTTTGTTATTTGTTTATTTTTATTTTTTAAATGTTCACAGAGTAATTCATTTCCTCTTTTAAGTTCGATTGTTTGTTTTTCTAATTCTTCATTTTCTATTTTTAAATTAGAATTAGTGTTTTCTAAACAAGTATTGTTTTTCTTACTTGCTTTTAATAGTTTAGTTACTTCTTTGTACTTATTATACAATTCATTAAATGCTTCCTCTAAGTTATCTGAATCAGAATCATTACATGAATCGAATGAGGAGTCAGAGGTTACCTTTTCATCAACATTTGCCATGAAGGCCAAGTTGGCTTCTTCTTCATCGCTGCATGAGCTTGATTCACTGTCTGAGTCACTATTGTTCTCCCATGCTGCTGCCATTGCCTTCTTCTTATACTTTCTGAACTTCTTGGAGCTCTCTTTCTTCCTGAATTCTGGTTTCTTAAATTTTGGACAATCAGCTTTGATGTGTCCAGGCTTTTTACATTCGTAACAGATGGTTTCTCCTTTCTTCATTTCTTTACCATCTGATCTTTTCAGGTCCTTGTTTTTCTTGAAGTGCCTTCTGCCGGATTGGAACTTTTTCTTCTTGGCCAAGATCCGTTGCAATCTCCTAGAGAGCATTGCTTCTTCATTTTCACTGTCCTCATCGCTTTCACTTTCATTTGAGCTGGCTTCTGGTGAATCTTCTTCTGCTTTCAAAGCATTGGAGTGCTTCTTTCTGCTAGATGACTCTCCTAGCCTTTCCATGTTGATCTCATGGGCCATGAGGGACCCAATGAGCTTCTCTACTGACATTCTCTTCAGGTCATTAGCTTCTTCTATAGCTGTGACCTTTGTGTCCACGAGGATGGCAAGGATCTAAGAATTTTCCTTACCATATCTGCAATCTCATAAGTCTTCCCTAGACTGGCTAAACCATTGGTGATATCGGTGAATCGACTGAACATTTGAGTGATTGACTCACCTGACTGCATCTGAAATCTTTCATACTGAGTGACAAGAATGTCGATTCTTGTCTCCTTTACTTTGTCTGTACCTTCATAAGTAATCCTGAGCTTTTCCCACATTTCCATTGAGGATTTGCAGGCTGAAACTCGGTTGAATTCCTTCTTACTCAAAGCACAGCAAAGGATGCTCTTAGCTTTGCAATTCAAGGAAATTTTCTTCCTGTCATCATCTGTCCATTGTGCTTTCTCATTTGTGACAACCAGGTCACCTTCTTCTACTATTGACCAAATTTGATAATCGTGGCCTTGTAGAAAATATTCCATCCTGGTCTTCCAGTAAGGATAGTCTTCACCATCAAAGAGAGGGGGTCGGTTGACAGACTGACCTTCAAAGTTACCTTGGGCTGCCATGGATCTTTACTCTTCAGATCGTTGGATCCTTTCTTTGTCGAAGAGACTCGCTCTGATACCACTTGTTGCCCAGTTGACGAGCCCAGAGGGGGGGTGAATGGGTCTTTTAAAAATAATCTAGAAGATACATGTAACTAAAAACATTCACACAAACGTTCTTCGAAGTAGGTTAGTGACTGTTAGTTTAAATATCAAACACACAAAGAAGACAATCACACAACACAAGGATTATCCTGGTTCGGACCTCCTTTCCTTAGGAGTCCTACGTCCAGTCCCTGAGCAACAACTCAGAATTTCACTAACTAGGGTACAGTCCCCCTAAGGACGCTACAACACCCAGCTCAGCTGGTCTTCCTTCACACCCGAAGGGAACAACACCCTGGATACCACACCAGGTCTTCCTTCACAACCGAAGGGAACAACACCCTGAATACCACACCAGGTCTTCCTTCACAACCGAAGGGAACAACACCCTGGATACCACACCAAGTCTTCCTTCTCAACCGAAGGGAACAACACAAAGAGAATGAATGCAATTCAAGCCCCTAGATCAAGCCTTTGACAAGCAAGGATCTGAAGCAACTAGAACTGAGAGCAAAGATCTAAACAAGGCACACTCTCAGAACTACACGGGCTCTCTCAAGATTTTCACAAACTAGTGGAAGCAAAGAGAAAAAGCTAAGAGGAATGTAGTTCTTGGCTCTGGACTTTCTTCAGAAGAATTTGAATGCTTGAATACTCGTTGTTCTTTTCTTCTGTTCTTCTGACTTGTATTTATATTTCAATTTGAAATCTAGACGTTGAAGAGTCTGTTGTCTCTCTTTTGAGTAGTCGTTAGACTGAATGACATATAGAGTCTTGGAAGCTTCCAGTCACAGTCTTTTGATCACTTGAGCACGCAAAGAGATGAGATCTTCAGAAATATCCGTTGGCTTCTATTTTGTTTAACGTTGTACCATGAAGCTAGTTCAGAGGTCTGCACAAATGTCAATCTCATATAGCAGATAGCTAAGCTGTCTCTGATGTCAGTCAACGTCAGTAGCAATAGACATGAAAATAGTAATGCCAAATAGCTTAAGTCTAAAAGACGTAATCAAAGTAGGCACGATAAAGGATGATATAGTCTGCATGCATGCAGAGATACGTTCAGATCTCATAAATGCAAAAGCGTCAGAGAGATGTCTACGTGCACTTTGACTAGTCAACGCTTTTAAGATGAATAAGATATCAAGATATGAAATCGATGGCTATATGACTTATGAAGTCGTTATGAATACTAACAAGTCATTATAGAGAGCAAATCGTTATGAACACTTATCAAGTCGTTATGAACTCTAAAGAAATCGTTGCGCAAAGCAAATCGTTATGAATACTAATAAGTCATTATAGAGAGCAAATCGTTACAACAAACAAGTCGTTGCGAGTTCTAAAGAAATCGTTATGGTAACTTATGAAGGCATTACAACAAGCAAGTCGTTGCGCTTTCTAAAGAAATCGTTGCAATAACTTATAGAGTCGCAAGTCGTTACGAGCTCTAAAGAAATCGTTACGATAACTTATAGAGTCGTTATGACAGGCAAGTCGTTACGAGCTCTAAAGAAATCGTTACAAATACTTATAGAGTCGTTGTGACGAGCAAGTCGTTACGGGCTCTAAAGAAATCGATACGGTCACTTATAGAGTCGTTGTGACGAGCAAGTCATTACGGGCTCTAAAGAAATCGTTACGGTCACTTATAGAGTCGTTGTGACGAGCAAGTCGTTACGGGCTCTAAAGAAATCGTTACGGTCACTTATAGAGTCGTTCTGACGAGCAAGTCGTTACGGGCTCTAAAGAAATCGTTACGGTCACTTATAGAGTCGTTGTGACGAGCAAGTCGTTACGGGCTCTAAAGAAATCGTTACGGTCACTTATAGAGTCGTTGTGGCATCGACTTGTTTGAAACAACATGACTTTTCAGTCTTATAAGGAAATCGTTATGAACTTCAACAGAAGTCGATATGGACTTAGAGAAATATCATGTTGAAAAGATTGAAGCTTCAGAGAAGTAATGCATACCTTTATTGGCTTGTTTGACCTTGGTATTTTTCCTGTACTTAAGACTTATGAAATATTCATTAGATATAATTGATAAACTCTTGTTTGGTTTTGTTAATCATCAATATATATATATATATGTGTGTGTAATTAATTAAAATTACATGGGGACAAACTGATCATCACACATGAGTGTGGGAGATAACAAGCCATATACAATAAAGCAAAAGAGAGATACAAGCACATACACGAGAAGAGGTGAAAAAGGTGTAAGTGTGCTGCGTTAAGTTTCTTCTTCATAAACATTGCATGGGCGTTGCGTTGAAGCCTTGTATGTGCATGCAATAAAGCAGCTATTCAATTTCACCTTGTAAAGGTTCTCTTCTTAGACTCAAGAAGTCTTTCTTCAGACTAGAATTTCTCTATCTTATTCTTCTAGAATGGAGTCCTTCTAAAGTTTAGTCCTCCATATAAGGAGCTTGTTAAAAGTAAGTGCACCCCTGTAGAAAGTGAAGACCTACTGAGCAGGGTGTGTATCCCTCTAGAGAAGGGAACACCAAGGTAATCTTGGCAGTTTGTTCCCCTTTGTAAAGGGAAGGCTTGTTGTAGCTCGCAACTTATTTTTCCCCTTGTGTAGAAGAGAAGACCAGTAAGTACCGGGGTGTTGTATCTTTGAAAAGATAGTGAAATCCTAAGCTTGGATTAGGAACTGGATGTAAACTTTCATTGGAAGGAAGGTCCAAACCAGGATAAAACTTGTGTGTCATTTGTGGTTTGACTAACTTAACTAATGTGTGCTTTAAGTAATTGTTAAATTAGCTTTCGTGACGAAAAATACATATTCACTCCCCCCTCTAGGTGAAAAGCTCTACTGTCATCGATCCAACAAGAACGCCCAGCTCCTTGTTGGTCGTCCCTTCTATACGAGAGGAAACCTGAGTACAATCCCTTAGCCGGATACAACACTCAGCACCCTAGTTGGTCTTCCCTTTTACACAAGGTATATACTGAGTACAGTCCCTCAACTGGACAAACCACCTAGCTCACTAACTAGTCTTCTCTTGTCGTAGGAAGAGAAACACACATGTATTTCTTCAGAAAATAAAGAGCAAGCTGTCGAGATCAAGTTCAGGAATAATGAACTTGACTTTCTTGATCTCGATAGCAACTTGAGAGCTAAAGGAAATGAAAGAAGCTCAATCTCTCTTGCTCAGAATCTCTCTCTACCAGATTTACAATATCGCACAAAGAGAGATAGAGAGAATGAAGGCTTGAACACTTGAACATATTTCTTGTTGCCTTGTTGTGTGTGTTCTTGTAATTCTTAGCTTCAAGGCCTTCATCTTTTTTATACATCCCTTTGAAGAAGACCATGAGGAGATCCGTTAGAGCTCCTTCTTCTCGTTGCTCTTATACTTCTACATGTTGCCTCTAGAAGATAATTGAAGAAGATCGTTTGAATGTCAATCAACTCATACCTCATTTCCCTTCAGTCTGCAGGTTCTATTGACACCCTTCTTACCTACCACAAAAGGTAGCATAAAAAAGGTATCATACAATATTACCAAATTTCTTGGAAGCAGCTACATTTCAAAAGGCGCTCTTATAGTAAATAAATTTTGGGACTTTTAAATGCGGGGAAAATAATGTGTTGAAAGTATAGAGGGAGAAGCATTTGAAATATACTTGGCATTATACATTAAAATATTCGTGATATGATTTAAATAGAATATATCACTAATCGTTGTAAAGACATCAGTAATCAGTGCATCCAAATTATGTAAAACAATCTATTCACCGATCGATATATTTAAAGTTAGATTAACTCTAATCGGAATAGTATATGACTTGTATTTATCCATCGATACGTGAACAACACTAATTAGAACAATATAACCTAAGTGTTTACTAATCGATATTTGAATGATGTTAATTAGAATAATATACAATCTATGTTTAGTAATTGAGACATTTATAACACTAATCGATATAATACTGAATCTTTGTTCACTAATCGGAATGAGTATAATACTAATTGGAACACAGTTGAACATTTGTTCAGTAATCGAAACATTTATAACACCAATCAAAATAATACTAAACCTTTGTTCATTAATCAGAACAACATAGGAGTAATCAGAATGATGTTAAGCAATCGGAAAGAGAATATTTAGTAATTGGAACAACCATTTCTTCTATAATTGGAACATTTGCTTCTTAAATAATTGGTGTGAAACTTTTCTTCACTAATTGATAGAAGTCTTCTTTAGTAATCAATGTGAAGCTTCTTCAGTAATCGGTATGAGATTGCTTCTCTAATCGATAGAAACTTCTTTTTGCTCTCTAATCAGTAGAAACATTCTTTAGTAATCGATGTGGCACTTTAGTTTCTAATCGGTGCACATTGAGCTATAATCGGTATGAACTTTTAGTACATGTCTTTAAAGCGATAGAAATTATCTTGTTTTAATACGCACATATCTTAAAAAATAATATTAAATATATTCATAATTTTTATGAGTATAAAATATTATTAAATATATGTATGATATTCATGAGTTTTAATTATTATTAAAACATATAGATAAATATATAAGAGTGGTCTAGGTTTAAGATCAAGTCTCCAACCATTGCACCAAAAGCTCGAGCTAATAGTGAAAGTGGACTGTTTTTTCTTTATTTAACAGTGCATAACACTACATCTATAACATGTTGTGGGCGCGTCTGAGAGGCTTTGCACAGGACGATTAGTCCTTGCGACGAACTGGATTGTCAAATACCAATGTGACTGCACACATTTGAACCCGAACCAGCATGTAATACAAAGCGTATCCGTGAGGGAGCATAGTCCAGCACTTCTATGGACACATTTTTATGTTTCCCTTATGAAACTATTAGCTCATATGTTAGCAGAGTTGAATTGAATTCAGAATTTTAATGAGTTCTAATGATGAGAACCGTCACAATACCCTTTGGCTTTGAGATGTGGGCGGGAGGAACAGGCAGAACCTTAGGTGGATTTGATATCGACATAAGAAGGTTTATCTCTCTTTTAGCATTGATTTTAAATCAAAAAATAATTTGGTTACTGTGATAAGATATCAATGACGATAAAATTGAAGTATGATAAATGAGAGATAAAGAGGTGACAACTTATCCCTTCTATAGATAGGGGATAAAAGTTATCTCTAGAAATAATTTATTAATTAATAATATTTTTCGGTAGAAAATCGTATATCACTTCTTATACATGAATAAATGATGTCAAATTAAACACCAAAGATGATAATTTTATACACTATCACATCAAATCAAATTAAAAAATATTCTTCTTCACAATTATTTCTAATTAAATTATCTCTAACCAAAAAAATTCTTAAACATAAATCATCTATGACTAATCTATCTTCGGTTCCTAATCCGATTATAAAAAAAAACTGTTAATCTTCGCATGGACTTGATCCGCAGTCACATCTGAATCGGTTAGATGCGGAGGAAGTGCCGACTGGGGCTGGCGCCACCTACTGCGCATGCTGCAACCGGTATAGCAGCTGAATCCCGGCCACCAGCCCGGCGACGTCCCTGTACTTGACCGATGCCGATAAAAGAAGTGGAGCAGGATACTGTGTCTTGAGGACCGCGTGGTTGTTTGGAGCAAGGGCAGGTCTGATGACACTATAAGTAAGGTGGGTTAATGTAATTTACTACGTTGTTCTAAGATTTTTATTTTTTCATTTTGATTTAACCTTTATTTTGTTTTAGTAAAAAATAACTTATTATGCTGAAACATCGGATTAGAATTACTTATAGGGTCCTTGTCTAAGGAGGATCAGGATTAGTTTCACTAACTAATTAAAGCAGAGAAACCTTAAGTCATTTATAAAAGAATTTTCAGAAAATTTTCCGCTTAAGGGGCAAAAGAGTAATTCAATAACCAAGTCATGACCTCCACCTCCAATATTCTGCTTTGTTCTTAATAGGGTGTTTGGAAGTAATTTAAAAAAATATTTCTATCTAAAAATTTATGTTAGATTCATTTTAATTTTAAATTTAAATTATGGTAACGTGGTGTCTTCTGTTTGGTTAAAACATCTAATTTTTAAAAATTATGTTGACATGTTTATTTGGGGCGCAGGGTGGGTGGTGTTCGGCGGGAGTGGGGTGGGTTCCAGTGGGGGTTTCGGCGAGGCTGGGGGGGGAGGGGGGGGGGGGGGGGGGGGGGGGGTCACCGTGGGGGGGCGGCAGGGGGGTCGCCGGGGGGGGGGGGGGGGGGGGGGGGCAGGGGGCTGCCAGGGAGGGGTTCAGGTTCCGCGGGGGGGGGGGGGGGGGGGAGGGGGAGCAGCGTGGGAGGGAAGGTGCAGGTCTCGCGACGCGAGAGTCTAAAAAAAAAAAGTCGACCTTTATTTTTTTTTGAAAGAATATAGAGGGTGCAAGATTTTCTCCCCAAAAATTAGAAACAACTTACCAAACATATCCCACTTACTTCTCTTCCCTTTTTTTAAAAAAAATGAGAAAAAAAACTGGTAAAAAAGTTTAACCAAACACCTTATTTATGGTATACTATGCTTAGGTGTAGATATAAGATATATTTTTATTACGTACTATTTATGTAATCTTTCGTATTTAGGGATTAGTCCCTTAATTTGATCTTGATACTTTTTTTTTTTTTTTGACAGAATTGATACTTTATTTTAACCCATTACAATCACACATGTACCAAATGAACGCTCTTTCTGAGCACTTAAGGGTCTTTTTGAGAATTTCCAGATTGTTAGGATGTTTGAAATAACTTAAGATTGTGAGGAGTTTAGTCAATTTGAGGGCCCGAATATGAGCAAATATAGATGTTTGAAAATTAAAATATATTTCCATCAACTCATGTTTGGTTATTTTTGTATACATTTAAATATACTTATGGTAAGCAATACTGTTATGGAAGACGCCTTAGTCAGATGTATTTATCGGGGAAAAATTATCAAAGTGGCTGTGACGCAATGGTACCACCTTTCACTTTCGAATGTGAGAGTGCAGATTCAACTCGTTGTTCCTCTATTTCCATTAAAAAAACACACAAAAAAACTTACCTAGTAAAAAAAATTGGGAAATTTTTGAACTTATGAGAAATCCAAAATAACTACTACATTTTAACAATTCAAACTAGTAATTTATAAGATGAAGTTATATATGCAAATGCAACACCATAATTTCTTGATACAACACGATTAGGCAGATGAGTAGACAGATATAATGGAAAGAAATTTCTGGTCTTGATTAAGCATTGGCAATCACGCAGAAATTAAACTGAGAAGCTAAGAAAAATATTTGATTGCTCCTTGAGTGACTAGTTAAGGAGATGTTTGGAACGAAAGCAGAAAGGAAGGACAACTATAATTATCTTAATCTTCTATTAATCCTAAACTCACCAACAACAATACTACATACCCAAGAACAATCGGCAGGTGCGCCGCCAAACTCCGGGGAGAGGCCGACAGGAACGCTGGATCGACAGGATACAGAGTGTCTGGTGGACTTACGATTTGGAGCTGTAGCTGAGGCGGCGGAGGGCAGTAAGTTTCAAAAGGGTCCTTGGGTGGCGGCGGCGGCAGGTCGTAGCATGGGTTTCCGCAAGTTGAGCACCCACACTTGACCTCCGAACCCGGCGGCATGCCCGCGGCTCCGTCGTGCACTTGCACTGATGCTATTACCGCGGGGGCTGAGACTGCGACGATCACCAGGACCGCCAGCAGCAGGGAAAAAGGGCTTGATCGCATCTAATTAATCGCTGCTCCAGCACTCCACTCAACGTACGTACGTAGATCGATCTCTCTACAGCGCCCGAGATGCAGTGCTTGCGACGTTGGCGATGCTTATGCGCTAGCTAGCTCTCGGTTTCCTTGGCTATTAATTTGCTTCTCTCCTCTCTTTTGGTTTTGGAGTTGGGAGAGCAACTAATGGTCGACATGAGGTGATTCTTAAAGGAAAAGAAAGTAAGTACCCGGCGGCCGACGGCTTAATTTGTTTTCTGCTTGGCATGGGGGTACGTATATATAATGCCGCCCCGACTTCTATGGGTGGAAGCGAGGTCCCATGAGATCAAACAGCGAAACCTGCTCCAAGAGTAGGTTCATGCCAGTAAGAAAGGTTCTTCGACATTTTGATATGGATTCGGCACTAATTATGCCATTGTTGTCAGCTAGCTAGCTGGTCGAGTTGGCAAATTAAATGCCGCCGCCCGTGGCATGAGGTTATGCCACGGGGTGAAATGTTCAATCCTAATAAAGATAGTACTAGTGTTGCCAGTTTGTGCATGTTCTAATTAGGAAATTAAGCCGACCGAGTGACTAAAACAAAGGGCAAATTAATTGGGGGTCCCTGTCAGAGTCTGGTACTTATTTCCTCGTCTTTGTCAGAATATCGGTTGATGTAAAGTCCTTACTTTTCTCCAGGTTTAATTTTCAGTCCCTACTTTTCACACGTCACCATTTACGGCCCTCCACACACGATTTCCGTCTCCTTGGCCTCCGTCTCTTTTTCTCATTCCCGTCTTACCCTTCCCTCCTTTTTTCCATCGCCTTTTCCCCAAACGACGCTGACGCTTCGGTGGCCCGTGAACTCTGACCGATGCGAAGTTACTATTACATACCCTGCCAAGAACTGATACAGCAACCATTGACAGCAGTTACAAACAGCCTTCGGACGACCGTTCTTCACACTATAAAAGGAACCCAGGGTCATTCCTATCCTTCATCACAAGCTTCCCTCGCTCTTCTTCTTCCTATCTTTGTTGCTCGTCTTCTTCATCTTTATTTGCAGATGTCTTCATATAACCGTGCTCCCCAGAGGGATGGCAAGGCACCTGCCTCACCGGTGCCACCGTCGCCCCCGGCTCCCCCGGCTCTACCTTTCCCGGAGACGTACAGTCCGGACTACTGGAACGGATTTTACGTTGGGTGGACGATGGCTTTACAGAAAACCTCTCGGCTGTACCACTACAAGGGCCTCACCAACATCCTCCCTGACATTGGCCTTAGGGTAGAACACATATCTTCCTCACCTTCCCCTCGTCCCTCCCCGGCCCGCTCCTATTCCTCCCCTCCCTCGTCCACCGAGTAATCGGGTTAGGGTGTTTAGAATGTCTCTCTCCCCGACCAGTTCCTCCCCTCCCCTCCCATCCCTTCCTACACCTCACCTCCCCTCCCCTCCCTCCCTTCTCTGCAATCCTTCTTATTCCTCCCCTCCCCTCCTATCTCTGTTGTCCTTATTTGTCCCCTCCCCTCCGTTTCATTCCAGTGTCCATGCTATTGGGTTACGGAGTTAAGATTGTAACAGTGCTTGTTTATGGAATATAAATATTTTCCTTATATGCAGTCTTCTATGGGCTTGTATGTGCTATCTATGATGCGTGTACTATAATACTAACAGGTTCCTCCGAAGCGGTCAAGCTGTACTGCTGGAACTGTAACCCCATAGCATGGACACTGTAATGAAAAAGGGCACATACTGTAACACGGGAAACAAGTAATGTAATAAATAGTTGTAGCTTTAGTTCTCGAACTGTAACCTCCTATCATGCATACTATAAAACATAAAGGTTACGACTGTAACAGCATTCCAACTGTAACCTCATAGCATGCATAGTATAATGATAATAGCTAAGTACTGTAAAAGATTTCAACTGATACTGTAATAATGTGTTGTGGAAATGTAACCTCCTATTATGTATACTATAAAAGTATAGGTAAAGACTGTAAGAGGATTCTACACACACTGTAATGAGGTAGGCGTAGCTGGGCGCTCAAGCTGTAAGACAGTACTTCTTCAACTGTAACCTAGTATCATTTATACTGTAACAAGAATAGGTAAAGACTGTAAGAGGATTCTACACACACTGTAATGAGGTAGGCGTAGCTGGGCGCACAAGCTGTAAGACAGTACTTCTTCAACTGTAACCTAGTATCATTTATACTGTAAAAAGAATAGGTAAAGACTGTAAGAGGATTCTACACACACTGTAATGAGGTAGGCGTAGCTGGGCGCTCAAGCTGTAAGACAGTACTTCTTCAACTGTAACCTAGTATCATTTATACTGTAACAAGAATAGGTAAAGACTGTAACAGGATTCTACACACACTGTAATGAGGTAGGCGTAGCTGGGCGCTCAAGCTGTAAGACAGTACTTCTTCAACTGTAACCTAGTATCATTTATACTGTAACAAGAATAGGTAAAGACTGTAACAGGATTCTACACACACTGTAATGAGGTAGGCGTAGCTGGGCGCTCAAGCTGTAAGACAGTACTTCTTCAACTGTAACCTAGTATCATTTATACTGTAACAAGAATAGGTAAAGACCATACAACAAGTATCATTACAATGGTTAGGAGTTAGTACGTGCGGCAGTTCTCCTTCAGTTGTAGACGCTATGAACGCCCTTCTCCATTGAAGTACGCTTTGATGAAGTGGAGGGCGATTTTTGCTCGCACAATAGGCATGTCATTCTGACTGAGGGCAAATCTTGAATGTCCGTACGTGCTAGACATTCCATGTATTTGCAAGTAAAAATTCCGCAGTCGTCTCCCGATCCTTGTTGTGGGCATGGGTCGGGGTAGCGTAGCGGCCATGTAGCTGCATCTATCTGCTTGCCCTTCAGGTATCTTATCAGTTCCTCCACCTGCATAAGAGAATGAACAAAAGAGTTCGAGCAACTTAACGTAGATTTCATGTTACTGTTACGTCTGTAACACAAGTGCTCGCGCTCTGTAACAAATGTAAGCATCGTATGGAACACTGGTCACTTACATATTGTGGAATGTCAGTACGATGTTTGTTTCGTAATGAGTCGTACACGTGGAACTCTTTTTCCTTCATGCGGATGACCAGAAGAGCCCAATGGTTCGTTCCAACGTGCATGGGGGAGAAGATGAGGTCAAATTCATTTGGGGCGCGGTCCAATCTCTTGAAAGCGTTTTCGAAATGTTGTTCCTTGCTCTTATCGTCTCTGCAAGATTGGACATAACCCTTTAAAGCGGCATGCAGATATCCAAAATTCCAAAAAATGTCCGGGTTCTCTTCACGGGGGCGAAACAAGTAAGCGTTGACGTAGCAGTCAATTACGACCGATTCGCTCTCCCTCGCGAACAATAGCTCCCGGATGTCATGAAACGAGAGGAAATTGTCGTATCCTTCCACAGGGCCGTTGAACATTAAATTTCTACATGTAAGAAAACATCTTGGGTAAGAATTAAGACTGTCATCAGTAATTGACGAAACTGTAAACATGGTAGACATATACTGTAAACATGGTAGACATATACTGTAAACATGGTAGACATATACTGTAAACATGGTAGATATATAATGTAAACATCTTTGGTCGAAACTGTAAACATGGTAGACATATACTGTAACACGTACTCATTAATGAAGCACTCATTGAAAAATCGTTCAATCAATGACTTTTCGGCCACTCCTAATGCGTCCCGGGCGACGTAATCACGTCTCTCCTCTTTCTTGCCCGTTGGAAGTGTGTCTGTACTCTCTTGAGACTCAACAAGGATCGGTTCGCAAGTGGACACATTCACTTTCGTGGCTTTGTGGTGCCGAAAATCATCTGGCTGCGATAGAGTAAGTAAAAAAGGAATGTTCTGTAAAACAATTATAATGTAATTGTAACGGACTCGGAACAAACTGTTATGTCTCATGAAGGGTTCTGTAACCAAATGCTCAGCTTATGTAAATTCTGTAAGGGGAAACCATACGGTAAAGATATCTGGTTGTCGTCTTATCCTCGTCCCAGCTGTAACACGTCGGGACAATGATGATGGGGATATCTGACGCCGCTTCCTCTTATTTCCTTCTTCTTCCCCCTCCTTCTGCTTCCTCTCCGCCTCCTTCTTCGTCTGCTCCTCCTCCTCCCTCTTCCTCTCCGCCTCCTCCTCCTCCTCCTTCTTCCTGTCCGCCTCCTTCTTCCTCTGCTCCTCCTCCTCCTTCTTCCTCTGCTCCTCCTCCTCCCTCTTCCTCTCCGCCTCCTTCCTCCTCCTTCTTCCTGTCCGCCTCCTTCTTCCTCTGCTCCTCCTCCTCCCTCTTCCTCTCCGCCTCCTCCTCCTCCTCCTTCTTCCTGTCCGCCTCCTTCTTCGTCTGCTCCTCCTCCTCCCGCCTCCTCTCCGCCTCCTCCTCCTCCTCCTTCTTCCTGTCCGCCTCCTTCTTCCTCTGCTCCTCCTCCTCCCGCCTCCTCTCCGCCTCCTCCTCCTCCTCCTTCTTCCTGTCCGCCTCCTTCTTCCTCTGCTCCTCCTCCTCCCTCTTCCTCTCCGCCTCCTCCTCCGCCTCCGCCTTCTCCTCCTTCTTCCTCTTCCTCTGGTCCTCCTCCTTTCGCCCCCTCTTTTTCCCCTCCTTCAACTCGGGAATGTGCAACTCCTTAAATGACCGCCGCGACCTTGTCTGGATGGATCTCCTTCCTGTAACTGAGAACACGAAAGTCTGTTAATGTCTATGAAAGAGAGCTGTAAACATAGGGAACAATTCTGTAACTTCGTATATAAAAGACTGTAACAGACAAGGAATGAAACTGTAAAGGTAGAGTACAATCGTATTACTAAGTATTGGAATGACTGTAAGAGAGTAGGACTCTAACTGTAAATGAGGAAAGCATCTTCTGTAACTAAGAAAATGAAACAATGTAACGACACAAAATGTTTACCTGGACGTTGGTAACTCTTCTTTGCCACGGCATGTGATCGTACTGAAGCTGTTGGGAGCTCCAATGGCGGTAGGGCTAAAATTGCACATTCTGTCTCTGGGGGGGGGATGTTGCCACCGAGGCTGCCGCTGAAATTGTTCCTCCAGTCTATGTAGCCTTCCATCCATTGACTGGAGGATATTGTTCTGCCGGTGTAATTGGTCATTCTGCCGCTTTAACTGGTCATTCTGCCGAAGTAACTGGTCATTCTGCCGCTATAACTGGATAAGAATGTCATGCAGAGAGTTATCTGATGGAGGGGTTCGGGAAGTGGTTGACGTGGATGCCGTCAATCGTCGCGAAGCTCTAGGTGGCTCCTCATTTTCATTATACTCCAAATACACCTGAATTAACGCAGGTACAGGTACAGGTATAAGTCATATACGAAGATAACATAGTTCCAGGGGTAAGTGACACTTACATCAGATCGTCGCAACCCCCGTAGTAGGGCGGATAACTCCGGTCCCTTATTCCGGCAATCCCAACGGAAAAATGGGGGATTCCTTTCCGGATGATCTGGTTTCCATTTGTATTGGTGCATCAAAAACCATGCCTACATCATTATGAAATAGATAATGCGTATGAGAAGTGTATCGTAAACGTATGTAACAGATACATATGTCTTCTGTAAATGTATTCTACGCGTACTGTAATAGGTTCATATGTCATCTGTAATAGACATCGTCTTGAACTGTAACAGAGGACATATGAAAACGTATGTAACATATACATATGTCTTCTGTAAATGTACTCTATGAGTCTTCTGGAATAGACACATTCAGGAACTGTAACAGAGTGTACCGTAACAGTATACTCACACCGAGAGCGGGAACACAACCGGTTAGGAAGATGTTTTTGCAGGAACCAGCTGCTGTTTTGAATGCCATCACCCCCGACATCAGGTACTCATGGATTGCGACAGCCCAATTGGCGTTGTTCATGTCATGGAGGTCGTCCAGGTATGGCAGAATGGACAGCGACCCCGACATCCCACTTGTGGGGAAGAAGAAACAGGAACAAAGAAGCGCAACCCAAAGCTTCATCGAAATCTCAACAGCAAGCTGACCCTCCTGTGGAACGTACTCCTTAAGTTTCAAATGGACATTGTGCCTGTCCATCGTTCTTTTGGTTCCAAGGATCCGGCGCAAACTGGATTTTGTCCCATCCGTGTTCAGGTCGATAGGGGAACCAACATTTGGTATACCCATAACTTTGGCTATGTCTGAAGGGCGAAAAGTCATGCTGCATGAGCCAATCTTAAAACGCTCTCCATCGAAACGTGTCATAAGATCGACAATGAGTGAAATGGGGTAGGTCACCATTTCGCATTTGATATACGCGCGAAATGGTGAATTCCTCATCAACTTCAGATGCGCGCTCCTAAATTGCAAATCGTCCATAACGGAACGGTAGAACAGAAGCGAGCATCGCGTATTATATTCATTCTTTTCTGCAAAGAAAAGATCGCATCTTAAAAAAGAAAACATTCATTCGACAAACATCCGTATTAGGGTAAGAAGAAACTACTTTTTCGTACGACTTGGAGTCTGGGTTCTTCCACGAACGCTTCTTGCACCGCATCCGCCGCAATGCTCTGAATGTCAGCGCTCGTAGGAGATCGACGGCTTGCCATCGTTAGAGGGGAGAGACGGATTGCTTCGTCTGGAGATGTATCAGAAGGAAGGGAAACTGTAACAGAGAAGAGGTCTGGTGGAGGAATGGCGGTGTATGAGAAGGGAAGGAGAAAAGTCATGATATATGAAGTCGGTGTACCCGACGGGTGGACACTGGACTCAAGAGGATGGCGGTGCACTGCAATGATGACCATCGGGCGGCTGAAAATACTCGGTACGACAGACGAGGGGACGTGTATGTAATCACAGCCCTTCGTATACAGCTTTCCCGCCATGTTTGGTAGCCATATACGCACTCCCGCCAATTTGACCCCCAGTCCAAGCCACTCATACACGAAACGTCTTCCACGAACCGTTCGTCTTCCTCTGCCACCCAATGGAGCAGCTCCCTGGAAGATGTTCATTTGGAGATCAAAGTTTCGTTCTTTTCATAGGGAGGGACACGGATTTGGCGTCCATTCATAGCAGGGTTTCCCAAAGGTTGGGTGTAGACATGCAGGAGAACATGCTGAAGTATCGTCTTCCCATGGATACCGACGTTGAACAGGTGTTGCTTGACGATGGGGATGTCCAAGCTATGTTTGATCTTCACAAGTGTCAGGGAACATCATTGATAAATCTACAAATTCATCAGGTGGAAACTCGTTGCCTTAGTACGCATGCTAGTCGTCATTCAGATGGAACGCAACCACTTGACAGGTACGTGGTCCATGTATTCTTCACCACCCTTCATGTTATCCCATGCATTCTTAACAAGCCTTCGTCTTAAGAATGTATGTATGTACATTATTTGCAGAAGTACTTCAAACACGCATGGCGGTTCTTTGGTAACCCCAGAACCCCTCCAATTACCAGGAAGCAGTTTCGAGTTGTATGTGCGAGGAGAAGGAGCGGAAGGTGTAGTACCAGTGTTGACGCAATATTCCGTAGGTAGAATACACTCAGTAGGACAAGTCTTCATAAGCAAAGAGCTATTGCAGATGGAACTGACAAATTACGCGATCGCACGAGGATTTAATTGGAAATATTTGAAGAACGACTCTATACGATTAACTGTACGTTGCAATGTCTCTGTTTGCCCATGGCGCCTGCATGCGTCCGTCGTTCGTCAAGGTCCACAATTTCAAATCAAGACTCTCAACAACATACACACCTGTGGATGTGACATTATGAGCGACGGACATCCACGGACATCTAAGAAGTGGGTAGCAAATGCTGTGAAGGGGAAACTAGTTGATAAACCCACCTACAGAGCAAGTGAAATGATGAGTGACATCCGTCGGGAATACGGTATCTGCATCCCTTATCATCAGGTATGCCATGAATTGAATTGTAACACATCATGACGTCTACTGTAATCAATAGATCCTTAACTGTAATTCTCTGACCCTAGCATTGTAACAATTGTCCTCATATACTGTAAGACTATCATTGTCATAACTATAATCATTTCGACGTATACTGTAACAATATCTGCATGCCACTGTAACAACTGTAATCATATACTGTAAGTCTCTGACCCTTGTATTGTAACAACTGTAATCATATACTGTAAGGTTTGTATTGTAACAACTGTAATCATTTGAGCGTATACTGTAACAACTTAAGAAGGCTACTGTAAGGTATGAGGACAAGAACTGTAACACTCTTACAGAACATGTATAATCATTTGAATAGGCATGGTGGGGCAAAGAGGTTGCTGTCGGTTCACTATACGGTGATTTCAGAACAAGCTATCATATGTTGAACTGGTACAGCGAACGTGCATTACAGTCAAACCCGGGATCGATCTTGTCTCTAGAAGTGGACCCGGAGACTCAACGTTTCAAACGGTTTTTCATATGCTTCGAGGCGTCTGCATATGGGTTCGAAGTTGGTTGTCGACCTATGCTCTTTTTGGACGGAACTCATATCAAACAGCATAGAGTGCAAGGGGTTATACTTGCTGCAAGTGCCTTAAACGGTAACAATGAGCTATTCAGTGTAGCCTACTCCATCGCAGATTCGGAAACATATGACAACTGGGTCTGGTTTCTACAAAATTTGAAAAAGGCATTGCTATCAGATAGAAGGATCGCGTTCCTATCAGACAGAGGGAGAGGTCTGAAGGAAGCGATCCCTGACGTATTTCCGAATGATCATCACGGCTACTGTTTCCAGCACATCATGCAGAACTTCAACGACCAATGTGCGGGGAAGTATGCCGCCCCTTTCAAAAAATTACTTAGAAAAATTCTCCAGCGCATTGCCTATGCTGTTACTGAACAAGAGTACCAAGACGCAATGACTGCAATGGAGCTTAATTCTACTGAGGCCAAAGATTGGGTGCTCCGAAATGATGTCGAACACTGGTCCCATGCTCTTTTCCAGGGACAAAGGTTCGGCTCTTTAAATACATAAGCGATATGTTCTATTACATTCTGCCATTTATGTGCTTACAGTTATAGGGATAATCTATTACAGAACGTGTTAAATAAGGTTACAGTATGTAGTGGACACTTGTTACAGATATTTGATGTTAACCTAATTTCCTTCACATGGCCATACAGGTTTGGTGAATTATACTCTAATTTGGCAGAGTCATTCAACAATTGGATACATGACGCGCGAAGTCTACCAATACTACAGATGGTTGACAAAATTAGAGTGCAAATGATGGAAATGGCTGCAAAGAGGAAAATTGATGCTGCATTGTGGGATACACCATACTGTCCTAAAGTACAAAAAATCATCGAAAAAAACCTTCAAGAAAGGAGAAGCTTAGCAATCCGTCATTCAGATGGAATCAAATTTGAGGTTGTTGAAAGTATGAAGACGTACGCCGTAGACCTCCATCTACAAACATGCTCCTGTGGACACTGGCAACTTGTCAAGATTCCTTGCAAGCATGCATGCGCAGCAATTGGCAGTAACAAGGAGGCCGTTACTCAATATGTTTCGGCATTTTACAGCACAGAAGTGTATAGGGCTGCATATGAAAGAAACATTCAACCTATCCCAACATTTGACATGCCGGATCCGCCTCAACCATCAGAAGTTCTAATCAAGCCACCGACAACAAAAAGGTTGCCAGGAAGACCGAGAAAGAGGAGAATACATTCAAGAGGAGAAGTAGATCATGCATATATTTGTTCAAGGTGCAAACAAACAGGTCACAACCGAAGAACTTGTAGCAACCCACCCCACAATCCTGACGGATTTTAAATCTTGTATATTAGTTACAACAGAACGTCGTCCTAATATTCCAATATTACAGTGTATGTAATACATTATTACAGTGTACGCACTACGCTGTTATAATTTCACTACTACGCTATTACAGTTTCAGTAATACACTTGCACAGTTCGCGCACTTACAATTACGTTTTGTTGTACAATGTACGTAATGTAGTGTTACAGTTTAACTCTAATACTCTTACAGTTTGACCTGTGTACCGTATGTTACATGAAGACATCTGCGAATAAAGAGGAAGAAGACGAGCAAGAAAGATAGGAGGAAGAAGAGCACTGTCTCATCACGATTTCTGTTACAGTATATGTATGTAATAAGATGTTGCAGTTGAAGCACTAGACTCTTACAGTTTGCGCACTACACTCTTACAGTTCCAGTACTTACGTATTCTGTTATATTATACGTAATAAAATGTTACAGTTTAAGTTCTAGACTGTTACAGTTCGAGCACTACAGTGTTACACCTAAAGAAAAGCCCTGTTACAGTTTGAGCACTACACTCTTACAGTTCAAGCACTACAGTCTAACATACAGTTTTACATTATATGTTATAATTCTTACAGTGTTCGTCATGTTGATTATAGTATATATGAGGGGATGTTACAGTGTGTTATTGGTAACATGTTGAGTTTCCATGATACAGAGCACATACATAAGCACACAGAAGACTGCATCAAACGAAAATGCTTATCATAAACAAGCCATGTTACAATAACTCTCTACCTCTACTCTACCGACCACTCGGTAGAGCACGGAGGGGAGGAGGCGGAACGGTCAGGGGAGGGATGGGAGGAAGGGGAGGTGCCGGAACGGTCAGGGGAGGAAGGGCAGGTGCCGGAACGGTCAGGGGAGGAAGGGCAGGTGCCGGAACGGTCAGCGGAGGAAGGGGAGGAAGGGATGTGTTCTACCCTAGGGCCGATGTCTGGGAGGATGTTATTGAGGCCCTTGTCGCCGTAATGCCGGGAGGCTTTCTGTAAAGCCATCTTCCAGCCGATGTAAAAACCGTCCCAGTAGTCGGCGCTGAAGTTGGACTGTCGCAACGGGGGAGCCGGGGGCGACGGTGGCACCGGTGAGGCAGGTGCCTTGCCATCCCTCTGGGGAGCACGGTTAGATGAAGACATCTGCAAATAAAGATGAAGAAGACGAGCAACAAAGATAGGAAGAAGAAGAGCGAGAGAAGCTTGTGATGAAGGATAGGAATGACCCTGTGTTCCTTTTATAGTGTGAAGAACGGTCGTCCGAAGGCTGTTTGTAAGTGCTGTCAATGGTTGCTGTATCAGTTCTTGGCAGGGTATGTAACAGTAACTTCGCATCGGTCAGAGTTCACGGGCCACCGAAGCGTCAGCGTCGTTTGGGGAAAACGCGATGGAAAAAAGGAGGGAAGGGTAAGACGGGAATGGGAAAAAGAGACGGAGGCCAAGGAGACGAAAATCGTGTGTGGAGGGCCATAAATGGTGACGTGTGAAAAGCAGGGACTGGAAATTAAACCTGGAGAAAAGCAAGGACTTTACATCAAACGCTATTCTGATAGGGACGAGGAAATAAATACCAGGCTCTGACAGAGACCCCCAATTAATTTTTCCTAAAACAAATACTCATATACACCGAAGACGGAAGCAGTTGGATGGGGATGCGATATCAGCCATACGGCACTATACCTCTGTTAACTGCCCTTGTCGGGAGGATAATATATGGAGAAGAGGGCAGTAATGATGAGGGGAGAGAATGTGGAGTATGCGTGTATGTGTTGAAGAAGGCAAATGCTGCGCCCTATCAACTCAATTTCTCTGGCATCTCCCAGCTTGCATGTTCCACCCACATTTTAAAACCTGGGTGCGTACGTTGGAGGCCATCGGACCCAGACTCTCAGTTGCATTTCTTCTATCCTCCTTCCCCTTCTCTCGAATCTGAGTCTCTCTCTCTCTCTCTCTCTCTCTCTCTCTCTCTCTCTCTCTCGATGAAGCGCCAGCTGCCATTGGTTTCGCAATATTTGATAACATATGAAAGTACCGTTGACCTCTAATTTCTAATATGAAGTTTAATTGGATTCAATAGCTGGGGCCTGGCGACGGTGATCATAACGTGTTTTTAATTAGAAAACATCCGGGCGTGAAATTGTGCTGGTCAACCTGAACTCAGCCGAGCTTAGTAGGCATCTCAATTGAGCAGTTGTCTTTAAGGGTATAACAAAAGTGAAATCATGTAGCTGGAGTTGCTAATGGGGAGCACTGGTTTGGGTATTCGGCAGAGGTTTACTTCTTTGGTATAGTTGCACAAGAAACAGCGTTAATTGGATGATGGATCCGGGGACTTCTTTGGTCTTCCTGGTGTGTGATTTACGGGACACTGAGAGACCGTGGAATTTGCTTTCTCATCTACTTGTGGCTTAACTTTAAATGATCTCTTTATCCATTTTTGATGTGTTGGTTACATAGCTTTATCAGTTTCATCTCATTACTATCTATCTTGTTTATTATTTTGCGTTAAGGGTTCCCAACACCTTGGCAGGCCTTCAAACTCCATAGTCCATGACAGCAGTAGCAACATTAGTTTAACTCCCAAGTATGGCCCAACGTGCTTGTTGGCATATTGTTCTCTGTTATTTCCTCTTTTTGACCATACTTTTTGTTTTGGGCACTGATCACTTGTATATAGTCATATGGGCTATACTAATTGACCTTCCTGCACTTGGTCCTTTTACTTATTTAGCCGTAGTTAGTATATTTTAAAAAAAAAATTCCATACGTGACTGTGATATATAGGGTTCTGATGAAGTCGGGTCGAGTTGGATAAGCTGATTGCTAGAGTCGGTTGGACCCCAAAAGAAAGTAGGTCTTTCAAAGAATTTTCAAACGGATGATTATCTGATGATCAAATCAGTATTGTTACCGTATGTGTAATATAGGTCGGCTCGGGTCGAGATGACCGCCGAGGTAATCTTGGCCGAAGTATGGGTCAAGGAAAGCTCTCCAAGGCTTGCCTAGCCGACGTGAGACGCTCGTTCCGAACTTCCGATCTGACCTGCAAAAGTTCATCGAGAGACCTCAGCGAGGAGACACTCCAACGCTCTAATCAGTCGCTAGCCGAGTAGAATGACCTAGCCTGTGGAGAAGAATAGCGTACCTAAGTTTGTTGAGTGTTTGCCTCTTATATAGGGTTAGGATACCCGTATAATATCTGAAAATCTCGCAGGGGATCTCCGTGATTCTCGCTAGATCGTAGTTGTAACCGACGTGTCAGATCATCCAGATCGTGGTCTTAATAGCCGTGATTACCGGGTGCACGATCTTCGGACATTGCCTTGTTTTCTACTGCATCGGTAGTTATGCGAGCCACGCTCCGGGGATCCCACAGACACATTAGGCTCCAGGTCGGCTACGTTCGAGCCGAATAATCCTCGTCCTAGGTTGAGTTGAGGGTGTCGGCCCGAGGGGTGTAAAGAGGTCGATCTAGCCGACCTAAGTCGTCAATCTAGACGACGCCATTGTCCAACCCAAGCTACGCAAAGATGTCAACTTAGTCACTTTAGGAGGTCAGCCGAGCCGAGAACTCAACCAATCTATGGGGAACTCCTCGTATCAAGTATATTGAATCTAACTTTGTCTAAAGAGAAGAGAGAGAGAGGTTTATGGAGAGCAGAAGTGATGAGTTGAATCATGTCTTTAGGACATGTATCTTACTTGGCTTTATCTACGTACAATCATTGACCTTCTTTTAAGTGACTAGCATGCGGGAAAAGTTGTGGCATTCAATATGAGATTAAATTTTTTTTTTAGGACCTTCTTCCCTCCTTCATTCCAATGATTAGACTTGGGCTAGGGCTATGAATGCTATTGAGTTCAGTATGAAGGGCCTATGTCAGCAGAGGGATAAAGAGGTAGTTGGTCACATGGAAAAGACATAGTGTCATATAGAATGGCCTACCTTGTACAATAGCTAACTCTGCAAACTACGAGTTGTCGCAACCACCCAATTTTGAGGTGATATTGCAGTTGGATAACGCGGAAGTCACAAGCAAAGGTGATAGTGTAAGAGAGTTTAAAAAGGACTCTAGGCGGGAACTGTTAAATGCTGAGGAGGAAGCCCCCAAGGTCCAAAATGTCATAGGTGGTACGAGCACAACCCCCACAACATCAACGAAGAAGCAATCAGTGTAGCATATAATTAAGTTGAGAAAGACTTTGGTTTCAAATAGTGAGAAATGGTGGAATTTGAATGGTAATCGTGAAAAATAGAAGACTAAGCACATGGAGTCCAGAGGGACCACACCGATTTCTTTAGATTTCAAATTTGAAGCTAGGAGGGAATCAACCCATTTGGATTCCTACAAAAGTGGCAGCACGAGACCTAGAAGCCCTAAATCCATCAGAAGAAGTGAAACACTTGAAATTAAAAGGACATCCATCCAGAAAGGATGGAGAGATGAGAAAGATCTACCGAAAGAAGAAATAGGGGTCAAAGATTGAATCTGTTTAGATCTTAGGTTGGAGAGGATCTTGCCATTAGAACCTTAGCAAAAAAGTTTCTCTCAGGAACTACGATCTATCGGAAGAGAAGGGGCATTAAATAGTGAAGGTTATGACTGGCAGAAGGTTTATTTTTCTAATGTTCCAAGAGATTTATCAGGAGCTTTTTGTGAACGGCTAAAGCAATTTTTAGTGTGTTTGGTGTTTTACATTGACAAGCTATTTTATGTTTTCCTTTTGCTTGTCTGAAATGCCACTAGACATTTATTTTACTGTTTGTAAGGACTTTGCTCCAGCTTTGCTTTAATGCAGTTTGACAGGGGCTCTAGCTAAAAAAAAAGGTTCTTAGCCGAAAGTAAAGACAAAAGATCTGAGCTATATCGACACCTTCAATTGTTACAGGAAGCTTCTTAAAATTACTTCGAAAGAGTAAAGACAATACTAGGTTTGCGTAACTTGCTGCAAATGGAAATTTTGAACTGAACCAAGTGATCATTTGATTCAGTTTGAAACTAAAGGTTAGCTCGACTCATCTTCTACTTAAGCCAGTGTGGTGGCCATTCTTAGTCACCTAGGCCCTTCGGGCCCATCATAGCCCATGGCAAAGCAGACAGACGCTGCCCTTTCCTAGGGCTCCGCGTGTCCTCGAAGGTTCGCTTCCAACATCTTTGAGGATGCTTGCTCTGTGCGGGCCGTCCCCGGACGTTCTCTGGTCTGCTCAGTCTAGGCTCCCCCTACCGACCAGATCCCCGCGTAGAGTCCGCCTCAACACTAGCGGCATAAGCAGCGCTCGAACACCAAGCAGGATGCTTGGGTACCGAACATTGGGTTCCGCCTAATCTAACAGGCCACCTGCTCGGTACCCTCTCCTAAGGCTGACCGAGCAGCCCTTTTACATCCACTACGACGGTTACAACGGCCGTGGGCCATGCACCCCACGTTCAAAAGGTACCATAACTGCAGCACCACTCAAAGGCATCTCCGGATGTAACTGATAGCCCACGAATGCGTCATTAAACACGTGACTAACAATCTCAAAATTATCGGCCTACACTAAGTATTTTGACAATAGTTAAGTGGTGAGAGCCGAGTCGAATCCACGGGGAACTAGATTTTAGAGTTGAAAACGTTGGGTTTTTAGTTAGGAAAATAATGTGGTGATATTTAAACTAAGTCACGTTAAATAAATCTAAGCTACGTAGAATAGATAAAGAGAGAGAGATAAAGAGTAGATGAAAGACCATGAGAAGAAATTAAGAACTACAACTCACTAAATAGATAAAAAGATTTACAACGTGTTGTTTAAGCTAATAAGAATAACTCACAATTACAATAAACTGAAAGCATGAGAAATAGACAGAGAAAGGAGAGAGAACAAAATAAGAGAGAGAGAAGAGAGAGACGAAATAGAGAGAGGACAGAGGATAGAGAGATAGGAGAGAGAGAAGACGTGAGAGAGAGGAGAGAGGGCGTGGCCCTACTTCACGTTGCATGCATAAGCATGCAACGTGAGAAGGGGACAGCGCGGCAGACGGGGCCAGGTGCGAAGGCGGCCTGGGCGCGGGCGGGCTCGAGCCAGGCGGCTGGGCGGCAGGGGCCAGGTGGGGTCGCGGGCATGCGGGCGAAGCGGGGCTGGCGCCTGGGCGCGGGCGGGGCCAGGCGGGGGCGACCGCGGGCGGGGCCGCGTGCAGGCTGGGCGCGGCTGGGTGCGACCGCGGCGGGCCTGGCGGTGCGGGCCGGCAGGCACCTGGGCACGGTGCTGCTGCTGCTTGCTGCTGTCCGGAGCCGGGAGAGAGAGAAGAGAAGGGAAGAAGAGGAGAGGAAGAAGAAGAAGAGAAGGAGAGGAGGGGGCTGCGGTGGTGAGAAGGGGAGAGAGAAAATGGGAAGAGAATGAGGGAGAGAAGAATGTCAAAAAGAATAGTAAGAGAGAGAGGGGGGGTTTAAATAAAGAGCTCTCTCTCTAAAAGAGAGGTTTTCAAAAAGAGAGAGAAAATCTAAAAAATATAGCAAGAAGAGGGAGGTAGAAAAAGAAAGACAACTAGGGTTTTGCAACTTTCGGAATATGCCAGTTTTACCCCTGTTGGACTGCTTGGTCCATTGGCCCATTACGCACTTCATAAAATGGCCCATTAACCTACAAATACAACATATATCTGAATTTAATCAATTATCGTCCATGATAATAGAAATCTTATGAATTAATCAGTATCAATCAACAAAGTGGCATGATTATTTATGATAATTGTGATATTATCACATCCTCCAACTTACTCATTGCTAGACCCTTAACACTGCACCCAGGTGAATAATTAGGACTAATAGGAACTTCAAACATCATTTTTCATGTCAAGAAAGCAGAGATAAGATTGATCAACAATAAGTATTTCTAGTTCTAGTAGCATGTGTCAAAGATAATCATGCAGTTCATGTTATTAGACAGTTCCTCAAGATACAGTTGAAATTATCATTTCCTTCATGTATGCACTTATGATCAATAAGCATTACTAAGATAGTGTATGAGTTTTTGACCCATTACTTAGAGATGATATCAATTCTACACTCCTAAAATCCAATCCTCGAATTACAGGTAGCTTTCACTCTGCCTTTTTATTTTCATCCTTCGGTATCATTTTTTTTTCTTTCTTTGGATATCCTTTCACTGTTTGACGCGAACTTCAACACTTCATGAGGTGCCGAGGCTCGGTTACTAAGCTAGGGATTTCCTTCATCATTTTTTTCATTTTTTTTTCATAACTTGCAGGCAGGTAGCTTTTTCCCCACGATTAGTTTTCAATAAGAGTGTAGAATGTTAATCTTCATCATGAGCATTAGGTAAAACCCTCATCACCCTCTTGAATGACACTTATTCATCATCTAATACATGTGTGAAAGTTCAATAACATTTCAAATGTAGCTCGAGGAAAATGCTAAGAATATAACCACAAAATTCATCCTTTAGCGTGCCACTAGCACAAGTATATACTTAGTGTAAAATCAGTCTAGAATGATGTATTCCTCCCATGAAAAATGATACATGAAGTAAATGAGCATAGAATAATGCCTGGGATGTTTAGGATTTAAAGATTTGAAAGATTTGCCCTCCCCCAACTTAAATGACATTGTCCTCAATGGCATAAAAGTAATGAACATAGAATAAAGCCAATGTAAGTTAAGAAAGGAGAGATGCAACCTGATGATCTCATGAGGGTGGTGGCACACTGGCTTCAGCAAAGGTAATGGGTTGCTCACTAGCCTTCCAAAAACCTAGAACACAATAGAAAAGAAAAATAAGTTAAATGTCCTAAAAATATTGGGTTGCCTCCCAATAAGTGCTAAATTTAATGTCTTCAGTCGGACACAAATGAAGTTCCTGCGCATCTACTCAAGATCATTTAAGGGAATGGATTCATTAGGTGAGAGCTGCATGTTTTCCATGTATGGTTTGAGACGTTGACCATTAACAGTGAAAGTTTGACCATTTTTAGGATCAAGAATTTTAACAGCACCATGGTCAAAAGTTTTTACCACAATGAATGGTCCATCTCATCGAGATTTCAATTTACCTGGAAATAAGCGCAGCCTAGAGTTAAAAAGCCAAACCTTTTGGTCGGGATGGAAGGATTTCCTCAAAATGTGTTTGTCATGAAAGATTTTGGTCTTGGCTTTATAAATTTTGGAATTATCATAGGCTTCATTGTGCAATTCCTCAAGCTCATGTAGTTGGAGGGCTCTATGTGATCCAGCTTGGGCTAAGTCAAGGTTGAATTTTTTAATGGCCCAATAAGCTCTATGCTCCAACTCAACAGGAAGGTGACAAGCTTTACCAAAAATTAACCTGCAGGGAGACATGCCAATGGGAGTCTTATAAGCAGTCCGATAGGCCCACAAAGCATCATCCAGCCTTTCTGACCAATCTTTCCTATCAGGCCTAACAGTCTTTTGGAGAATGTTCTTGATCTCCCTATTGGACACTTCCACTTGGCCACTGGTCTGGGGGTGGTAGGGGGTAGCAATTTTGTGAGTTATCCCATATTTTTTAAGCAAATCTCGAAATTGGGAATTAGTGAAGTTAGATCCCCCATCACTTATGATGGCCCGAGGGCACCCAAACCTAGAGAAGATATTCCTCCGCACAAATTTCATGACAACCTTATGATCATTGGTGCGGGTGGCAATGGCTTCAATCCATTTAGATACATAATCAACTGCCACAAGGATATACTCATTGCCAAAGGATGAAGGGAATGGGCCCATGAAATCGATCCCCCAGACATCAAAAATTTCTACCACCAAAATGGGGTTTAGTGGCATCATGTCTCTCCGAGAGTTGTTCCCCACAGATTGGCATCTCAGACAGGTCTTACTGAATTCATAAGCATCCTTGAACAATGTGCGCCAGTAAAACCCACTTTGTAAGACCTTGGCAGCAGTTTTCTTCCCCGAGAAGTGTCCCCCACAGGCTAGAGTGTGACAGAAATTGAGGATGCTTTGTTGCTCTTCCTCAGAGACACATCTCCTAATGACTTGGTCTGGACCCATGAAAAATAATTCTGGGTCATCCCAGAAATAGTGTTTGGTTTTAGAGAGAAAATGATCCCTTTCATTCTTTGACCATCCTTCAGGAATTCGCCCCACCGCAAGGTAATTGACAATGTGAGCATACCATGGGGGTGTATTATGAGAAATAGCAAGGAGGTGTTCATCGGGAAAGGAGTCATGCATGGGAGCACTTTCTGGGATGAGAATTCGGGACAAATGATCAACAACAACATTTCAGTACCTTTCTTATCCCGAATTTCCAAATCAAATTCTTGAAGGAGAAGGATCCATCTGATGAGTCTTGGTTTGGAGTCCTTCTTCGCCAAGAGATACTTCAAAGCAGAATGATCTGAGTAAATGATGACTTTTGCCCCCAAAAGATAAGATCGAAATTTTTCAAGGGCAAAAACCACAGCAAGGAGTTCTTTTTCTGTGGTGGTGTAGTGCAATTGAGCATCAGCGAGGGTGCGACTCACATAATAAATCACCACAGGATGTTTATAAATTCTTTGTCCCAAAACAGCACCTATGGCATAGTCAGAGGCATCACACATGATCTCAAAGGGCAATGACCAATCAGGAGTTTGAAGAATGGGAGCTTTGGTCAAAGCTTCTTTCAAAGTAGTGAATGCCTCTAAACAAGCATTATCAAATTGAAATGGGACATCCTTTGCTAGGAGAAGAGTTAAGGGATGGGCAATCTTGGAAAAATTTTCAATGAATTGGCGATAGAAGCCGGCATGGCCAAGAAATGCCCTAATCTGTCTCACGGAGGTCGGGGGAGGAAGATCAGCAATGAGGCCAACTTTGGCTCTATCTACCTCAATGCCCCACTCAGACACAATGTGGCCTAAGACTATGCCCTCTTGAACCATAAAGTGGCTCTTCTCCCAACTGAGCACCAAGTTTGATTCAACACATCTAGCCAGAACTTTCTCCAGATTTTCAGACAATTTCAAAGGAATCCCATATATCGAAAAGTCGTCCATGAATACCTCAAGGAATTCTCCCACCATATCAGAGAAGATTGCCATCATGCACCTTTGAAAAGTGGCTGGTGCATTGCAAAGTCCGAATGGCATTCTTCTAAAAGCAAATGTGCCATAGGGGCACGTAAAGGTGGTCTTTTCTTGATCCTCTGGGTAAATTGCCACTTGATTGTACCCAGAATAACCATCCAAAAAGCAGTAGAACTGTTGGCCTGCTAGTCTCTCTAGGATTTGATCCATGAATGGGAGTGGAAAGTGATCTTTCTTGGTCATGGCATTGAGCTTCCTATAATCTATGCACACTCTCCATCCCGTGGTCAATCTAGTGGGTACCTTCTCCCCTTGCTCATTTTTCACCACTGTAAGCCCAGACTTCTTGGGAACCACTTGGTTGGGCTTACCCATTGGCTGTCCGATATTGGATAAGCAATGCCACATCTAGCCACTTCACTACTTCCTTCTTCACCACTTCCTTCATGTTGGGATTTAACCTCCTTTGCGTTTCCCGACTTGGTTAGCATTATCCTCCAAGTAGATGTGGTGCATGCAAACAGATGGACTAATCCCCTTAAGGTCAGCCACTGTCCAACCTATGGCATCCTATGCTCCCCTAAGACTTCTATCAATTGGGCTTCTTGGGTAGGACTTAGGTTGGAGGCAATGATAACAGGCAAAGTTGGTTTGGGCCCAGGAATACATACTTGAGGGAGTCTGGAAGAGGTTTAAGCTCAAGATCTGGAGGGCTTTGAAGTGAAGGTAGAGCTGGTGCAGATTGCAAGGCCGGTAGAGGTTCGACCTTGGACCATGGTGCCAGACGGAGTGGTGAGTCATGTAAAGCATTGGTCTCCTCAAGTTGGTCAACATCTAGATCATTGTCAATGGACTCAGTCAAAATGTCAATAGAATGACATCCTTCTTCTTGATCTGGATATTGTGAAGCTTTAAAAACATTGAGAGAAACCTTTTGTCCCCCAAATGAAATGTCCATCATCCCCGTAGCACAGTTGATATTGGCTCTGGCAGTGGCGAGGAAGGGACGACCAAGAATGATAGGAGTGTGTTTCAACTCCTGGTTGGTGGACATATCAAGGATGAGAAAGTCCACGGGGAAGTAACAGTCATTGACTTTGACAATTACATCCTCTATCAATCCCCGTGGAGTCTTGACCGAACGATCGGCCAGCTGCAGAATGATGGAAGTGGGCTTGAGTTCCCCTATGTTGAACTGTTCATAAATAAAGGTGGGAAGAAGATTGACAGTTGCCCCTAAATCAAGAAGGGCACGGTCAAAGGTTATGCCACCTATATCACATATAATGAGTGGAGCACCAGGGTCCTTCAACTTCCTAGGGAGGTGGTTTGTCAAGACTGCACTAACATCTTCAGATAGCCAGATTTTCTGAATTGTAGTCTTGGATTCTCTTCGTGGAGTGCACATTTCTTTCAAAAATTTAGCATAAGTCGGGACATGCTTGATGGCATCTAGGAGTGGAATATTGACGTGGACTTGTTTGAACAATTCCAACAACTCCTCATCTTAGACCGACTTCTTCTTCTTAATGGGCTTGGATTCTAGAGCACTTGAAATGGCACTTTGGGCTGGTAAGAATTTGGATTTTCATGAGCCTTCTCTTTTCCTTTGTTCTCTTCCCCCAACTTAGTTTGAACGGGTTCCTCTTCACTATCACTAGTGTCATCTTGGGCCCCTAGTTCAGGATTATTCACAGCCTCTTTTCCTTATGTGGGTCACTTAGCACCTTACCACTTCGCAGGCTTGAAATGGCTTTTATGTTCTCCAATTGTGGGCCTCTTGGTTGGACTTGTTGGACAGGTTGAGGTAGGAGGCCTGGTTGTGAAGCAAAGCCTGGTGGTTGATTTCTTGGGTTGGCCACAGGTTGGCTAGGCAGTTGGCCCACTTCCCTTCTCATGGTGGTTTCAGCCATCTGGCCCACTTGGGCTTCTAACCTAGCCATGGTCTGTTGGTTTGTAGCCAAAAGTTGTTGTTGTTGGTGCAATTGCTGTTGTTGGGCCAGGATGATTTGTTGGAGTTGATTGAATTGTTCTTCAAAATTTTGTTGAGGAGGTTGTTGAAAGGTAGGCTGAACTTGCTTGGGTTGAGGAGGAGGATATTGGACTACCTGAGAGAATTGGGCCTGAGGCCCTCTGGCATAAGTGCCATTGTACGGATTCGGCTGGGCCTGAAACTGGTTCTGGAATGGTTGTTTTGGGGCTTGAGGCATGGATAGGTTCGGTCTTTGAGGTGGAACTTGTTGATTTTTCCAAGAGAAATTGGGATGGTTTCTCCAGCCTGGATTGTATGAATTGGAGAATGGGTCCAGATTGAGCTTGGGAAATCCCTGGGCTGCTTGGATCTGTTCTTGGACTTGTTCTTGGATGAAAGGTGGGAGTTGAGCTGCAGTTGGGCAGTCATTAATATGGTGTGCTGGACTAGCACACAGGCTACAGACTTCCTGATGATAGGAATCTGGGCCAACATATGGGCTTGAGGGGGATGGGCCAAAGAATTCCTGATGGGTCCTAGACAAGATTTTGTCCATCTTTTGAGCCAGAGAGGCAACAGTTTGGGCCATGGTATCCACTTTCTCCCACTTTTTGGCCATGAGATGATTCTCGAATTTGGGCTCCGATTCGGCCTGATTTCTTACTTCATACAACCCAGCCCTTTTGGATGGCCCGACAGATCTCTCATAAGATGAAAGTGAGGCATGATTAATTGAATTTTCGCTTAACATTTCAAAGAGAGCATAAGTCTCATCCTCACTTCGACTCATGAAAGCCCCTCCACATGAAGCATCCACCATTTGTCTATATTGTTCAGTCAATCCCTGATAAAATGCTTGGACAATTTGCCATCTTGAGAGACCATGGTGGGGGCATTTTCTCAAAAGCTCCTTCAACCTTTCCCATGACTCATAAATTAATTCTCCTAGTGTTTGAGAAAATCCAGTAATGGCTCTTCTCATGGTATTGGTTCGGCCTATGGGATAGAACTTTTTCAAAAATTCTTGTTGCATTTCTGCCCAAGTTCTAATGGGTTTCCCTACAGTGCCCAACCAATATTTGGCTTTATCCTTAAGAGAGAATGGGAAAAGAGTCAGTCTGAGGGCATCATTAGTGAAGTTCTGGATCTTGACAGTGGATCAAATCTCCAGAAATTCATCTATGTGTTTGTAAGGGTCCTCATTGGTATTTCCATAAAAGGATGGGAGCATTTGGATGGTGCTGGATTTAATCTCATATTGGATGGCTTGATTTTGTGGGAGATGAATACAAGATGAAGGTTGATATTGATTGCGAATGAAATAATCCTTCATTTGTTTGGGGATTTCTTGATTATCTTGATTTTCAGTCATTTGATTTTTCAAAAGATTGTTCCTTTGATGGAGAATTCTCTCAATTTCTGGGATTGGTCCTAGCAAATTAGGGCTTTGTGATCTCCTACCATGCATGCACTAGGACCAAATGAGAGAAGAGAGAGAATTTTTTTATTAATTTGTTTTTTTTATTTTTTTTAGATTTTTTTTTTAAAAAAGACAAATAAGTTTCAAACAATTACCCTATTTGACCTAGAGATCTTGGACTTGACAGTGAGATTTCTCACAAAGTGACCTAGACCAATTTAAGTCCACTATTAGGTATATCCACTGGCCAGGTAAGAGGTGGGGTAGTGGGAGTCTCCCCCTACTTTCGTAGGGACCTAATTAGAGAACCACTTTCTTGCTTAGGCATTTGTCTTTTAACCTCTAGCCTTAGACACCAGTTTCCAAAACCAATTAGTGGGCCCAAGTGGGCCTAAACCTCAGTGTGAACTCTAAGGCTAATATTTACTAACTTTTATTAGGGCTTGGGAATGCAAAAGATGCAGGTAGATTGTGGTTTGTGGGCTAAGGAAGGGTGATCAAATCCCCACCTTATCTTGTTAAGGAAATTGCCCTTAAAGTATTTTGGATGTGCACACCACAAAATCAAGCAAGGGGTTCTATGCAAGCATGGCAATGCATGATCATGCTTTCTAAAAAAAGTTCATATTCTCACCTTGCCTCCCGCAATCTTCGACAAGAAAAGAAACTTTCAAACAAAAGAAACTACCTAAACATGGAAATCAAAATGATGCATGTCCTAAAGATGGAAGGTTTCTATTCTTGACAATGACATCTTTGATTGGATTCAAGTGATTGATTTTTTTTTGTTTCTTTTTTTTTAAATTATCTAAACATGATAACTAAGAAAATGAAACTAAATCAAGAGGGTTTTAATGGTACTTACCTCCAACGCAATCCCTCGTGCTTTTGGAAATGAAAATAAATGGAAAGAGTGAGAGAAGGAAACTCACCTCACTTACCCTTTTTTTTTCTGAATTTTCCTTCAATTCTCGGATTTTTCTTTCCAAACAGAACTTTTACCTACAGATTCAGCTTTCAGCGACAGTTTTTGACAGATTCTTCAATTTGCAATTTTCAGGATTTTTCACTTTTTATTGATACCTACAAAAAGAAAGAACATGTTAGCATGAATATACAAATAACACCAAGATTATCAAAACTAAAAATCTAATTCCCCGGCAACGGTGCCAAAAATTGATAGCCCACGAATGCGTAGTTAAACACGTGACTAACAATCTCAAAATTATCGACCTACACTAAGTATTTTGACAATAGTTAAGTGGTGAGAGCCGAGTCGAATCCACGGAGAACTAGATTTTAGAGTTGAAAACGTTGGGTTTTTAGTTAGGAAAATAATGTGGTGATATTTAAACTAAGTCACGTTAAATAAATCTAAGCTACGTAGAATAGATAAAGAGAGAGAGAGAGATAAAGAGTAGATGAAAGACCATGAGACGAAATTAAGAACTACAACTCACTAAATAGATAAAAAGATTAACAACGTGCTGTTTAAGTTAATAAGAATAACTCAGAATTACAATAAATTGAAAGCATGAGAAATAGACAGAGAAAGGAGAGAGAACAAAATAAGAGAGAGAGAAGAGAGAGACGAAATAGAGAGAGGACAGAGGATAGAGAGATAGGAGAGAGAGAAGACGTGAGAGAGAGGAGAGAGCGGCGATAGAGGAGAGAGGGCGTGGCCCTACTTCACGTTGCATGCACAAGCATGCAACGTGAGAAGGGGACGGCGCGGTAGGCAGGGCCAGGTGCGAAGGCAGCTTGGGCACGGACGGGCTCGAGCCAGGCGGCTGGGCGGCAGGGGCCAGGCGGGGTCGCGGGCATGCGGGCGAAGCGGGGCTGGCGCCTGTGCGAAGCGGGGCTGGTGCCTGGGCGCGGGCAGGGGCGACCGCGGGCGGGGCCGCGTGCAGGCTGGGTGCGGCCGGGTGCGACCGCGGCGGGCCTGGCGGTGCGGGCCGGTAGGCACCTGGGCGCGGTGCTGCTGCTGCTTGCTGCTGTCCGGAGCCGGGAGAGAGAGAAGAGAAGGGGAAGAAGAGGAGAGGAAGAAGAAGAAGAGAAGGAGAGGAGGGGACTTGTGCGTAGGAAGGAGAGGAGGGGTTGCGGTGGTGAGAAGGGGAGAGAGAAAGTGGGAAGAGAATGAGGGAGAGAAGAATGTCAAAAGAATAGTAAGAGAGAGAGAGAGAGGGGTTTAAATAAAGAGCTCTCTCTCTAAAAGAGTGGTTTTCAAAAAGAGAGAAAATCTTAAAAATATAGCAAGAAGAGGGAGGTAGAAAAAGAAAGGCGGCTAGGGTTTTGCAACTTTCGGAATATGCCAGTTTTACCCCTGTTGGACTGCTTGGTCCATTAGCCCATTACGCACTTCATAAAATGGCCCATTAACCTGCAAATACAACATATATCTGAATTTAATCAATTATCATCCATGATAATAGAAATCTTATGAATTAATCAGTATCAATCAACAAAGTGGCATGATTATTTATGATAATTGTGATATTATCAGTAACCCCCCATCAAAGGCGCCAATGGGCGCGCTTTTTTGGGCACGATCGATAGACAAAGCGTCCCCCTTCCTCAGCACTCTTGCCTATAAAAGCTCAGGTACAGCACCATGCAGAGGTACGCAATAACGTGATCTCACACACATTGCCCACGTGCAAGCCACACACAAGAACCCCCATCCTTCTTTCCGTCTCAGACCTTCAACTGACTTAGGCATCGGAGGGTTCTCCCCGGTTCTTCAACCGGGCCTCCCTGACCTTATTATGTTGTTTGTAGGTATCCGTCCGCTACCGGCGACCGTTCATCCCCTCCTTCCAAGTGTAGGCTCGTTTGGTTTCGGCCCAAACAGGGAATTACCTCCACACTTTTGGCGCCGTTTGTGGGAAACAACACTACAGCCATGGCTCGCGGACGATCTTCATACCAGAACATTGGGAGGGGGAGCCGCATGATGAGATCCCGCCAGTCGCAGGCGAACTCCCGTCATCGCACCCCCCATTGACGTCGCCATTGCCCCCGTCGGCGCGACAGGCGATGTCCCTGCCGCCATCGCGCCTGCGACCGCCCTAGAGATGACCGAACTCCGAGGGCAGATGCAGCAGCTAACGGGAATCTGCCTGGGTCTTCAGGCCCAGTTGGCCAGGCAGCCCACCCCGACGGCCTCTGTCCCGCGAGAGCATCAAGCGATCGCGCGCCCCTCCTGCGCCCCAGGAGCAGCAGGTGGACTTGCCACGACGGTCCCACCGCGCCCCGTTCGGGGAACGGACGCCGAAGCGCCGCAGCTGTCCCCCTTCCTCAGCACTCTCGCCTATAAAAGGCTCAGGTACAGCACCATGCAGAGGTACGCAATAACGTGATCTCACACACATTGCCCATGCGCAAGCCACACACAAGAACCCCCATCCTTCTTTCCGTCTCAGACCTTCAACTGACTTAGGCATCGGAGGGTTCTCCCCGGTTCTTCAACCGGGCCTCCCTGACCTTATTCTGGTGTTTGCAGGCATCCGTCCGCTACCGGCGACCGTTCTTCCCCTCCTTCCAAGTGTAGGCCCGTTTGGTTTCGGCCCAAACAGGGAATTACCTCCACAGCCAGATACATTAAATTCTTGAAAACATCTATTCTTGTTAATGTAGTTTATAATGTACGCAACAAATATTTTAAAAATTAACTGCATACATACATACATACATACATACATAGAAAATGTCAGTTATATATGTACATACATCAACAAGAAATTCATATATATCACCAATAAATATGAAATTTTGGTTGGAACCAACTGAGGTCTATTTAGTGCGATTTGTGGGCTTTACCCAGTTCAGTTCACCTTTAGAAAATTACCTCTCAAATTAACCCGAATTTTGCACAACCCTAATTCACATTTTACTGGTGAATAAATGCAATAAAGTGCCAAATTATGCCGAAAGTTTCTTCCAAACTCGTCTAACATTGTCATATTAATTACTTGGCTTCAAGCTTGATCAGGTCCCCTTGAACGGTATTCAGCCTAGTACTACTGGTTGGGTCGAATCAGAACAAGTAAAGTTGAAATCAAAAGCTAGCCAGATTAGTAATTTGTTAAAAGGACCCACTACTTATATGCTTTAATTTGCTCCTTAATTAGTCTATACTTGTCGTGAAAGAGATGCATGACACCATTATCAACATTGTTGTGATGCGTCAAACTATCATCCTTTCATGCACTAACCTGTTTGAGTCCATGCTTAGAAATAGGTAATGTGCGTATTTGGTAGACAAAATTGGACCATTCAATCATTCGACCCAGAGCAAAAATTTAGCCCAGTCCACTCCACCAAGACTATTGTGCCTTCAACAAAAGAAGAAGGCCGAAGATGGAGGCAAGAACCGACCCAATACCTAGGGCTGTTCATAATACGGTTCAAATCGTAAAACCGAACCGAACCAGTCAGTTCGGTTCGGTTCGGTTCGGGTTGAGAGGTCTGGCGGTTCAGTTCGATTTTGTATTGGAAAACCGAACGAACCGAATATATATTAAATATATAATATATATCATAAGGGAGCGCGTAGCCCAGTGGGCTAGCGCCTCCCCATTCCATGGGTGGACCTGAGTTCGATACTCAGGTTCGCCATCTGGCTTTAAAATCTGTGGTTTTTTTTTGTTTAACGGTTCAAATCGATTCGGTTCGGTTCGGTTTGAAATTAATTTCGGTTCAGTTTCGGTTCACCCAAAAAGTGGAGTGAACCGAACCGAACCAGACCATGTTCACCCCTACCAATACCTGTGCTCGACCCTCTTCCGGACGGCTGGCCCAGCACTTTCCACTGCCTTGGCCCATTTTAGAGTCCTCTCCCAGCTGGATTCTAAAAAATACGCCTCTTTGATGTCATATTTGTATATATGCTCTTTATATCTTTGACCCTTGATATATCCAAATAGTTGCATTTATATATGTAGATATCTATTTTTTTATGAAGTTAATACATATTTAAAGCACCAAAGAGTTTTAAAAAATATATCTCTAGAATATATGATTCCATCTTATCTTTGCGAACCCTAACTTGAGGAAAGATTTGTGATTCTTACATGATATAAGTATAATACCTGCAAGTATTTAGATATATTAGAGATACCCTTGGAGATAAATCTCGGCCCCACAAGGCACCGCCCCACTACGAAGGATCTAGAGTTCTCTGCACTCACGTATATTCAAACTAAACGTTTCTCTCCATATATTATATTGAACAAGAGAACGACTTGGTGCAAACCAAGTCGTTGCAAACCAGTGACATGTCAATATACAAACCCATTCACATAGCCCCACGTGGAGCACTTCCATGTCAGCTGCCAAATGGCCCGACTACGCCAACAAGTCTTCGCCAGTGATTGATATGACAACTTTGCCCCTTTTTTCCCGCGCGCGCCATCTCCGTTGTCTTGCTCCCATCTCCCACTTCGTTCTACGTTGTCTTGCTCCCATCCTCCGGCAGTGGCCTGCACGATCGGACAGTGGCCTGCACGATCGAAAGGCGTTCTCCCCACGAGAAGGAGTTGGCGGGATACGTTTTCTTCCTCTGGCAGTGTCCCTGCACTTCGACGGGCGTTCCCTCCGGCAGAGTGCAACGCGCGCTCCCACCGGCATTTTCCAAGGCTCCATCGCGCGCTCCCTCATGCAGTGTACCTGCACTTAGACTTCCCTCCAAGGCTCTGCTTCAACGCGCCCTCCCTCAGACCGGCAGTGTCCGAGGCTCCAACGGGCGGCAGTGTGCAACGCGCTCCCGCCGGCAGTGTGCACCAAGAGTTTCCCTTCCTCCTCTTCCTGCTTTTGGAGAAGGACTTGGTGCAAACGCGCGCTCCCTCCGGCGGTGTCCAAGGCTCCTTCGCGTGCTCCCTCCGGCAGTGTCCCTTGCTCTTCGATCAGAAGGCATTCTCACTCTGTTCACCTTCTTCTTTCCAACGTGCGAGGAAGTAGGAGCGGTGATGAGTGGATTGGATTTTGTGTCCTCTTCAAAGTTTGTGGAAGAAGGTATGTATTTAATGCGCCAACATCTGACATATGTCTGTGTAAAGCAGTACATATTGGTCATAGAACTGACATATGTTGGTTAATATAGCCATATGTCGGTGTAACCGTATATGCTGGTCTATTGTAGCATTTGTTAGTGCAAACTGAAATAAATTAGAGGAGAGTGAAAAATGTTTGTCCAGTGATATTTGATAGTTTAAAGTGAACATATTGGTTCCCATAGACATATGTTGGTTTTAACTTAGATATGTTGGTTCTGTTACATATTAGACCAAACTGATATATGATTGTTAAATAATAAATGATGGTTTAAAGTGACATATGCTGCTTCCCAAAGCATATGTAAATGTAAATGTATATATGTTGGTCCAGTATAACATTTGTTGGTGCAAACTGATATTTTTTGGTGTAAATTGAGATATGTTTGTTCAGAGATATTTGTTTGTATGAATAGACATATGTCCATCTGACATCAATTGTCTTATGTTACAGGTGAACAAGATAAAAGTGGAATAGATGCATTGAAGACTCCATCGAAGACTACAGAGAATAATGTGATTGGGAGGTCTTTAGCGCCATGCAATGGCATGAAATTTGAGTCCATAAACGATGCCAAAAAATACTACAACACATATGCAAGGCACATGGGTTTTGGCATTAGTACATTTAGCAGCAAATTTAGTGGAAAAGTTTGTGTTTTTGCTCATTTTGTTTGTTGGAGAAATGGAAAAGCAAGGAGGAAGGCCAATTCACAAAATCATAAAGACTCTGCAAAAATCGGTTGCACAGCATCAATAAAAGTGAAATTAGACAAAGATAGTGGAGAATTTGTATTCTCTGATGTTTTACTTGACCATAATCATGAGCTGAACACAGTTGCAGCTGCTTATTTAAGATCGCATCGACGGATAACTACTCCGGAGAAGGCTGAAATCTTGAAGATGCGTAGTGTAGGCATATCCACTACAAAAGTCATGTCTTACATGGCAAAAAGGAAGGGTAGTATACGGAGTTTATCATTTACGGAGAAAGATTGTCGAAATTTTTTGAATAGAGAACGGCAATCTAAATTGAGAGAGGGTGATGCACAAAGAATGCTTCGTCATTTTACTGAAATGAAATGCAAGGATCCAACATTTTTTATTCATTTGACTTGAATGAGCATGACCAGTTGTCAAATATTTTTTGGATTGATGGTAGATCACGCACAGCATGTAGCTATTTCTCTGATGTGGTTACATTTGATACCACTTATCTAACGAACAGATATGAAATGCCATTTGCTCCTTTTGTTGGGGTGAATCACCATGGACAGTCTATCTTACTTGGGTGTGCACTGCTATGTAATGAGAAGATTGAAACATTTACATGGGTATTTCAGAGTTGGTTAGAAGCAAATGGTGGAGTTTCACCAAAGGGAATTATTACGGATCAAGATAAGGCTATAGAAATGGCTATAGCTGAAGTGTTTCCCAATACTAGGCATCGATTTTGCTTGTGGCATATATTGAAGAAGATACCTGAAAAGATAGGCCATATTTGTAAAAAGTATCCTGAATTTATGGGAGAATTTGATAAATGCATCTATGATTGTGTAACAACTCATGAATTTGTAGAAAAGTGGGATGTGATGATGGATGAATATGTGGAATGTAGAGAAAATGAGTGGCTGCAGAATATATACCAGTGCCGTCAAAAATGGGTTCCTGTGTATGTAAATGATCACTTTTTTGCTGGTAAGTTCCATCTGAAAATTATGCATACTTTTTACCATATGTGATAGACATAAGTTTGGACCAATTGTTGTTCTCACAATATATTGTTTTACGTGTAGGTATGTCATCGTCACAAAGAAGTGAGAGCATTAACCATTTCTTTGATGAATTTGTTCAATCTAAGACAACACTTGAAGAGTTCATACTTCAATATAGGACCGCACTTGAGAAAAGATGGAATGCGGAAGAAGAGGCTGATGTTAAGACATTAGAGACTATAGCATTCTTGAAAACTTCAAGTACATTTGAGAGGCAAGCTGCTGAAATTTACACAAGGGGCATCTTTCAAAAATTTCAGAAAGAGGTTCTTGAGATGACTTCATGTCAACCTACAATATTAGATGCTAACGAAAATGGCCTGAGCCTAAGAGTGAAATCTATTGATAAGATTAAAGTTAAAGGAGTCGAAAGGATGTTTGAGAAAGAATTTACAGTGACATGTGATAAAACTGGGGTGGTTATATGTGGTTGCCGGTGTTTTGAATTTAGAGGATATTTATGTAGACATGCATTAATTGCTTTTCAGCTTGTTGGTATAAGTAGCATTCCACAGAGATATTTTAAAGCGATGGACAAAAGAGATGCGGTACAGACATAGTTTTGGTGAATACAACATGGATGGCAACAATTGTCTTGATGAAAGTTCTCGTTACAGCTACCTACTTCATCAAACAGTGAAAATTGCTGAGATTGGCGCATCTTCAAATGCTGCATTTGATGTGGCAAGGGAGGTAATACCTATGCTAATTAAAAGAATGTTAGGAGTTGTTGATGCAAATATAGCTGAGCAACCTAGGGAGGAGATTCGAGTTTGTGATCCTCCTCGAGCATCGAGGAAAGGACGACCAAAGGAGAAGAGAATTCAAAGTTCTGTTGAGAAGAGGAGAAAGAAAACAGAAATGAAAAAGAAAGTATGCAGCCACCCTTGGAGCCAGCAATGCAGCCACTCATGCATACACCCTTGCAGCCACCCTTGCATCAACAATTGCACCTAATGTTTCAACCAACAACAGTGCAGGCAGGAGCAATGCAGATCGCAATGCAGATACCAATGCAGACACCAATGCAGGCACCAATGCAGGCAGCAATGCAGACACCAATGCAGACACCAATGCAGGCACCAATGCAGGCACCAATGCAGGCACCACAACAGGCACCAATGCAGGCACCAATGCAAGCACCAATGCAGCCAATGTGGTTCCTTTTTTGATAGCTTGCAAATGAGGATATGCATGGTTGCACCAACTACAACTATTTTGATGTAAATGAATGATAGGAGGAAGGTGAAATTTGTACAAACATATGTTAGTATAAAACTGGCATGTGGTATGGTTGAACCCAACATATACCATTTTGATGTAAATGGGGAGGTGACATTTGTACAAACATATGTTAGTGAAAAGTACATATGGTATGGTTGAACCCAACATATACCATTTTGATGTAAATGGGGAGGTGACATTTGTACAAACATATGTTAGTGAAAAGTACATATGGTATGGTTGAACCCAACATATACCATTTTGATGTAAATGGGGAGGTGACATTTGTACAAACATATGTTAGTGAAAAGTACATATGGTATGGTTGAACCCAACATATACCATTTTCATGTAAATGAATTACAGAATGGAGAAGTTGAAATTATTCTGAACATTGACCATCGGCTGTCGACAGATGACCATTGTCTGTCGACAGCCACTGCAGCAGAACTGCCATCCAGAACTGAAATTCTTAAGCATAGTGTTGGTTGTCGACAGGCACATGCTGGTTGTCGACAGCCGATGCTTTCTTTGTGCCATCCAGATCTGGCAAAACCAATGAAAGTTTCATCTTGGTGTAAACGAGTATATGTTGGTGTAAATGCATATATGTTGGTGTACATGGGCATATGTTGGTGTACAACTAGCAACGGTTGGTGTAACACAGGCATATGTGGGTGTAAGACTTGGCATATGTTGTTGTAAAACTGGTATATGTTGGTGTAAATTGGTATATATTGGTGTAAATGGATATATGTTTTGTAAATGGTCATAAGTTGGTGTAAACCCTTAGAGTTTGTGTTAGACAGGCTTATATGTGGGTGTAAGAGTAGCCATGTTCTTGTAAAACTGGTATATGTTGGTGTACATTGGTATATATTGGTGTAAATGGATATATGTTGTTGTAAATGGTCATATGTTGGTGTAAACCCTTAGAGTTTGTGTTAGACAGGCTTATATGTTGGTGTAAGAGTAGCCATGTTCTTGTAAAACTGGTATATGTTGGTGTAAATTGGTATATATTGGTGTAAATGGATATATGTTGTTGTAAATGGTCATATGTTGGTGTAAACCCTTAGAGTTTGTGTTAGACAGGCTTATATGTGGTGTAAGAGTAGCCATGTTCTTGTAAAACTGGTATATGTTGGTGTAAATTGGTATATATTGGTGTAAATGGATATATTGTTGTAAATGGTCATATGTTGGTGTAAACCCTTAGAGTTTGTGTTAGACAGGCTTATATGTGGTGTAAGAGTAGCCATGTTCTTGTAAAACTGGTATATGTTGGTGTAAATTGGTATATTGGTGTAAATGGATATATGTTGTTGTAAATGGTCATATGTTGGTGTAAACCCTTAGAGTTTGTGTTAGACAGGCTTATATGTGGGTGTAAGAGTAGCATACGTTCGTTTCTATATCGATCACACTTAGGTCCTTAGGGTGGTAACATAGCCCTTCACATTATTGGTATAAAGTAATTGTTTTGTTTAACTTTTTTTTTTTTAAACCAAATTATAAAATGTGAACTTCAAAAAATATAAGTGACGATTCAACTTGTTAGTGTTCGGCTTGACGAGTTTCTAAACAGTAGATGGCATGTGTAGGAACACATATGTGGGTGAAAATGGACTGAAACCCTACGTTTGTTCGTTGTACACAAGGTTTCTGTGTGCGTTGCTTGTAGTTTGATGCCTTCAGTTGGGAGCCCCAGGTTTGTGTGAGCCAGGCACGTGTGAGCAGCAAAGGATAAGTGGTAATTACAGTTTTATATCCTGCTAGATAATGTTATAAATTGCTAGCGTAGCATTTCCTGCTTTGCTACTTGTGTATGTTTGCTCGGTTTCTAGGGAGTTTCCCTACTGAGCCAGTGATCTTCGTGTACGCGAGTCAGTTGGGTTCACATGTAGGGACCAGTGGTTACTTGTGGTTTACGTGAGGTTTCACGTGGTTGTGTGTGACGTGCACGTGGTTTTGTGTACGTGACGAGTAGTATGAGCCTACCGTGGTACCTCTCCAGTTGGGTGCCCCAGGTTCTTTGTGAGCCAGGCTGTTCACAGGTGAGGGCGAGGAGGACGTTTCCCGTCCGACGTCCAATTCCGGGCCACGTCGTAGCGGTGCAGGGTCAGTACCTCCAGCAGAGTAGTTCCAGCGGTGTAGTTCTTCAGCAGTTATTAGGTTAACGAGTCTGAACTGCGAGGACCGTCACACAGCCCTTCACATTATTGCTATAAAGTAATTGTTTTGTTTAATTTTTTTTTGAAACCAAATTATAAAATGTGAACTTCAAAAAATATAAGTGAAGTTACCAACTACAACAAGTCTACGAAGGACTTGTACATCGATACGTTCGTTTGTGTATCGATCAAACTTAGGTCCTTAGGGTTGGTATAAAGTAATTGTTTTGTTGTTCACACCAATATATGACACTTACACCAATATATGACAATTTACACCTACATATTTTGGTGTAAACACCAATTATTGTTATTTAGCACATAGCCAATTTTATACGAACATGCTGTCTACACCAATATATGCCAGTTTTCACCAATATATTTCAGTTTACAATAATTATACAAGTTTGCACCAACACATGACAGTTTGCAACAATGGCACGGCAAAACGGGACGGCTGTCGACCGATGTATTGCACCTGTCGACAGCCAACATGCTGTCTCCAGAACTTGAACCGGTTTAGTTTCTGGCCGGTTTTGCTTTGTCGTATCCAATTAATAAAGGTTTTAAATAACCGTAAAGACCTCTCACGACCCTTCACCCGATCACCTTCCTCCAAACATTGCCTAATTTCTATTCTAACCCTAAACCACCTTCGTCTGTCCACAACTGCATCATTCCATCCTCCCCCTCTGCTGCTATCTCTCTTGTCTCTGCGCCCTTGTCATCCATCTGCTCCACTGCGATTTCCGCTCAATCTTCACGTCTACACGCCAGAAGATGGTTCGGACACGTCAACGAAGATCAACACCAATAGCCGGCGACAGTTCTAGGGCTCCGGCAGAGCAACGAAGCAAGCATCGGGCAGACCGCAACCCAGAGCTCAACGTCCCACCGGACCTGAATCTACTTAGGGTTCGTGGGGTGTTCAAGAAGATCATGCAGCCGAGATTCGTTGATTTTCCCTCCCTTGAAGACATGTTTGATGGCTTGAAACCCCTCTTCCAAAAACAAGGTTGGATTCCTTTTTTGAGGGAACAGAAGACATATTCCCCAAAGGCTGTCACTGAGTTCTTCAACAACATGGGGATGTCAGATCAGCAGGGTTACTACACCACAGTCAAGGGTATTACCTTTCAACTCAGCCCCAATCTTTTCAGCCGTGCCTTGCAAATACCCAACAGGGGGGTTCATATTCTTGCCACCCATCTAAATCCTTCTGAGTACCACACTGTCATCACAAAGCAGCCCTATGACTCCACCCAAAAAATTGCTAAGCTCAATGCAAACACATTTCCACCCCTCCATCGGATGATTCATCACATCATCACTACCGTCATTGCTCCAAAGGATGGGAGTAGAGAACTTGTAACAGAACTCCAAAAAAATCTTTTGTACTACTTACTTCTGGGTGAACAAATCAATTTGCCAATGCTTATGTTTGACCTCATCAAAAAATGCTACAGTAATCCCAAAAGATCAATGCCTTACGCTTGTCCAATCACTTCTATCATCTCCTATGCTGGGATTCCACTTACTGCGGGTGAGAAAGAAGAGCTCAAGTCAAGAAGTGCATACGATGAAACCGCAGCCCAAAGGATGGGATACAAATTGATTGACGGGAAAGTCACACGGACTCTGAAAGGGCAAGAAGCTGAAGAGGAGCAAGAAGCTGAAGAGGAAGAAGAGGACAGTGAAGAGGAGCAACCCCAAGAACACATGGACATGTCTGGTGGTGATGAGGATGTACCACATTTAAACTCCCATCCAGACTTTCAGCATGCATCTCAAGTTCCAGTAGCTGAGGATTTGAAACAATTCCTTGCTGATCAACTGCTTCAGTTCAAGAAGCATGTGGACACAAGGCTGAACGCCATTGAGGATAGTCATGGTCAGTTACAAAGGCATCTGGATAGCATAGAAAGTGGCATGACGAGACTTCATGATGATTTTCAACAGATGAAGAATTTCTACAATCCTCCAGATCCTCAAGCTCAAAACTTCACAATTTCGTCTTTTGGTGCTCAAGGTGCATGTCGTCCCACTACAACTGGGGAGGACAATCCGTAGAAATGTATAGGATGCTTTTTTTAAAAGGAAAATGGGAATGGAATGTTGGACTGACATGTAAACATTTCATATTTTGCAATGTAATGCTCTAGGCTGTGCTTGAGACCTTTTACAATGCTCTAGACTGTCTACTATGATATCTTGCACTTTCTATTTTTTGTGAATGATGTCGAAAAGGGGGAGACTGGCATATGTTGGTGTAAACAGCATGTTAGACCTTCAGTAGCATCTCTTGGCGTGGACATCGATATGTTGGTGTAAAGCAGGAATTTGTTGGCATATGCTAGTGTCAAACTGATGTAAACTGTGATCGATATACAAATGTACGTATCGATGTACAAATCCTTGGTGGACAAAGTTCTGAAAAAACCAAAGAAAGCATTGGCTGTCGACAGCCAGCATGCGCCTGTCGACAACCAATTGTATGCTGTCGACAGGCGATGTGCATCTGTCGACAACCAATATAAAATTTTGCAACAAGAAAATGGTGCCAGCTTTTACACCAACATATGCCCATTTACACCAACATATATCCATTTACACCAACATATAGACATTTACACCAACATATACCAGTTTTACAAGAAATATGCTAGCCTTGCACCCACATATGCCTGTCTAACAGCAATTATTGCTAGTTTTACACCAACATATACCCATTTACACCAACATATATCAATTTACACCAACATATAGACATTTACAACAACATATACAGTTTTACAAGAACATATGCTAGCCTTGCACCCACATATGCCTGTCTAACACCAATTATTGCTTGTTTTACACCAACATATGCCCATTTACACCAATATATATCAATTTACACCAACATATAGACATTTACACCAACATATACCAGTTTTACAAGAACATATGCTAGCCTTGCACCCACATATGTCTGTCTAACACCAATTATTGCTTGTTTTACACCAACATATGCCCATTTGCACCAACATATATCAATTTACACCAACATATAGACGTTTACACCAACATATACCAGTTTTACAAGAATATATGCTAGCCTTGCACCCACATATGCCTGTCTAACACCAATTATTACTAGTTTTACACCAACATATGCCCATTTACACCAACATATATCAATTTACACCAACATATAGACATTTACAACAACATATACCAGTTTTACAAGAACATATGCTAGCCTTGCACCCACATATGCCTGTCTAACACCAATTATTGCTTGTTTTACACCAACATATGCCCATTTACACCAATATATATCAATTTACACCAACATATAGACATTTACACCAACATATACCAGTTTCACAAGAACATATGCTAGCCTTGCACCCACATATGCCTGTCTAACACCAATTATTGCTTGTTTTACACCAACATATGCCCATTTGCACCAACATATATCAATTTACACCAACATATAGACGTTTACACCAACATATACCAGTTTTACAAGAATATATGCTAGCCTTGCACCCACATATGCCTGTCTAACACCAATTATTACTAGTTTTACACCAACATATGCCCATTTACACCAACATATATCAATTTACACCAACATATAGACATTTACACCAACATATACCAGTTTTACAAGAACATATGCTAGCCTTGCACCCACATATGCCTGTCTAACACCAATTATTGCTTGTTTTACACCAACATATGCCCATTTACACCAACATATATCAATTTACACCAACATATAGACGTTTACACCAACATATACCAGTTTTACAAGAATATATGCTAGCCTTGCACCCACATATGCCTGTCTAACACCAATTATTACTAGTTTTACACCAACATATGCCCATTTACACCAACATATATCAATTTACACCATATATAGACGTTTACACCAACATATACCAGTTTTACAAGAATATATGCTAGCCTTGCACCCACATATGCCTGTCTAACACCAATTATTACTAGTTTTACACCAACATATGCCCATTTACACCATCATATATCAATTTACACCAACATATAGACGTTTACACCAACATATATCAGTCTTACAAGAACATATGCTGGTTGGTGTAAATTTGCAAAGGTTGGTATTAGACAGGCATATGTGGGTGTAAGACTAGCATATGTTCTTGTTTATCTAAATTCATGTTTCTTTCTACCTGCTGTCGACACCCAGGATGCGCCTGTCGACAGCACAGCGTAAGCTTCAGGAATTCAGTTCTGGAAGGTAGATGTGCTTCAGACGGTGTCGACAGACAGGATGAGCCTGTCGACAACCCAGCCTATGGTTCAGAATTCAGTTCTGGATGGGAGATTGCTGCAGTAGCTGTCGACAGCCGCTAGGCATCTGTCGACACACGCCAGTTAAGTTCATTAACGTGAGCAGCAGGTGCTGCATATTAGGATGTACGTTTCTATATCGATGACACATAGCTCATTAGGGTGGTAAGTCATATACCTTGGCATTATGTGTACAAAACTACTTGTGTTCCAATTTTTGTTAACAAAGTTATGACATTTCAACTTAAAAAAGGGTCGCTGAAATTCCCAATTACAACTTGTCCACCAATGACTTGTACAACAATACGTACGTTTTGTATTTCAATCACACTTAGGTCGTTAGGGTGGTAAGCCAACACTATCATATACACGAAGAAGATTTACATACAAACTGTCATATACACCAAGAACATTTACATTGTCAAATACACAAAGATTATTTACATTGTCGAATAAAAAAGAAGATTTACATTGTCAAGCTTTTAGCACTTGGATGTGTCAATATTTCTATTGCAAATTGAGCCCTCATATATTTCATGTCTGCCTGACTGAACGTCCACTCTATTTCACCCTTTCTGGAGATGGTTTCCATGAACTTTATCACAAATAGCGCACAGTCTGCACTATCATACGACTGGTCTGGGCACTGATCATCATATACGAGCTCTAGTGGGTCATCCATAATGCCACAAAATTTAAAAATGCATCCATCAGAGTAACCTACAAACACATACACAGGTTAGCATATTTTTCCTATGGACCAACATATGGAGAAGTTGAAAGTATTTGAATATGGAGTAGTTCAAAGTATTCGGTACTTACCCATCTTCTTGCCGCAGCCATGTACTTTGAACTCCCTTTGATTGAATTATATGAAGTGGCTCTCTTCTTCTTCACATCGATCACTAACAGGTGCCAGTGGTTGCTTGTATATAACACAAAGAATAAGAGATCCACTTTGTCAATAATTGCTTTACTTGCAATGTTAGGTAGGGAGCTTTCCATCATTTTTACCCTCTCCATAATTTTAGCCTTCCTGCTTTGAAAGCTGTGCACTAACAGGGCAGGCGTATACGTGCATGTATGATACTGATTAGGTGAATTCTCCATCTTCTCGATGAGGAATTGGTAACCAATATCAATTGCCTGAAATTCAAATGCAAGTAATGGTGAGTCTAAATACCTCAAATTGAATACATGATATTACATTAATATATAAGAACTTACATCATCAACAATGACTTTTCCAAAAAGAATGTCATGAACATGTTGTCGAGTCACATAACCATCCCACCTGTTGTTCATGACTTTTGACCTATTCAACAAACAAAAGTTGTTTAAGTAATATTTTTCACCATACACTTCAATAATATACAATTAGTGAAGCTTACCAATCAATAGTTTGGGAAAGAAACGAGTGGACAATTTGTTTTTGCTCCTCAGGCAATAAATCATGTCCACAAAAATCTCTCCTGGACTCAAGGAGTTGCTACAACAAGAATTGGTTCCAGAAATTGTATTATATTAACTGGAATGGTAGCTTCTAAACAAGTATATTATAAAATAGTGAATTACCTGGCCATGTTTTATTGGAGTGGTAGCTTCAGGGTTCTCCTCCTCCTCCACAGCAAGAACCTCATATTCTTCCTTCTCCTCCTCCCTATTGAGAGTTCCCACATTCACAGCCATGTGTACCACTTTCTCTAATTCATCAACATCCATGGGGGCCGGGGAGGTTGATGAGCCTCTTCCTTCTTCAGTTTGGCCCATATTTGTCATGCCTTTGCCTTCATTTTGAGGTGCAGTAGTGGAGGACTTCCTTTCAGCCATGTAGCTCTTTAATTGCTTGAAAAGGGAGTCAAGCTTTGTTCCAAATTCTTCTAGCTCCCTCCTTTGCATATCTCTTTCCTCAATCCTACACACTACACCTCTTAGCTCGTTGCGCATTTCTGACATGACTGTACTCCACTTAGATGGAGACATCTCCCCTGTCTCCTCACTCTCCTTCCTGTCCTCTTTCTTCTTCTCCCCGCCTCTCCTCCTCCTCCTCCTCCTCCTCCTCCCCCCCTTCAACCACCTTAGTGGAGCTCTCCAGCCCACTAAGCAACCATTCCTCTTCAGAGTGAGGAATCAACCTTAACAAAATCTACAAAATATCAACCAAAGTCACATTACATAAACATTGAGCATTAAATAAAACTATAAAAGCAATACAATGAAAGGGGATCATACTTGGTCAGTTGTAAGATTTTTGGCCATATCTTGGACTTTCCGCTTTTTTGGACCTTCCCACCGCAGGATGCGGGGGAAAACTATTTTATTGATTGGTGTTTGCAGCCTTGTGTGTTCCAACAACCAAACCTGTGCACAAGAATTGTTAGGAGTCATCTCAACATAATATTAAAATACATTGACAAAAAAAATAGTTTAACTTACACACAAGGCTGCAGAACAACCATATATAAAGCGCTTGCCCTCCAAATCTGATTTATAATTTCGCTTGGCAAGCGTCTTCACACCACATATATTGTTCATGGCTGCTTCATGGGCATCACCCATCTTGTTTAGAATCAGTTTCTGAAAACCAGCAGCCCATGCAAAGTCCTTAACTCTATTTAGATCATCTAAGCAATGAAGCATTTGGGGAGGACATGTAAAGTTGGTCCTTGGCGCAAGAAAGGTGCTCAAAAGAAGAAGAATCCAAAGCCGCACAGTATTGGCCACGTCATCCGCCTCATTGGACTTTATTATTCCACGAATCAATTTTTTGATACCTTCTCTATCAAACTTTTCAGTATTTGAAAAATGACTATGTAGGACAGATTTTTGCACTGGACCGTTAATGGGCACATCTAGCACGACAGAAGGAACTCCAAGTATCAATGCGACATCATCGGCTGTGAAAGGAATAATTGTCCTCCCAAACTTGAATAGATCTTCCCCTTCCCATCCAAGAATTATCTGTTCTACAAAACTAATGTTGAATGCCCGTCTTGGAACATTATTGACATACGGGAAAAAAGGGGTTCTCCTCATTAATTCTATATGACATGGCCGAAATTCCAAAGAGTCTCTATCACTGCAGTAGCTATTCATTGAACATCGGCTAATGAGTGGGTGCACTGGCCTTTTCTTTGCTCTTTTCTTTCCTGACAAAAGATAAATAACTCAATTAAGCTACAAAATATTATATGCTAAGGGTCTACATTGTGTGTGCTGAAGATATATATATAATATATATATATATATATAAATGTCAAATATATGTGCTAAAGATATGTATATAAATAGATCCACTGAATTCTTACCTGATTTTTCGATTGACCTCACACAAGCCCTCTTTTTTCTGGATGCTTCCAATTCGCATCCTTGCTCAGCTTCCAACAGGTTAAATTCAATTCTGCGACAATGTTTTGACCTTCGTTTTGGTCGAGGTACTGAAGCAGGTGGCAAGGTCAATGCCGGTGGGCTTAGAATGTTCTCACATGGAGGGGAAGATGGGGACACAATGCTATCAGCCTTAGAATCTATTGAATGTTCTCACATGGGGGGGAAGATGGGGACATACTACTAACAGCCTTAGACTCCATTAGCCCCTAACAGCAATAGAGTGGGAAGGTGGCCTTCCAGTTGGCGCTAAAGCGACGACGGGGGTGGAAGTTGGGGGGAATACCAGTTGAACAAGTCCACGACCTAGGTCAGTGCTGGAGGACCAACACTGCACGGGTTACTGTTTGGTGCCGACCGCGAAGATTTTCCCGACGTCGAAGGTCTTCCAATCGCACAGGGAAGCAGCAATGGCGGTGCAGTTTCGCACGGCCTTCCAGTCGCACGGGGGAGAAGCGACGCCCACGGCCTTCCAGTCGCACGGGGAAGAAGCGACGCCCACGCCGACGCCCACGCCAGTCGCACGGGGAAGAAGCGACGCCCACGCCAGTCGCACGGCGAAGAAGCGACGCCGGCGAAGTGGGAACACGGAAGAGCCGAATCGCACAGGGGAAGAGCGCAAAGAAGAATGGAGTTCGCGCGGGGAAGAGCAGCAATGGCGATGGAGTTTGCAAGCGCGCCGAATGGCACAGGAGAGCAGCAATGGCGATGGAGTTTGCAAGCGCGCCGAATGGCACAGGGGAAGAATGGACAGTGGTGTTCGCGCGGGGAACTGTGACTTGCACAGGGGTAGGAAGGGAAAACGGAAAACGACGGCTCCTTATGTCATATCAAACTTTCTCTGACGGGGACCGAGGGGGGCCAGCTCAGCTGCCAAATGGCTGAGGTTAGTGGGAGTTGCAAATTGACAAAGAGGCATTTGCAAACCGAGGTTTGCACCAAGAGTTTTTCCATTGAACAATATTGCTTCATTACAGTGGCAGAGCCAGGGGGGTCAAAGGGGCCCCCTATTTTTTTGTATAATTTTTTTTCTTCTTAATTTTTTTGCATAAAATTTCTCTTTATGATGGGCATATGAGATGGACATGTGAAGATTTTTTTAAACTTTTTTATTACCCCCTCTTGCTCTTGCGTTGAATACCTATGAACATTATCTTATTAATTGCCCTCCTTCTAAATTGCTCCCCCTTTAAATATTTTCTGACTTCCGTCCTATTATATATATATATATATGTGCGGCCCCCTTTTCCATTATAAAATGATCAAAAAGTTGCATGATACTATAAAATTTGACGAGTAGTTTTCAACGTGTTATGGCCTTCTATATATAATATTAAACATCTAGATTTAAATTCTTATTCTTATATTACCTAATGAAAATGGTTTTCTATTACGAAATATTTTGCTGATATACCAATGCGAACATTTAGAAAGTATAGTATATCAGTTTTAATATACTTCAGAATATCCATTGATCTACTTATTCATTGCATCACACTGTCTTCTTTCTTATTTTAGAATCTCATTTTTTATTTTAAAATCTAACTTTTATTTAAATATTAAAATTTTATTTTGACGTCCAATTTTTTTTCTTTTGATGCAGTGATTTAAGTTGGATGCCATTGAACATTAAATAGAAATTCGAACGTCAAAATAACAAAATTAGACTAAAAATATAAAATTAGACTTCAAAATAATTTTTTTTAACATAATACGACTCAGTGAATCACAGAGATGGATCAATCAAATTTCTCATATACATCCAGTGCATAAGCCTTTCTCATTGACTTAGGCAACATTTGATTTCACTTTTCAAAAAATCAAAATTGTTAGAAGTTGATTTTGTAGGGAGCGACGAGACCATGAAAGGTTTAATTAAAAAAAAAATCATCACCTGTTAGACACAACGTGAATACACCTCGTCACCCACCTTGATTCTAATTAAAAAGACATTCGACCCACTTCCCCCATCAAAAGAGAGAAAAATCTCTCTCTATCTCTCTCCTCTGAAGATCACAACACGAAATTTTGATGACTAAATTTGAGACGACATTAACTTTTGGTAGAAATTTTGCCAGACAAAATCCCTCCAATCACATTTTCAAACGCTAATCATAAACATAAATGGTATACAGAAAAAAGCCAAAAGATAAACACTCTCAATCGGCATGTTGAAGCGACCCTTTTAAAAAGTCTTTTATTTCTAATCTCTCCGACATAGTAGGAATATAAATGTATGGGTAATATATCTACAATCGTCATGTACTTTCCACGATGCTTTAGTTGCAACGATCTCTTTTTTTTTTTCTTTCTTTTTTTTAACAGAGAAATCATATTAACTTATTATTACTTAGGTAGATATAGATAGAAGAATGAGAGGAGGGACTTACACTCTAACTCGGAATATTTCTTGAACTAGAGTATTGAGCCGAGTACGCTCTCTAGGTATGAAGAAGAGAGAGACCTTAATAAACTAATGAAGATAAGATTTAAAATCTATCACCAAAATATTAAAAATCTATGGATCTGGAGCAGAGCCATTAATCGCACTGACCATCCCTTGTGAGTCTGAAATTATTATATAATAGATAAGGATGAGAGTGTAGCCCAAAGCAAATCACAAGATCTGATTGTCATGTTTTCAATCTCAAGTGCTGAAGAGGAAGATTTAAAATGAGAGAGCCTTCTAAAACCAAAATGTTGTTGGAGCCATCTACTATCACCAATCAGCTGTACGTACCATCAACATATCTGCATTCAATCTCGACAGAGTTGGAAGTGTGCCTACACCTGTTGAACTCTGATTTGTAGGAGTTATTTATTCCAATCAAAAATTTCTTGATGAGCTTTGACGAGAATATCATGGAATTGACCCCTTCGGATTCAAACATGCATTTACATCTTACCTTCCAAATATTCCATATATTAATGGCCGTGCTATCTTCGAAGTATAGACCAATTCTTACTTTTTACATCTTTTTCTGTAGTTATCCATGCCATAATTTCTTCTGACGTAAGAGGTTGGTCAGATTTGTATGATAACTGAGATGAAACCATGTGGCTCGGACAAGGTTAATTGCAAAGAAACAAACAAGATTAATTATAAAATGGACAACACAAAAATATCTTAGACGAGAATCTGGCCAACTAAATGGGTAATACATTTCACGGTACTTTCCATATCAAAGATTGTGCTTTTGGTGATACCATTACACTAAACTTAAGATGCCATATGATTCTCCAGACCAGAGGCCTGGATAATGAAAAGATCAAACCGCTTCTTCATTCCAAAGTAGTCTGTAAGCAACCATCTTGCAATCTATGTACATGTCAGTAAATAATTATCTTTTTTCAAAGACCATCAAATATCGCATGTTGGTGTGAATCTAAAGTTTAATAATTTTGAGGGGGAAATGCTGAGTTAAACGTAAAATTTGAATTGATATAATTCGAACTGAAATAATCCTGAATACTATTGCGCTACGGTTTTATTTATTATCAAAAACTATTCTACCTTTTCCCCAAATTCATGGATGAGAAATACCTCATGCACGTTAAGTACTCCTTTCTCGGAATAAACAGAAAAATGGAAAATAGTTTACCCTATCTTACACTCCCATGAGCAACGCTTCTTATAGATTTTGGGGTCATATCTTTAAAATTTTGAAGTTATCTTCAATTTATTTTAATACCAAACAAATCTTGAGAGACTGTGTCCACTATCTTAAACATTTCTCCCTCACCGCATCAATTAACTTCACTAAGAGAAAAAGTTCTCATACTTGACAATTACACGTCTCTTCATTAGATAAACATAATATACTCCTAAAACACTGACTAATAAAAAGAAAATATACTTGTGAAGTAAAATAAAATTTTCAAACTCCTGAGAGACTGTGTACAAGGAGTGCGGTGAGGAAGCTGCCCGACACGTACGACGTCAGCAAGTAGTCCATCGGAAGAACTCCGCCCCCTGCGTCGCCACGCGGAGCGACGCCTCGGGGTTCCGCGCCACGTCGCACCGTCTTCTCTTCGGGAACCTGCTACAGTTGTCATCCTCCAGCACCGGTGTGTGTTGCCGCTGCGGGGCGCCCGCCAAGTCGACGCCTCCAGCCATGTCCACAAGCATCCGGTGGAGCTCCTCTAGACTGTAAATTTTCTCCTGCATCCAAAGCAGAAAAGATGCTTCGGTTCGACGTTCCTGGATAATTCTAGAACTTTCGGAGATGTTCTAGTAAGCTTTGAAGGGGCCAGAATAAGTACCTTTCTTCTAACCTCGGCCATCAGTGTCACCATCTCCTTAACGAAATCCGCAAACCCCTGCTGGAGCACAAAGGAACAACACCACCAACCTCTCGGCTCAGGAAAAGAACGATCTGAGATCATATTTATACATATATATAGTTTTGCATGTGGGTAGCTAAAGTGAGTAACAGCACTATACATATATTCTACCGGGAATTCGTAAATTAAGAGCTCCCACAAAGAGAGCAACGTCCATGGTGATATATATGGGAACATCCCGCGTCTGCGTGCCCGCGATCAACCCTATAGACTTACATATATACACACCACGCCACGCTATTGGAAGAGGAAGGAAAAAGGTGGAGAGTGAGCGGGGGATTAGGGAACCGAGCAAGGACCGGCTAGCTTACCTCTACGTAGTCGTCGTCGTCGCCCTCCTCCTTCGGACTGTATAGACCCGCATCGTACAGGGTTCTCTTAATGTCGTCCGACAAAACTGGGAACACCATGAACACGATCAAATCGTCCAGTCCATAGGATGTTGAAACGAGTGACATGACTTGGTTAACGTCCATACACATGGTTTACATTTTTTGATAGCTTAATTACCTTGGTAAGCCTCCTGTATCTGCTGGAACCTCCGCTTGGCTTCCTCCGCCGCCTCTGTCCTTGCCTTCCGCGCCGCCCACCTATCTGGGTGCCACTTCTGCATATTAGTCGATCACATCAGTATACTTAAATAGTATACAAAGCAGATTGCTACATATAATTCCCAGACAAAACAACAGGCCATATGCACAGCGCACAGGGGAGAAATTTGAGAGAGAGTACCAGGGCAAGCTTCCGATAGGTGGTGCGGACATCGGCTAAGGACGCGTTCCGGTGAACACCGAGAACCGCGTAGTAGTCTCTGGTCCTTGCTCCAATTCCCCACTCCTCCATTGCTCTCTACACTTTCGCGATCGCTCTGTGAAGCTAGGTAGCTACTGCGAGGGTTAATTTAACAACACTAGAGAGCTGCAAGTGCGCCGGGCGAAACTCTACTCTTTGAGAACCCACCTCCACGCCTGGCTCCGCAACTCCGACAAAAACATTTCATCTGGAGATGCGTCCAGATTTATACAAGGAAGGTGCTGGGTTGTCTGCGTGGGGGATGCTGTTCGGTTGTGAAACAGAGAAGACGGTGATATTATTGGAGCAAAATATCTTCCACAGAAGCGTCGCGAGACTTCTGGGGGGTTCGTCCGACGAAGCACGCTGTCAGAAGATATTTTCTCTACTTTTGGAGCTCCACTTGATGCACACCCAACGATTGGGATTGTGAGGTGACAGCCAGCCAATCGTTGGCTGGTTTGCGCTCACATCAAAATTTTCCCCTACTTTTAATCCTTCGTCGTGCCAATGCTAAATCCTTGAGATTTATTTATTTTTCCCTCGGAAAGTGAATTTATATAACTTCTACTTGCGAGCCCAGATGGTAATTAATCATTTTAATGGAGTGTCTTTTGAGATTGCTATTCATAAACTAACTTTACGTACACGTTTAGCCCAAGAGGAAGACGAATACATGTTTGCTGATGATAATATATATATATATATTAATTTCTTATAAAAAAAATGTATTATGGAGGAGGAGCGCAGTACAAAAGAACGGTCACCACACAAACTACTTTGACCGTACATTTCTCTCTCGGATAATTGATTGGTCCATAAAATCCAGGGATACTTGTTTGCATTCGAGAACCCAACAAGTTTCGCGCAGAGAACTGCCCCGATCCGACCAACTGCTCTCTCTCTCTCTCTCTCTCTCTCTCTCTCTCAATATATAGCTATCTATCTTGTTTTTTCTTTAATTCCCTGCTTAACAACATTATTTGCATCTAACCAAATGCGCCGTGGATTAAAAAGGATCCTTCTCTAAACTTGAACTAGTTAAACTAACATTGTACTTAATCCGACTTTTATCAAACCCAAATAAAAAAAGTAAAACCAAAGATGACGGGGATTGTATCTAAAATAAAATATCCACCGTTTGCAATGCGGACAGTTCGACAAAGTTTTGAAGTTTCTAGCAACGTCCAATTTGTGAACATGTCATCTCCCCCACTTGGGCGGGCCCAAGTTTTACAAACTGACCTGTGGGGGCCCAAAAGCTATCTGTCACGGAATAGGACGCACGCCAGAACCCGCGTGCCCGTCATCGTTATTCGTTAGCCATTTCCGCCAACCAAACCAAATTTGGTGGTGCCACGTTTTATCGCCTGAAAGCAACACGTGGACGTTACTGCCGTGACTGGTTCATATTCATGTGTAATCGGCCTATTATAATTATTTTTTCTTAAAAAAATTAATTATTTTGTTAGCATGTGCATTATATGTATATGTACACTAGGTCGGTCCCAGGTCAGAATACATATTCAAAAAATAAAAAATGCAAACTGGTTTAATATAATATATTACTCACTTAAGTTAATTCTACTATGCAGTGCAAGAGACTCAAAATGCATAATCAATTTTAAGGGATTAAAAAAAAAAATTTAAAAATATTTACACCAATATATCAAGTTCGAATATAATTACAAGAGTATACCTCATTCTTATCACGCCAACAAACTTGTGGTGGCTATTTCTAGCCACCAGTTCAGCAGGCGGACGTGGCCCTATCGCAAGGCGCCACGATATTTCAAGAGCAGCTTCAAGGTTCCGAGTCCGGTCCCTGCATTCGGGTACCAGCGGGACCCAAAAGCCGCCTCTGGGTGCCTCGTAGCCTGCTCGGTCAAAGGCCCTTCCTTCCGAGCAGGGTCTGCACGGCTTGTGCCGAAAATCCCTTCGGAACAGACAGACTTCCTTGCATCAGGCATCTGGCAGCAAGCCATGCCTTCGAGCACTAGGTGCCGAGCAGCGAGCTCGACCACCGAGCAGCAGGACTGGCTCACCGAGCAGGCTACCTGCTCGGTACCTGCCTCTCAGGAGAATCCGAGCGGACCTTCATTCCCTCACGGCAGTTATAACGGCTACACCACGCGCGCTCCACGATCAAGTGGTGCATTAACTGCAGAACGCCTCAACGCGTAACCCCCCGCTAAGGACGCCAACAGGAGCGCCCTTTGCGGCATTGATCAGGGACGTTCCGTCCCTCTCCCTCAGCACTTTAGCCTATAAAAGACACTGGTAAGCCTCCATGCAGTGGTACGCAATCCAAGACACACCTCTCTTGCGCAATACTGAACCTTCCTTTTCTACGCCTTCGAATCCATCACTAACTTAGGCATCGGAGGGTTCTCCCAAGTTCTTCAACTGGGCCCCCGTGATCCGCTTCTGGTTTTGCAGGCGTTCGTCCGCGACCGATGTCCTTCCTCCCTTCTTCAAGTGTAGGCCCGCTTGGCTCCGGCCCAAGCAGGAAATCACCTCCACACTTTCGGCGCTGTCTCTGGGAAGGAACAACAGCCATGGCTCGCAGACGATCCTCGTACCAGAACATAGGGAGCCGTATGATGAGGTCCCTCCAGTCGCAGGCGGACTCCTGTCAACGCGCTCCCCCCGTCGACGTCTTTGTAGCTCCTGCTACCGCGACCGGGGGCATCTCGACGCCCGCCGCCGTCGTGCCTGCAACTGCCATGGAGATGGCCGAACTCCGGGGACAGATGCAGCAATTGACGGGCATCTGTCTGGGCCTCCAGGCCCAACTTGCCGAGTAGCCGGCCCCGGCAGCCTCCGTTCCGCAGGAGCGTCAGGCAGAATTGTCTCACCGGCGATCACGCGCACCTCCTGCCCCAGCAGGGTCAATTCAGGAGCAGCACACTGATTTGCCGCGTAGGTCGCGCCGCGCTCTATCTGGTGAACGAGCCCCGAAGCGCCGCGGCCGTTCACCCCGTCGTTTTGCGGCGGTCTCGCGCCTGCCGCGCTCGGTCGTGGGAGCCAACTCCCACAAGTCTGGCTGTGCGGACTCGGCCCACTCCGAATAGGAGTTGGCTAGGAGCTTGCGCCGCGTCGTCGATCTGGAACGTCGTGTGGACGCGATGGTCCAGCGTGCTGAGGGAAAAGCTCCGACCGAAGAGGACCTGAACTTCCGCTCCCCATTCATTATGGAGATCCTGGAGGCTCGGGTCTCTCCCAAGCTCCCTCTACCTACCATCGCGTCGTACGACGGTACTTCTGACCCCGCTGATCACATTCACGAGTTTGAGTCGCATATGGTGTTCCATGGAGCATCTGATGCGGGCAAATGCCGGGCCTTTCCAGCCACCTTGAAGGAAACTGCTCGGGCTTGGTTCGAAGCCCTCCCTGCAGGTTCCATCTCTTCCTTCCACCAGTTGAAGAAGTCCTTTCGGGACAACTTTCTGGGCGGAAGATCGCAACCGCGCACCGCGGACTCCCTTCTTGTTGTTCGGAAAAAGAAGGGAGAAGCACTCTGGGACTACATCAAGAGGTTCCAGACTGAGGCGCTCCGCATCCCACGCCTCGATGTCCCGTTAGCCACCAGTGCCCTGATCCAGGGTACTCGTGATGGTTTCCTGCAGAGGATGCTGGGAGTACAGCAGCCTTCCACTCTTGACGAGCTCCTCTCCACTGCACAATGCCATGCGGCGTGCGAGGAGAGTCTGGCTGTTGGCCGGGCAGAGCGCGGAGAATCGATGGACAAGAAGAGGCCTTTCGACAATGGTTCCGACCGCGATCGGAAGAAAGGACAGTGCAATGGCGACTCACCGCGCCGACCACGCCCCTTCACTGACTACACACCGCTGATGGTGGCACCCAGAACAGATCCTGGCTCAGGGATAAACCATATGTTCTGTGGCTACCAAGGATGCGCTCCGATCCCCGGCGGCGCAACCAGGAGAAGTATTGTCGCTTCCACCACGGCCACGACACCTCCGAATGCCGCCAGCTTAAAGACGAAATCGAGTCCCTCATTAAGCGCGGCTACCTCGGATGGTTCGTGCACCGGAATGAAGACCGCCCCAGATGCCGAGAACGGACTCCCAAACAGTCGATCAACAACGAGCCCAATGGGCAAGAAATCAACGTGATCATAGGAGGATTCGGCGCAGGCGGAGAAAGCACTCAGAGCCGATGCGATTACGCAAGGCGAGTGCATGTCGTGGACAGAGCTCCGATACCTCGGCCGGCTCCTTATCCTCCCAATCCCACGCACGCACAGTCTGAGGAGGCCATAACCTTCTTAGACGAAGATCTTATAGGGGTTACCACCCCGCACACTGATGCGTTGGTTGTTTCGGCAATCATCAATCATTGTAATGTGCACAGGATTCTGGTAGATAATGGAAGTGCCCCCGACGTATTGGCTTACGATTGCTATCTCCTTATGGGCCTAAATACCGACCAGCTCATCCCTGTAGAATCGCCCCTGTTTGGCTTCTCGGGGGTGTCGGTTCAGCCTATGGGTAGAGTTCGCCTCTCGATCACCCTCGGGATAGCTCCGAAGTGTGTGACCAAAGTGGTGGATTTCTTGGTCATCAGGAACATGCCTGGATACAATGCGATCCTTGGTAGAGGTCTGATCGTGTGGATCAAGGGGGTGCCTTCGTCCCTCCATCAGAAGATGAAGTTCCCCACCCCGTGTGGGGTCGGCGAGGTGCTCGGATGCCAGCGCGAGTCTCGACGGTGTTATGTCCTTTCTCTAAGGGACAAGCAGCCACTCACGGCTCCAACACCTGTTTCTCCACCATTCGACCAGCCTTCCATAAGCTGCGGAATTCCTACCGAGGACCTACTTCCAGTCCAAGTGGATAACGACCCCAAACACGTCCTATACATTGGCGCATTACTAGCGGAAGCAGAGCAACAGTGGTATAGAAGTTTCCTGCTAGCTAATCTGGACGTGTTCGCGTGGTCCGACGACGAGTTGCCAGGCATCCCTCCAGAGGTAATGGTGCATCGCCTCTGCCTGGATCCACGGGTCCCACCGGTTCAACAAAGGATGCGACCCGTCAACCAAGAGCGGCAGACCGTGATCCGAGATCACGTTGTCAAAAGCCGAGCAGTTGGGATCCTCCGGGAAGTCCAATACCCAAGATGGATCTCCAACGTAGTCCTCATACGCAAAGCCACTGGTAAATGGCGCGTATGTGTGGATTACAAGGACCTCAACAAAGCGACGCCCAAGGATAACTTCCCACTGTCACACATCGATCAGCTGGTAGACGCCACGTCCGGGCACAAGCTCCTCAGCTTCTTGGATGCCTACTTTGGGTATCACCAGATCAGTATGCATCCCCCGGATCAGGATGCCACCACGTTTGTCACAGACTTAGGGTTATACTGGTCTGAAAAATGTGGGCGCAACATACCAGCGACTGGTCAATAAGATGTTCGAGCAGCAAATTGGGCGCAACATGGAGGTCTACGTCGACGACATGTTGGTCAAAATGCTTCCGAGCACTGACCACATCTCTGACCTCGAGGATACATTCGCAACTTTGCGAAGGTACAATATGAAACTCAACCCAGCCAAGTGTGCGTTTGGAGTACGCTCAGAAAAATTCCTCGGCTTCCTCGTCTCAAATAGAGGAATAGAGACCAACCCTGAGAAGATCCAAGCTTGAAATGAGCAGCCCAAAAATGGTACGCGACGTCCAGCGTTTGACTGGACGACTAGCCGCACTCAACCGGTTCATGTCTCGAGCAGCAGAGAGGAGCTTCAACTTCTTCAAATTGCTGCGAGGACCCAGAGGCTCTTCACAGCAAGGGGGGCATGTACGGTGGACTGAGGACTGCGAGGCCGCCTTCGCGGAGTTGAAGGCCTATCTTGCAGCCCCACCTGTTCTCTCGAAACCTGTGCTCGGGGAGCCCTTGTTTGTATACCTTTCGGTTACCGAGCACTCCATCAGCGCAGTGTTGATCAGAGAAGAGGGAGCGGCCCAGCGTCCCGTTTACTATATCAGCAGGGTCCTTCAAGAAGCTGAAAGAAGGTACCCCCGAGCAGAAAAACTCGCCCTTGCTCTGGTCACGGTTGCTCGGAAACTCAGGCCCTACTTTTAGGCCCACTCAATAATAGTTCTCACCGACCAGCCGCTGAAGTCTATTCTACAGAGGCCGGAGGCTTCCGGCCGGCTCATTAAATGGGCCATCGAGCTGGGCAAATTCGACATCAGCTACCATCCAAGGATGGCCATCAAAGCACAAGCATTGGCGGACTTCGTCGCGGAATGTACACTCCCTACTGAACAGGATCCTCCGCTGGCCGACGAGCCCCCATGGGAGCTCTACGTCGATGGATCCTCTTGTGTTACAGGGAGCGGAGTTGGCCTGGTCCTCACCTCTCCGGAGGGTTTAGAGTTCCAATATGCCCTTCGGTTTCGCTTTGCGGCCTCCAACAATGTGGCCGAATATGAAGCGTTGTTGTCCGAAATCCAAATGGTGAGGCACCTTGGAGCCCTTCGACTCAGGGCCTTCAGTGACTCCCAATTGGTTGCCGGCTAGGTGAACGGATAGTTCGAAGCAAGGGAGCCACACATGGCCCAGTACCTTCAACAGGTCAAGAGCCGAGCAGAAGGTCTCCTCTACTTCGAAGTCATACACGTTCCACGGGAGCAAAATGCGAGCCGGTGCACTTGCCAAGCTGGCGTCTTCAGGTGACATCGCCCCTTCTCGCTCCGTATTCATTGAAGAGCTCGCTGCACCGAGCGCCGAAGTGGATGTAGCAGCCATTGGGTCTGACCCCCCAGCTCCGAACTGGATGGACCCTCTCCTGGCCTATCTACTTCGAGGCGAGCTTCCCCCTAAGCAGGGCGAAGCTCGAAGAGCAGACTGCATTCTCAGTGTTTCACCCTCATTGAAGGCAAGCTCTACCGACGGTCCCTTTCAAGACCCCTCTTACGGGGTCTTAGCCCTGAAGAGGCCCTTGCGGCTATCAAAGAGGTTCACGAGGGATTGTGCGGAAGCCACTTGGGGGGTAGAACGCTAGCACGCAGCATCATCCGAGCAGGATTCTAGTGGCCCTCTCTGCAAAAGGACTGTATGTCTTTTGTCAGAAGGTGCTCGGAATGCCAGAAATTTGGACAGCTCATTAAGCAATCGGCCGAGCAACTTCATACACTGTTTGAGCCTCGCCCTTTCGCTAGGTTGGGCATTGATATACTAGGTCCCTTCCCAGAGGCCCAGGGTCAGAAGAAGTTCTTGTTCGTGGCCATCGACTACTTCACCAAGTGGGTCGAAGCAGAACCCGTTACCACAATCACCGAACAAGCTGCGTGGAAGTTCGTTTGGAATAACCTCCTCTGCAGGTTTGGCATCCCAAGAGTGATTACCTCCGATAACGGGAAGCAGTTCGATAGCACCTTCTTCAAGCAGAAGTGCGCCGAACTTGGCATCTACAACCACTTCACCTCCGTGGCACATCCTCAGGCCAACGGTCTGGTCGAAAATGCCAACCGTACGTTGCTGCACGGGATCCGCACGAGAGTCGAAGCTGCTGGTAGTTCGTGGATTGATGAGCTCCCTAATGTGTTGTGGTGTCACCGAACAACTGCTCGGGTAGCCACAGGGGAGACCCCTTTCCATTTGGCCTACGGCACAGTGGCCGTTGTACCTCTGGAAGTGGCTCTTCCCACTCTCCGGACAACTCACTTCGACGAGGCCGCCAATAATCGCACGCTCAGGGAAAACCTAGACATGCTTGGCGAACGCCAAAATGACGCCAGCATCAGACTAGATTCCTACCAACAACGTCTTGCACAGTATTATAACTCCCGAGTTCAGGAAAGGCGCTTCTTCGAAGGGGACCTTGTTCTTCAACACTGCTCGGCATCGGATCCTCGAAGAGCAGCCGGCAAACTCGCCCCCAAATGGGAAGGACCTTATCAAGTCACCCAGGTCCTTGGAAAAGGCTCCTACAAGCTAACTACTCCTAGTGGCGGGGCCATACCCAGAGCCTGTCATGTATCCAATTTGAAGGCTTACTATTTATAAAAGCCTTCTGTTCGGCATCCTACTTCTCTCCTACTAGTTCTTTTGGCCGGCTAGAGACGAAGTCCAAAACATCCTTACTCAATATCTTTAGCTCACAAGGATGTAACGACATCTCCTAGTATGAAGATGTTCCGCAAGCACCCCAGGTTAGAACACCCGTAGTTCATAACAACCTGTGCGGTAATTGCGAACACTTCTAAACGACCAACGAATTCCAGTTCGGACAGAACACTTGCAAGGTAAGGAGATAAAAAAAGCGAAGCCATTTTTTGAAAAAAGAAAGAGGAGATCTATTCAGATTTTGTACAAAAGCTCGCTTTGGCCGAGCTGCCAAACAAAAAGGGAAGGATGTTCAAGGGGCCTGCCTAGAGGTACCGGCGCCATCATCTGAAGGAGGCATCCGCCCAGAGTAGAACTGCGCGAATTGTATCCCGTCCAGACATGCGTCATTGGTTCAATGCCTGCACTCCTTCACGGCGGCTTCGAATTTCGGCGTCAGCTAGCACCTTGCCGAAGGCCTCCTTCTTAGCCCGCGCAATGGCTAAGTTGAGCTCGGAAGTCAGAAGGGTGGCCTTGAGGTCTTTCACCTAATCTTGCAACTCTGCCTCGCGGGCCTTGTGCTGTGCGGCCATGCCCTCACAGAAAGCAGTCTGTGCTTCCCACAAATGCTTTTGATTTTGGGCCCAGGAAGCTAAAGCCCTCAACACCTCCAAAGATGCAGTGACTCCGTCCATAAGAGCCCCCAAGTCGACGTCATCAACGGCCCCGTCTTCTGCGCGGCTTTCCAGATGGTAGCCCTCGCCTGACGTTTCTGGAGTATGCTAGGGCATCAGATCTTGGCACCGCGCTACCTGCTCAAGGTGAGAGGCGGAAGGGCTCGACGGAAGATCCCTTGGTGCGCTTTCCTTGAGGCGATCAAGTGTCGCCTCCAGAGCCATGGCCAAGGGAATCTCGGGAAGCTTTCTTCTCAGTACTTCACCGAGCGGCCTCCGGTCATCACCAGAGACTTCGGTCCGCTCTTCCGCTGCAACGTCAATGTTACCAGCTGCTGCTCTCTCCCCACGACCTACCTCCTCGAGTGTGGTTGCTCCTTCAACACCAGAGAACACCCCGGCAGGCGCGTGTTCCTCTATTTCCGCAGCCACTTCGGTGGGGCGCATGGGGGGCAGGACCATCCCCGTGGCTGGAGCAATCTCCTTGGCGGATCCTGTTGTAGAAACCACCTCTTCACCCCCGAGTGCGGCGGATCGTGTCATAGGAGCCGCCGTCTCCTCAGCTACTGGCGCCGTATCAGTCCTTGGCACGGCGTCTTCGGTCACAATGATGTCGCAACCGGCTCCTCCAGTACTCGAGACACCCGCAGGGGCCACTTCTTCAAAACGCCCTTCGACGGATCCTTGGGGCGCTGGCACTCTCGCTTGCTCCCCATCTGAGCTCTTCGATGCCGAGCTCAGTACAACAAGCCCAAGATCGGTCGCCATCTTGAGAGTGGCCCCTGGGCGAGGCAGGGGAAGGGCCTGGGATGTCCCTGCTCAGGCGTTTCGGCGGCCCTCCGCCTCTTCCACTCCACCAGTGGCTCGACGTCTTCTTCCTCCTCGTCCTGCTCGACCTCCGAAGCAGTCCGTAGCTGCGCAGCCTTCACTAGCCTTCATCTTTTCATGGCTTGACGCTGGCTCCTCGCTACTTCTCCTTCAGCCTCGTCCTCGGCCGGCTGCTGCTTGGGCAAAGGATGAATTATCGCCCTCGCGGTTTCCCTCACCGCAGACTTCTTCTTCAAGCGAATCCTCTCGGGCCCCTTGGCGGATACCCGTGAGCCCATAGCGCCCTGCATCTCAGCAGGACGGCTCTTGGCAGCAGCAGGAGGATGCTCCTCACCTATTACCACCACATACGTTGTGACGGTAATCTGCTCGGTGTAGAGGGCCATATCCTCCGTATCCATGCCAGCCTCCAGCTCTTCAACAGCTGCAAAAGAAGAAAAGAGGTTAGTAAGGACGATTACCAAAAAGCAAAAGAAGGAAAGAGAGGCCAAAAAGTCACTTACTCCATCCTCGGCTGAGTTCGTGTTGGACCAGTTGGGCCTCCGTGATGTACTCCTCCGCCTTCTCGACAAAGATGCTGCTGAGGTGCTCGGCGAGCGCCATCTCTTCCTTCCTCATGAGAGGGTAGATGTCTTTACGCGGGTCCTTTACCCACATAGGGAACCCCCATTCTGGCGCCCCTGTGCGGCGCGCGATGAAGAGTATCCGGTGCGTCCATCCTTTGTGGCTGGAGAACCGAGGGGAGAACTCTATCCTCATCCGATCTGGCCGGTGCTTGGTGTAGTACACACTTCGGCTCGTCCCCGGCGACGCCGTCAAGATAAACTGGCTCCGGAAGAGGTTCGCGGTGGGTTCGATGTCGTGTACCTTGCAAGATATGTAGAAAATGCATATCGTCCTCCAAGAGTTCGGCGCCAGTTGAACGGGGACTATCCCCCATGCGTTGAGCAGTTCTCTTGCCATCACCGGCAATGGCAGCTGGAACCCCGCCTCTAGAATGTCGTGCGACATTGCGATGCATCTGGGCTTCTCCAGCCAGTAAGGCTCCTCCTCCTTCGCGAGAATGATGTCGTACTCCGGTCTGATGCGGTATCGTTTGCGAAGACCATCGAAGAAGCGGTACTTCGTCACTGAGGTCCTTCGGCGCTTCGCCGCTTCCGCCGGCGCCAGCCACGGCCTTTCCCTTCTGCGACATCGCTGGAGACGAAGACGGCAGAGCAAGAACTGCGACAATATGAAGGAGAAGAAGACGGAGAAGATTGGAAGGGTAGGCGAGCTCTTCACAAGGTATTTTCGAATGCGTGGCTTCCCGATGTCGCCCCTCCTTTTCCTTATAAGGAAAAGAGGGCACGAAACCCTAAGGCCTGCGGATGGCGTCACCCCCCTCTGGGTGACCGTTCAGGCGTATCACACGGAGCTCTCAGCTCACCACGATACCCCCTTCATCATGGGATCTCCTCCACCTTCGAGGAAATCGTACGAAGCGTCAGCGACAGCTGTCGTTTGCATGTCCGAGGTCACTATCACATTTAAAGACCAGAAAGTGACATTCGAGCAGGCCTCCGCCCTCGACTGTCTCGGTTCCTGAGCTCACTCGATGGCGTGGGGGGCAAGTGTGGTGGCTATTTCTAGCCACCATCGTGCATTGGGCCCATCATGGCCCGGCCCAATTCAGCAGGAGGACGTGGCCCTATCGCAAGGTGCCATGACATTTCAAGAGCAACCTCAAGGTTCCGAGTCCGGTCCCTGCATTCGGGTACCAGTGGGACCCAAAAGCCGCCTCCAGGTGCCTCATAGCCTGCTCGGTCAAAGGCCCTTCCTTCCGAGCAGGGTCTGCACGGCTTGTGCCGAAAACCCCTTCGGAACGGACAGACTTCCTTGCATCAGGCATCTGGCAGCAAGCCATGCCTTCGAGCACTAGGTGCCGAGCAATGAGCTCGACCACCGAGCAGTAGGACTGGCTCACCGAGCAGGCTACCTGCTCGGTACCTGCCTCTCAGGAGAATCCGAGTGGACCTTCATTCCCTCATGGCAGTTATAACGGCTACACCACGCGCGCCCCATGATCAAGTGGTGTATTAACTGCAGAACGCCTCAACGCGTAACTCCCCCGCAAAGGACGCCAACAGGAGCGCCCTTTGTGGCATTGATCAGGGACGTTCCGTCCCTCTCCCTCAGCACTTCAGCCTATAAAAGGCACTGGTAAGCCTCCATGCAGAGGTACGCAATCCAAGACATACCTCTCTTGCGCAATACTGAACCTTCCTCTTCTACGCCTTCGAATCCATCGCTAACTTAGGCATCGGAGGGTTCTCCCCGGTTCTTCAACCGAGTCCCCCTGATCTGCTTCTGGTTTTGCAGGCGTTCGTCCACTACCGGCGTCCTTCCTTCCTTCTTCAAGTGTAGGCCCGCTTGGCTTCGGCCCAAGTAGGAAATCACCTCCACAAAACTTATCACAACCTCTTACTTGTTCTGTTTTCTTTATTTATGCCATGAGAGAGAGTGTATGTGAGAGAGCCAACTATCTATAAGAGAGAGAATTTGATAAAGAGATGCATAGGAGAGAGAAAAGTTGAAAGAGAGGTGCATAACAGAGGGGGGAGAGAGAGAGAGAGAGAGTGAGAGAGCTATGCAGGCGAGAGAGAGGTGTGAGAGAGAGAAATGCAAGAGAGGGAGGGAGAGGGTGCCTAGGAGAGATGAGAGAGAGAGAAAGGTAGAGGGGAAGAGAAAGTGTGTGTAGCATATGATGTTTTTTGATCCTTATTATCGGTGGTCTAATAGGTGTTTTCACCTCAGAATTAAATGTCGACGATCTACCAAGATGAGACAGTTCGATCGACCAAGGGATCAAGGTTGGTCGACCAACTCAAGATTGGTCGACTGAAGCACACAATTTAGTGGACCAATTTCTGTTCGGTTGATCAAAATATGTGTATTGGTCAATCGATTCTCCCAATGAACTCTCTAGTGCAACCATGACAAGTTTGGTTGACCAAAAGTAGATGATAGGATGACCAATTCAAGATCGGTCGACCAAACGTAACATATTGGTCGACCAGTTCATGATTTAAGTCCTATGGCAGTTTGTGAGTTGATAACTCATTAGACATGTGGTGGCTATCTAAACCTTGCCCAGAGTGTTTCCTAAAAATTTCAAGCAATTATGGCTTCTGGCTCTTGAGTGTCTAGAATATTGATGACATCTTATCTCTTTCTAGAATCTTTTTTTTTAGAATCTTCATTCTAGAATCTTTTTTTTAGAATATATTTTCTAGAATCTTCTCTCTACAATCTTCTTTTAAGTGCCAACTCACCCCTTTCTAAAATCTTCCTTCTAGAAATATCTTATTAGAATTTTATTTGTAATGCCACCTTACCCTTTTTTGGAATTTTTTTTTAAAACATCTTACTAGAACTTTCTTTATAGTGCCACCTTATACCTTTCTAGAAGTTTCCTTTAGTGGTATAAATACTACCCAAGGGCTCCCTCCCTCCTCACTCCATTCTTCACTTCTCTCTTCCTCCCCCTTCCTTACTCCTCCAGGCGGCTGATGATAGGAGGCAGACAAAGTGGCAATGGCGTGGTCCTTGTCATCAACATGGTGGTAATGGTGTGAGAAGAAGAACATGAGGAGGTGGTGGTAGCCTGCTCACGAGAAGACCCAATATGGGTTATTCTTATTGTCTGAAGGTAGGGTGATCCTTTTTTCTTACATTTTTTGCATGATTCTTGTGTTCTCCGCTTGGTAGAAGGTATGAATGTATGATTATACCGTTTACTAGTTTGAGATTAGATTTAATAGCATCATTTATGTCACGACCCGATGTAAAATATCAGACATGCAATTATATTTGGTAGTATAAATCAGAGCATATGCTAAAAGAAATGATTATCATTCCAAAGGAAAACTCTAAAATAAGTGTCAAATAATCAATTCATAACTTTTATTGAATATCAATTTCCAAATTCCATTACGGTCACTAATTCCAGAGCCGAAACATAGGGCCCATTATTGAATCTCAATACACTGGACCCTTACTAAAAGAAACAACTACAATAGACTCGATGACTATTACATAGCCAATGATACTATGATATCTGAGATGCTCTTCACTCTTGCCCATCCTTTTTAGAGACTATTTCTTTAGTACTATCACTTGAAAATTTCAACATACACAAAATGAGTAGAATGCCCAGTAGGATTTACCTCTCTCTTTTGCAGACATGTTTTAAGTGAATTATGTTTTAACATTCTGACATGCTAATATGATGTGATAACAAATAACCCGAAGTTGTGGGACGAACAAGATTTATGAAGTTCATCTGGGAATACGATGGGATCAATCGACCAATGTCCCTAGTCAGTCGATCAGTGGACTTTAAAAAATTCAAGGCTAGTCAAAATAGGGAAGTAGCATTGGTTGCCGAAGCATACCATCAGTCAACCGATCATGGGTTGAGTTAGGTCCTAAGGTTTTTGGAAGGATCGGTTGATGGTCACAATTTTTGGTCGATTGATCCAGCTCTATCGGGGGACCTAATAAGGTCATTAGTCAACCGGTGACCCTTAGTTTTGCCAGCCCAAAGATACTGGACGGATTGATCGATTAGCCATAATTTTTCGTCAACCGATGCCTTATTTCCTTGTCTTTTGGGCTTGGCCTTTAAACAATGTGATTGTGCTTATTACCTAAAATTTTGACACACTTAAACACACAAGTTGGACCTACAAAATACATGTGAAATATCAAACTCATGAGGTCCATAAAATAAACATTATTTCATAATCTTTGACGTAAATCATCATTTAGTAAATAAGCAACTCATCCAATATTTTGTTATCATCAAAATCTACTAGTGTATAACATGTAAGAGAAGTCATCATGAAGGAAGGTCAACCAATGCATCAAAAATGCAAGAAAGTGCTAAGAATCATAGGAAAATGGAGTTCACACAACCCTTGTCATAAAAACACCTGATACACAAAGGAAATCCCAACTCTCTCTTCCTAAGAATGCTTCTAACATTGAATAGAGCTTGAATCTGAGTTTAGAATATGGGAGGATCATCACCTTACCTTTAATGGACAAATTCATCTGTCGAGGGACCTTCTTGTAGGTTGGCCACCTCCTCCTCACCACCACCACTCGTCGTCGAGCATCGCACCATCGTCACCCTCATACACTAGCCACCATTGATCATCAAATGAAGAGGAAGATGGGGAGAGGGTGGAGAACCTCATAGGAAGAGAAAATGGAGTGGGATCTAGAGGGGTCCCTTTTTAAGGCCTCAACCCCCAGAATTTGTCTCTCTACTTGGATGCCTCTATAGCTAGAAAGTGCCCACTTGACTAGATGCCTTCAAGATAGCATCATGCTCTGCAAGCACCTTCATCTTCCAGTAGGGCTGTAAATAGAGTGAATACGGGGCAGATATAGGCTGTCTAGTTCTGCTTAGAATAGTTAGTTTGATAATTCATATCTAGTTAGATTCAGATACGAAGTGAATAATTTAATCGGATAATTTTAAAATTTGGAGAGAATGTATATTTTATCCGCTTCAGAAACATGAGTCCCAAAAAGGAGTCATTAGGTGATCTAAAATTAGAAGAAGAAAATTTCTATAAAATTTTAAAAATAGTATAAATGTCAAAAAAAATTTCTAAACAAAGGATTAGTCATACAATAAAAGGAAAAGAATACTACACCAAGATGGGCAAGAGAACTAACATTGGAGCACCGGTCAGTCTCGTCCCTAACTAAGAAAATTAGATGTCCCATTTTTGAACTAAAAAGGGCCTGACCCATAAGACAAATCCCACTAACTATGATCCATTAAGGTGGAGCTGCGCTTCATTTTTCCCACCTTCCGAACATGGCATCGTCCGTGGCAGCGCCCATCGTCATGGTTGGGGGGAAGAGGCTCCACCCTCTCCTCCTCCCTTGTCTACTTTGTCTCTCGTAGCCTGGCCCTCACCATGGTCGATGTCGCTGCCCTCTAGAAGCTCTCTTCCCTAGCCAAGAAGCACCACATCTTGTAGCCCCTCTTGACACCCACTACCTGACAGAGGAAGACTGTCGGTGACCTGACCTTCGGTAGCGGCGTTCGCAGTCACAGTAAGAGCAACCACTAGCCATCAAGATGACGAGAGTCTATATAGGATTTGTAGTCCTAGCAGCCGTCTCCCGTGGGGAGTGGGTGCCTACACACGAGTGAAAGGAAGGCCAAAAGGGGGAGGCGTCCCTTTTGAATTTTGACACTTAAAACCTAACCTAAAATCAGAATAAACTTAGCCATTGGCTCTAAAATCTAACGGCCTAAACAAAGTGGATATTTAAATGAAGTGGATAGGGTGATTCCAAAATCGCTCAATTTATTATTCGGATAATATAAGTATCTAAAATCTGCTCCGTTGGATGTGTTAAACAGATAGTATTTGATTAACTGAATACGAATCTGAAGAGGATATGGATTTTATTCGGATCCATTTATAGCCCCATCTCCAGATCTACTAAGCTCTAGCGTACTACATTGACACTTGATATGTTGACCAGTGCACTATTTAAATGCATCCATTTGACGAAACACTTCTAGATGGCATACATGCTACCACTTGAAACTTTGGTTCAAACACTTGACCATTGACTGAAGCACTACTATAATGCATCTTGTTGATTGGATGCCTCTACCTGACAAATTCTTGTCACATTAGCATAACTTCAACACCTCTGCTTTGCTACTTGACAAGTAAGCACACTATGGAGACACATCTGCCACTAAGGGTGCCTCCATCAGACATCTAAACTCATCCATAGACAAGGATGCCTTCACACCCTTATTTATGCATTCTTCACTCAAACAGTCATAACTTTGTCTATCCATGGAATCATCTCTAAAAGCTATATTACTTCCATGCTGAACCACTATGCCAAGCCAATAACTAGGATCCGAAAAACTAGAGACATCACATTTGCCATTTTTTACCTTATTTTTGATTTGATTAATATGGGGCAAAGACTAATCTACCCTTATTTAATCTTCTTAGCCAGATGACTAATCTCTCCATCTTATCGAGTATAATCGTCTAAAACCTTGTATTTTACATTTTCAATGGAATATTCTATTAAATGGTAGTGGAATCAGAGGGATATAATTGAAATAATATCCCACAATGACGGTTCATTAGGGATGCCAATAGATCTCCATTTTATATTTAGTCAGCACATTTTTATATTTTTTATAGGATATAGAACTTTGAAAACAACTTTTCAATAGCTTAGCAGAAGTTAAAATAGATATTTGAATTCTTATAGGATATAGAAACTGAAACACCCAATTCCTCATCTGCTTTTTTAATTCCATGTCTAATCATTTTTAAATATATATTATATAATATTTTTACAATAAAAGCTCCCCAACCTTGAATCGTTCGCTCTTAAATTTTTAACTTACTATCTCCCACCTCCAATCTATATGCAAATGTTGTCTATTCTTATTTTAATTAGTGGCTAGTGGTCACTCTCTCATTCTATCATATATGGTGGTTTTTTCTCTGACAGTCTTCATATCTGCATATATCTCGACTATCTGTTACTCAACTATTATATATAATTATATGATGTTACTATATTAATTTTTTTTTTATACTTCATTTGGTAAGAGTCATCATAATGTATGTGACGAAGAAGATATATTTTTGTTTATTGTTGTTAGTTATCTATACTAGTAGATTATTAAATTTACATTTGAAACTATTCATAAATTTAATAATCAATGTACTTGTAAATTTATAAATGTACGCTCATTATATAAATATTGTTGCATCCAAAATTGCTGTTTTCATTTTCATTTTTTTATTTAAAGTAGAAATGAATGCGGAAACGAATTTTTTTTTTTCGTTTTTCATTTCCGACTATGAAATTTCTTATAAGAAGTAAAAGTAGAAACACTCATTTCTGATTTTGAATATGACCCAGTGGCAGCCCTAAGATTCATATAACAATGTAAAAGATATGAGGTATAAAAAAGAACACACCAAATTATAGCTAAGAATGTATATACATAATTACTCCCCTTTCTTGGTTACCTTAAACTTATTCTTGATTGGTCAATCTTTTTTGAGAAATGTTGGCCGACCTCTCAGTCGAGTAATTGATTTATCCGGCTGAAAGGTTTCATTGGTCAGCTGGGTCGGTCCCACCCTCAAAAGTAGCCAGTCGACCAATCAAATGCTCGGCTGGGTAAATCATTTATCCGGCTGAGAGGTCGGCTAGTATTTCTCATATTTTCTTCTTGTGAGCCCTACGACTCAAGCTTTGTCGCCAAATCGAATATAGTCCCATTCACACCTCCAAGAACCCCTAGCCATCTCCATCTTTCTCCACTTTTTTTTTCTTCAAGACAGACGGGGCCTCTCTCCCTCTCTCTCTCTCTCTCTCTCTCTCTCTCTCTCTCTATATATATATATATATATATATATGGAGAAATACTTGGTGCACATCGTTGGGGTGCAGCAAGTGACACATTGGCAAGCACACCCAATGGGTGCTTGCCGAGTGGTTTCAGACAGAGTGAAGTGGTATTTTTTTTCATAAATGTCTTGTCTCTCACAGTCTCATAGAGAAAGACACCATTGCCCTTGCTTCCTTTCCCGCCACCGAACTGCCTTCTCCCCCGCTCTGCTCCTTCTCTGACGCGAACACTGTGAAGTCTCTGCTCCCCCTCTCTGCTCCTTCTCCAACGTGAATGCCGCGAAGTGCTTGCCTTCCTTCTCTTTGCTCCTTCTCCAACGCAAACGTCGCGAAGTGCCTGCCTTCCTTTCTCCTGTGCGGAGGCGAACGACGAACGCGCAGACAGACGAGTCGTTCCTTTCTCACATAATGCCCTCTCCAGCACACTCAACTGTGCGGAGGCGAACGACGAGCGCGCAGACTAGCGACTCCACAATTTCTCACCTGTGCAGACGAGTGACTCCTAATGATGGCTACAAAGAGAAAAACAAAAGCCCTTACTGGTAAGAGAACGAAGAAAGCGACAGAAGACGCCCCTGCCAAGCATTTGAGCCCTATGGGTACCGCAGAAGCCATGTTTGAAAATATTCCCCACATTCCATGTGAAGACACCTCTACCTTGTTGTTAACTCCAAGTTCTCCCCCAACAGGCGAACCCACCACCCATATGCGTAAGCAGAAGGTGGTTATACGTAAGAGGCATCAGCAGACACCAAAGGCACTGCTTTCTCCAACAGATCATGTCACCTCAGGTATAATTTTTTTAATTTTGTGTTTGTATTTTTTTTTATGTTTGTGCATATGTCAATGTATTTCTTAAAAAAAATCATGGAAAAAATATTCCTATGAATGTGTGTTTATGCTGGTGAATTCTTGCATATTAAAAAAGTTTGTCTTTATTCCTTGTTTTAGGAGCTAAAGTTAAGAGGAAGCGTTATGTAAATAATCCATTGATCAGTAGATGTTCTTTACATATTTACATGATAGACAAGAAACAAATTAATTTTCGTGAATGTCACAAGGAGTTGATGAGGGCAACTCCATTTGCACCATATGTGGACATCCCTCTAATGAAATGCTTTGGGATAAGTTTGTTAGAGGAGATTGTAGCACATCATGAGGTGGGGAATGTTTTTAATATTGGAAACAAATCAGTGTCCTTCACAGTTGAGGATGTTGCTCTCATTTTTGGGATGCCATGTACCGGATTCCTCGTGCATCACTATGGCTCGTTATAGAAGTGTCCAAGCTGCATAAAAGATTTGGCAAGGATATTGCCTTCATTCGGCAGGTCATCTATGGTTATTTAATAGATCTAGTTGGTTCAGATGAGAAGGAGGATATTGAGGACATAGTGCGTCTCTGGATTTTACTATTACTCAGTACATTTCTTGCCCCTCAGTCGGCGTATGTTTGCTCCCCTCAAATGATTAAATATTTGGATGACATTGAAAGAATTGGAAGCTATGCATGGGTTGTTGCCTTCCATGAGCTTATACTTCACAACATTGAGGAGGCGAGCAAAATGGTGAAGATGAATGCAAAGAGGGGAACACATGATGAAAAGCCACGAAAAAATCAGTTCATCTTTGGTTGCTCCTATGCACTATGTGTAAATATTTATAGTATTTAATTTTAATTAAATTTTACTTTGCTTAAATCAATGTCACTAATACCTATTTAAAATCATCATGATAGGTGTGGTTGTTAGAGCACACACATGCCATTCCACCCATTAGCTGCCTCATTTTTCCGCGGCTATTTAGGTGGGATGCAAGGTTGAAGAAGAAGGGGAAAATCATTGTGGATCATCTACAAGTAGTAGTAATGTTATTTTCTTGCTGCATTTTACTAGGCTTTCTTTTATATTAATGACCTAGTAGGATAATTTCTCCTAATGTTAAATAGGTTGAGTCAAAGTTGCCCATTCATCCCTCAGAACAATGGGTGCTTGAAGGGCAAAGAGGTAAAACAAATTCAAAAGATTTCGCCCTAGCTGAGGTATATGAGTTTTGCTTCATGCCTTTTCATCTCTTGCAACAATATGTCAGCATAAGTGAATAATAAGATATGTTTCATACTACAGGAGACTTCCACACTTGCCCTAAGCATAAATGCTCAAATGACAGCACTTGTAGATGCTTTAAAGGCTGCAGAGGAGAGTCGAAAAGCAGAAAATGAAGATTTCTAACAAAAGTTGGAATCTATCATGACGCAAGTTGAAGGATTTGCCAAATCTGTTATTAGCCTTAGACAGGAAAAGGAGAAGCCTGCTGATGTTTGTAATCAATGCTTTACTTAATACTTTTGCAACTTTTGTGGTCTAATAATATGATGAATTTGTAGGTTCCCCCTTCGGATCCGCCATGCGAGGCGGTTGAAAAAGAGAATTCTGAAGAAGAGGTCCAATTGTTGGCGAAGGGAAAAGGAAAAAGCCGACCACAAACAAGAAGAAAGGAAAAGGCTAATGCATTTCCTTTTTAATCTTTTATGAGACGATTTATAAGGGTCAAGCATGTAGCATGTATCTTGTGCCTATTTTTTTCTTACGTGAGATGTTTTTCGATGCAGGTAATTTTTGTTGAAGATAGAAGAGACTTTCCTGGCTGTGAGCTTTTGGTAGAGGAGGATCGCCAACTGATCACAAAGTTCTTGTCAATGGAGATTAACTAGTATGTTTGAACAAATATTTTTCCGTGAATGTATTTTCCTAGAACATTTGTTTTTTTCATGAGTGGTTCATACGTTTGAGCATATATTTTTTACTTGAGTAGTGAATCAATATTTGTAAACAAATGGAATGGAGAGGTGACTCGATACAACATCCATGAGATTTTATTTGGGAAGAACATAGGTGACGATGTAAGGATGACATTTAATTATAAGTTTCATGTCAATGAAGTTTTGTACAAGAGAAAACCTTTGTAAGATGTCATTATTTTGTTATTTACAGATGATTGATTGTGCTGTCCAACTTTTGGAAGAAAGTTGTTCGCTATCTGATTACAAAAAATGGGAATACCTACCGACATTAATTGTATTGAGCATCCATACTGGGAAGGGTGCTTCAATTTTCAAAAAAGCACAAAGATTATTTGAGAGTTTTCCTGCAGTAACAGACTTGGAGCATTTAGGCAAATTGGATTTCTTGTTTTTTGTTCTGCACACAACGAACCACTGGCATCTACTAGTGGTTGATTTGAAAAATAGATGCTTCATATCTTAAAACTCCATTAAAGGGAATAAATCATATGATGCAGCTGTCAGAAATTGGGTAAATTTCAGCATTCATTTTATTTTATTGATAGCTTATTGTATTTTACAACTGTTATAAGAATTAATAATCTGTTGTGTATACAAGTGAAAGTGCTTCAAAAAATTTTCTGTAGTTGCGAGATGCAGGATGCAATAGAAGATTGGGAGTTGAAGTTTGATATGGACTGCCCTTCTTAGCCACCCCATTCAAATGAATGCAGAATGTATGTTATCAAATTTACGGAAGAGTTGGCTAAGCCCAAAGAGGGAGGCAGCTGGAACTTCAATGAAGAACATATGCCACTCTTTAGATGTGAACTTGTACTTCAATTATTAAGGAAATGAGAGTCCAGAATGTAATTTGTGATAATTGTAAGGGAACAATCTTTTGAATAGTTGTAATTGCAAAAATTACTCTTCAGATGTCAATTTGGAATTCAATTATTACAGAAATTATATATTTTGTGGGAAGCAATGTTATGTGATATGTGAAAATGTGTGCAAGTGTTGGTGTTAATGGCATTTATAGGTGAAATGTATGTATTTATTGGTGAATTTATAGTATTTATTGGTGAATATGTTGTATATATAGGTGAAGAGGCCACCACACTAAAAACTACAGATCTGTGTAAGTGTTGGCAGTCAATGAATGTGAAGGTTAACATGCACTATTTATAGATGCTTGTCCAGTATTTATTGGTGAATTTTCTTTATACATAGATGAATAGGCCACCACACTCCAAGAGGAGCTCAGATGTGTGTGTAAGTGTTGAAATTCACTGATTTTATAGGTGAAATGATACCCTTTATAGCTGAATGTTCAGTCTTTATTGGTGAATGTCATGTATATGCAGGCGAAGAAACAACCACACTGAAGGAAGAGCTCAGATGTGTGAAAGTGTTGATGTTAATGGCATTTATAGGTGAAATCAATGTATTTATTGGTGAATTTTTTGGTATTTATAGGTGAATTATTAGTATTTATTGGTGAATACCCTGTATATGTAGGTGAATAGACCACCACACTGGCCGAAGAGCTCAGATGTTTGCAAAGTGTTGGTAGTGAATGAGTTTATAGGTGAAATGACACCATTTATAGGTGAATTGTTAGTATTTATTGGTGAATACCCTATATATGTAAGTGAATAGACCTACACACTAGCAGAAGAGCTCAGATGTTTGCAAAGTGTTGGTATTGAATGAGTTTATAGGTGAAATGACACCATTTATAGGTGAATTGTTAGTATTTATTGGTGAATACCCTATATATGTAGGTGAATAGACCATCACACTAGCAGAAGAGCTCAAATGTTTGCAAGTGTTGGTATTGATTGAGTTTAATAGGTGAAATGACACTATTTATAGGTGAATTGTTACTATTTATTGGTGAATACTCTGTATATGTAGGTGAATACACCTACACACTGGCAAAAGAGCTCAGAAGTTTGCAAGTGTTGGTATTGACTGAGTTTAATAGGTAAAATGACACCATTTATAGGTGACTTGTTATTAATACTCAGTATATGTAGGTGAATAGATCTACACACTGGTAGAAGAGCTCAGATGTTAGTAAAGTGTTGGTATTGAATGAGTTTATAGGTGAAATGACACCATTTATAGGTGAATTGTTAGTATTTATTGGTGAATATCTTGTATATGTAAGTGAATAGACCACTACACTGGCATAAGAGCTTTGATGTTTGCAAAGTGTTGGTATTGAATGGTTTTATAGGTGAAATGACACCAGTTATAGGTGAATTGTTAGTATTTATTGGTGAATACCCTGTATATGTAGGTGAATAGACCTACACACTGGCAGAAGAGCTCAGATGTTTGCAAGTGTTGGTATTGACTGAGTTTAATAGGTGAAATGACACCATTTATAGGTGAATTGTTAGTATTTATTGGTGAATACCCTATATATGTAGGTGAATAGACCTACACACTGGCAGAAGAGCTCAGATGTTTGCAAAGTGTTGGTATTGAATGAGTTTATAGGTGAAATGACACCAGTTATAGGTGAATTGTTAGTATTTATTGGTGAATACCCTATATATGTAGGTGAATAGACCATCACACTAGCAAAAGAGCTCAAATGTTTGCAAGTGTTGGTATTGACTGAGTTTAATAGGTGAAATGACACTATTTATAGGTGAATTGTTACTATTTATTTGTGAATACTCTGTATATGTAGGTGAATACACCTACACACTGGCAGAAGAGCTCAGATGTTTGCAAGTGTTGGTATTGACTGAGTTTAATAGGTAAAATGACACCATTTTTAGGTGAATTGTTAGTAATACTCAGTATATGTAGGTGAATAGACCTACACACTTGTAGAAGAGCTCAGATGTTAGCAAAGTGTTGGTATTGAATGAGTTTATAGGTGAAATGACACCATTTATAGGTGAATTGTTAGTATTTATTGGTGAATATCTTGTATATGTAAGTGAATAGACCACTACACTGGCATAAGAGCTTTGATGTTTGCAAAGTGTTGGTATTGAATGATTTTATAGGTGAAATGACACCAGTTATAGGTGAATTGTTAGTATTTATTGGAGAATACCCTGTATATGTAGGTGAATAGACCTACACACTGGCAGAAGAGCTCAGATGTTTGCAAGCGTTGGTATTGACTGAGTTTATAGGTGAAATGACACCATTTATAGGTGAATTGTTAGTATTTATTGGTGAATACCCTATATATGTAGGTGAATAGACCTACACACTGGCAGAAGAGCTCAGATGTTTGCAAAGTGTTGGTATTGAATGAGTTTATAGGTGAAATGACACCAGTTATAGGTGAATTGTTAGTATTTATTGGTGAATACCCTGTATATGTAGGTGAATAGACCTACACACTAGTAGAAGAACTCAGATGTTTGCAAGTGTTGTTATTGACTGAGTTTATAGGTGAAATGACACCATTTATAGATGAATTGCTAGTATTTATTGGTGAATACCCTATATATGTAGGTGAATAGACCTACACACTAGCAGAAGAGCTCAGATGTTTACAAAGTGTTGGTATTGAATGAGTTATAGGTGAAATGACACAATTTATAATTGAATTGTTAGTATTTATAGGTGAATATCTTGTATATGTAGGTGAATAGACCACCACACTAGTAGACGAGCTCAGATGTTTGCAATGAATGATTTTATAGGTGAAATGACACCATTTATAGGTGAATTGTTAGTATTTATTGGTGAATACCCTGTATATGTAGGTTAATAGACCTACACACTGGCAGAAGAGCTCAAATGTTTGCAAGTGTTGGTATTGACTGAGTTAATAGGTGAAATGACATCATTTATAGGTGAATTGTTAGTATTTATTGGTGAATACCCTATATATGTAGGTGAATAGACCTACGCACTGGCAGAAGAGCTTAGATGTTTGCAAAGTGTTGGTATTGAATGAGTTTATAGGTGAAATAACACCATTTATAAGTGAATTGTTAGTATTTATTGGTGAATATCCTTTATATATGGGTGAATAGACCTCCACACTGGCAGAAGAGCTCAGATGTTTGCGAGTGTTGGTATAGACTTACTCGTATGACTTGTACAGGATAGACATACTCGTATGACCTACAGTAGAAAGACTTACTCGTGCAAATGTTTGTGACTCATACACTGTAGTGTACATATATGACTCAGACATGACTTCTAAGAAATACTCTTACTAACAAGCAACTAAGTGTAACATATACTACATAGACTTACTCGTATGACTTGTACGGGATAGACATACTCGTATGACATACAGTTGGAAGACTTACTCGTGCGAACGTTTGTGACTCATACATGGTAGTGTACACATATGACTCGGACATGATTTCTATGAAATACTCTTACTAACATGCAACTAAGTGTGACGTATACTACATAGACTTACTCGTATGACTTGTACGGGATAGACATACTCGTATGACATACAGTAGGAAGACTTACTCGTGCGAATGTTGTTGAACCACTCTTATATTTTATCCTTATATTTTGGTGCTAACATATATATTTTGGTGATAACAAAACTTATGATTAATTAAATATTATTAAATATTTTCAATAATATGTTTTTCTTAATAAATATAAATTTATGTGATTAATTAAATATTTTTAATACCATATTTTTTAATAATAAATTAAATATCATGTTTTTCTAATAATTATAAATTTATGACATTATTGATGTTTGTGGCATTTATAGGTAACACATACTACATATATAAGACTACAGATCTGTGCAAGTGTTGATGTTTGTGGCATTTATAGGTGAAATGGTTGTATTTATCGGTGAATTGGTGGTATTTATTAGAGAATGTGGTCTATATATAGGTGACTAGACAAACAAACTGGAAGAGAGCAGATTAATGTAAGTGTTAATGATTGTGGCATTTATAGGTGAACTGTTAGTATTTATTAGTGAAAGTTTGGTATTTATTGGTTGATGTGTTCTATATGCAGGTGAATAAACAACCACACTGAAAGGTTGTAGATCTGTGCAACTGTTGATGTTTGTGAAATTTATAGGTGAACTGTCAGTATTTATTGGTGAATGTTTGGTATTTATTGGTGGATGTGTTCTATATGTAGGTGAATAGACAACCACACTGAAAGGCTACAGATCTGTGCAAGTGTTGATGTTTTTGGTATTTATAGGTGAAATGGTTGTATTTATCGGTGAATTGGTGGTATTTATTAGTGAATGTGGTCGATATATAGGTGACTAGACAACCAAACTGGAAGAGAGCATATTAATATACGTGTTAATGATTGTGGCATTAATAGGTGAACTGTCGGTATTTATTGGTTGATGTGTTCTATATGTAGGTGAATAAACAACCACACTGAAAGGGTGTAGATCTGTGCAACTGTTGATGTTTGAGAAATTTATAGGTGAACTGTCAGTATTTATTAGTGAATGTTTGATATTTATTGGTGGATGTGTTCTATATGTAGGTGAATAGACAACCACACTGAAAGGCTACAGATCTGTGCAAGTGTTGATATTTTTGGTATTTATAGGTGAAATTTATAGGTGAAATGTCAATATTTATTGGTGAATCAGTGGTATTTATTGGTGAATATGTTCTATATATAGGTGAATGGAAAATCACACTGTAAGGTTACAGATCTATGCAAGTGTTGATATTTTTGGTATTTATAGGTGAAATGTCAGTATTTATTGGTGAATGTTTGGTATTTATTGGTGGATGTGTTCTATATGTAGGTGAATAGACAACCACACTGAAAGGCTACAGATCTGTGCAAGTGTTGATGTTTTTGGTATTTATAGGTGAAATTTATAGGTGAAATGTCAATATTTATGGGTGAATCAGTGGTATTTATTGGTGAATGTGTTCTATATGTAGGTGAATGAAAAATCACACTGTAAGGCTATAGATCTGTGCAAGTGTTGATGTTTTTGGTATTTATAGGTGAAATGTCAGTATTTATTGGTGAATCAGTGGTATTTATTGGTAAATGTGTTCTATATGTAGGTGAATGGAAAATCACACTGTAAGGCTACAAATCTGTGCAAGTGTTGATGTTTTTGGTATTTATAGGTGAACTGTCAGTATTTATTGGTGAATGTGTTGTATTTATTGGTGAATATGTGGTATTTATTGGTGAAATTGTTCTACATATAGGTGAACAGACTGACTGCCACAGTGGAAGACTACAGATTTGTGCAAGTCTTAGTGTTTATGGTATTTATAGGTGAAATGTCTGTATTTATTGGTAAATGTTTGGTATTTATTGGTGAATGTATTCTATATGTAGGTGAATAGACAACCACACTAAAAGGTTGCAGATCTGTGCAAGTGTTGATGTTTATGACATTTATAGGTGAAATGTCAGTATTTATTGGTGAATGTTTGGTATTTATTGAGGAATGTGTTCTATACATAGGTGAATAGACAAACACACTGAAATGCTGCAGATCTATGTAAGTGTTGATGTTTGTGGCATTTATAGGTGAAGTATATAGGTGAAATGTCAGTATTTATTGGTGAATTAGTGGTATTTATTGGTGAATGTGTTCTATATGTAGGTGAATGGAAAACGACACTGTAAGGCTACAAATCTGTGCAAGTGTTGATATTTTTGGTATTTATAAGTGAACTGTCAGTATTTATTGGTGAATGTGTGGTATTCATTGGTGAAATTGTTCTACATATAGGTGAACAGACTGACTGCCACAGTGGAAGACTACAGATTTGTACAAGTGCTAGTGTTTATGGTATTTATAGGTGAAATGAATTTATTTATAGGTGAATGTGTTGTATTTATTGCTGAATATGTAGTATTTATTGGTGAATGTGTTGCCATCTGATTGCCACAATGGCTGACTGACTACCACACTAGAATTGTACAGAGCTACCATCTGATTTTTCATAACATTGAGTGCTGCCATCTGATTTTTCATAACATTGAATTTGCCATGGAATTACATTTACAAGAAATACAAGCCTTTCTCATACACAAATATAAGCATATTCCACCCTTTCTATACCCTCCACTCATCCACAAAAAATACAAGCTTTTCTCATACACAAATATAAGCATATTCCACCCTTTCTATACTCTCCACTCATCCACAAAAAATACAAGCTTTTCTCATACACAAATATAAGCATATACAACCCTTTCCATGCCCTCCACTTGTTCACAAAAAATTTACTTGTGTATACCACAAAAACTAACAACTATGTACACCACTCAATCCTTCACTATGAAACTGAACTTCGACTGCCATGGCTGTAGGGGCGACATCGATTGCATTTGAGGCATCACCTGCAGAGGAGGCATCGGCTGCATCTGAGTCGGCTGCATCTGAGGCATCACCTGTGGGGGAGGCATCTGCTGCATCTGAAGCATCACCTGTGGGGAAGGCATCGGCTGCATCTGAGGCATGAACTACTTTAGTTGGATGGTGTGCGGGATATTCAACATATTAGGCTGCACATATGGCTGGATTGTATCCTCTGCTGGAATATGACCTAAAAATGGCATTGTATACAATAGTGAAAAATTATTAAACATTACATGTCAACATTAAATTACTAAATGTTACATGGCATTGGTGAATGGCTACCTCTGGGAAGGCAGGGTTCTCTTCTTTTTAATTTGGAGCTCTTTTTCATCTTTTCAATAGAGCTTTCTATTCTTTTTTGTCTCCCTCTTCCTTTTGTCTTTGCTCGCGGTGGATCATTAACAACATGAGAATGGCTACTTGAAGGGATGGCATTTTCAGAACTAGATTGTGACTGGGATGAATCTATCAGCTTCTTAAGCAGATTTAGGATTTCTTTAACAACTATATCATGCATTGCTTCAGACATAGATCCAACCTCTGCAACCTTCATGAGATGATGAATTAGATTGCTATAGCGACATGCAGCTGAATCAACCAAACCATTTTGAATTATATATTCATCGTTTGCATGTCGATATCGCATCTCAATTGTCCATCGTTTCAAAATATATCTCTCAGGTATCCTCGCAATGCCTGCAAACTGAAGTGCCACCAGTGCATGCTGACATAAATAACCTCTAAATTCGAAACACTTGTAGGTACATGCAACTAAGTCCTCAGTCTGGTCAACCGACACTTTGAATTCCTTTGCAATGATCTTGTCAAAATGTTTCACTTTAATATTTTCAAAAGACTTTATTCTCATTGTCAATTTCTTGTCATCATCATGGATGATTGTTGGAACACAGGAAGCAATCTCGGTCAATTCTTCTTGGAACTTCTTAAAAATGCCCCTCGTGTATATGCTAGAAGCCTGTTTTTCAAATGGGGATGAAGTTCGTAGAAAGGGAGCAGTTTCCATCGTTTTCACATCTGCTTCATTTTCAGCATCGTATCTGCTGTCAAGTGCAACACTGTACTTATCGATGAATTCTCCTAGTGTAGTTTTTGATTGAACAAATCCATCGAAGAAGTGATGGATGCTCTCACTTCTTTGGGAGGAAGACATTCCTGCATATAAATAAATATATGTTATTGAATTAGATGGAAACACTCTCATAAATACATGTGAATGACACTAAATAATATTACCTGCAAGGAAAGTATCTTTCAAGAAGACTGGAGCCCATTTCAGCCTGCTTTCATATAGACTCTTCATCCATTCATTATCAATGCACTCTTCATAGTTTTTGAGTATTTGGTCTCATCTCTCCTCAAATTCATGAGTTGTGATCGAATCATATATTCATCCATGGAACTCATCAACGAAATCAAGATACTTCGAACAAATATGACCAATTTTTTCAGGGATCTTCTTCATTATGTGCCAAAGGCACCAACAATGTCTTGCATTAGGGAAGATCTTGGCTATAGCAACTTCCATGGCTTTATCTTGATCGGTGATTATTACTTTCGGTGCTTTGTTACCATTTGATTCTAACCAAGCCTTGAACACCTATACAAATGATTCAATCTTTTCATTTGAAAGAAGTGCACAACCAAGTAAGATAGATTGTCTATGATGATTAACCCCCACAAATGGTGCAAAAGGCATCTGATATGTGTTAGTCAAGTACGTAGTATCAAAAGTTATCACATCTGAAAAGTATGTGCATGCCATGCGAGACCTTCCATCAATCCAAAAGATATTGCGTAATTGATCATCATCATTCAAGTCCAACGCATAAAAGAACATTGGATTTCTAAGTTGCATTAGGTGAAAATTTTCAATCATTCTCTGTGCATCGCCCTTCTTCAGTTGAGATTGCCTCTCCCTATCCAAAAATTTTTGACAGTCTTTCTTTGAAAATGGTAACTGACGCATGCCTCCCACTCTTACAACCATAGTGGAGACTATCTTCGAAGTTGTGACACCAAAACGCCTCATGTTTTTAATTTCTCTCTTTTGTGGAGTGCATATTTTTCTATGTGATTTAAAATATTTCGCACCACCCGAATTCAAAGCATGGTTGTGCTCTAATATTAGTTCATAGAATACATGTTTCCCACTACTTTTGTCAACCTTTACTTTCACCAGTGTGTTGCAACATATCTTTGGGGAGTCTCTATAATTCTTTGCTTCAGCCTTCCTTCTTGATTTTTCATTCCTCCAACAATCTAAATATCGAAATATACATTTTCCATCCTTCCATTTACTAGATATCACACATGTGCCGAACCCTACATTCCTCCCATATGTATTGTAGAACGTCATGGCATCATTAGCATTTTCAAAATTCATACCCTCACTTGGTTCTGCTCTATTGTAGGATCTTGCATTAGAAGAGTTGGTTTTCCTTGGAGTGTTCACCTCAAAACCTTCTGACAGTATTTTGTCACCTACATTTTAGAGTAAAAAATGATTAAGAATGTGTATATGAAGAAAATACATATAACATATAGAAGTGTAAAAAAATACACCTATAAATGCTATCCATTCACCTTTAACCCCTTCTCTAACAAGGAAAAACAATGAACATGCAACTTTAAGAACTAAAACCATAGTTGAAATAAGGAAAAAAAAAGAAACACAGCTTTAAAGCTTCAACCACAGATGAAACACATAAAAAAAATGAAAATGCATTCAAAGCTTCAACCGTAGCAGAAATAAGGAAAAATTTACTTCTTCCTATCAATGCACCTACCTATAACTCCTTCTCTAAAGACAGCTTTAAGGCATAGAGCTAAATAAAAACATAACTTTAAAGACTTCAACCGCAGCTGAAATAAATAAAAAATAAAATAAAAATACAGCTTTCAAAACTTCAATCGCAGTAGAAACAAGGAAAAAATTACTTCTTCTACATGTAAGGCATAAAAATATATATTTAACTCTATGCTATCAATCCACCTACCTTCTTCCATGCCCTTAAAAGTGTTTGTCTTTTCAAATCAAAAAGGGAAGCTCTGCAGCAGTAATTAAAGCAGTCGCCCAATAGCGAGACCTACTAACGAGGGAGCGGAGTAAATGCATTGCTGCCTGTGGGAGAGAGGTGGAGTGACTGAGAGATTTAAAACACAATAATGTTGTCGATCGAGTGTGAGAGAAGCGAAGTGACTATGCAAGTCCGACTCACTCATCTGCGTGGAACGACTCACCTATCTGCGCATTCGTCGTCCCCCTCCGCACAGCTGAGAAAGGAAGGCAGGCACTTCGCGGCGTTCGCGTTGGAGAAGGAGCAGAGAGGGGTGTAGACACCCGGTTCCGACTAATGGGTTGAACCACATTTCATGTTATCCTAGTTAGCCCCTAGTTGGTCACTCACCTTGAGCCCATCATTAGCCTTGATTGAGCCCATTAACAATTTAAAATTGCCTTGAAATCCTGCCCATTATTATTTTGGAGAGTCCGTGTGCAATTATAGCTCATATCTGTTGTGTGTTTGGCTGATAAATCCAAAAATAATTCAATTTCCTAGTCGCGACATATCGTAGCGCCGCGACTCTAGTCGCGACGGCCTTGGACGCCGCGACAGCCCATGCATAATATCCATGCACGTGGGCTTACTGTCGCGACCCCCCGGCCCGTCGCGTCTCTAGTCGCAACCCTACGATACGCCGCGACAATGCCTGAGCGCACCAGACTCTGCAACAACCTCCCATTTATCCTCCTATTGACCCAGCTTTATCCCTAGGAGATATCTCCACCCCTTGGGGCGAGATTCTGGCCCTAGGGACTCTTGTGGGGATCCCTTGGACTCTCCATTGTAATTTTAAAAGGCCATTATCTCCCATTTCGAATTTTGATCATTTTTTAATAGATAATATCAATCATTTCTCTCTCATGGCTATATAAAAGAAAGGCACCTCCTCAAGGACAGTGAGAGCCTCATTTGTTACCCTGAAGGGCTGCCGAAATTTCCTTTGGCAGGTACTTAGCCACGCAGCCACCCTTTTCCTCCATTTCCCTCACATCCCTCTCCACCAAAGCAACCCATTTCATCATCTATGAAGCATGGGACGTGAGAAGGGCGACTCCAGCATTCTCCTGAAGCTTTTGGACGATCCTTCGAGCTGAAACCACCCCAAGGAGTCGCCCTAACGGGGCTTATTCTCTCCTTTTCCTTTTCTCCTTCTTTTGCATCTATTTTTCATATTATTCTTAGATAGAACATATCCAGCACACACCCATATTTTTCCTACATCCAAAGGGGTTTAAAAAACCTCCCAGTTCGTTCCCACCATGCTTCCATCTTTTCTTTCCATTTTAGAATAGGTACTATGTTTAACATGTTCTAATAGGGCTTCCTTTTGTTTGTTTTCTTTTGTGGCTGGTATCCAAGCGTCATCTACGAGGAGCTCTTGCCTTCCGGCCGGCCGGGAGACGAGAAAAGGTCCATACTCCAACAACTCCACACAAAGAGAACGCGATAGAGGAGAGTGACGCGACAAGAAACGCGACCATTTCGACGGCCGCGATCTCAGCGCTCTCGCGGTGCTCATGATGACCGCGACATCAGGTACTCCTCAGTTCTCTTCATTCCTTTCCTAGAATAGTTAGCCCGTATTATTTTCTTCATTTGAAAATATTCTAGGTGGCGATCACATCCATATTTCCACACCACTAGTCTTAGTACATGTTCATGTGTCGAGGGGAAGCACAATCCCTGTGATTACACCTTTTGGCGATCACGGTGGGACCTTCACTGCCACCCTCGTGGATTTTGACTACTTGCTTGCTATGTTTTCTTCTTTGTTTCTCATGTTAGTGCCCTGTTAGTCTTTTTTTTTCTTGTTCCCTGTGTTTTTTCGTGTTCTGTTCTTGTCGCGACCTATCGTAGTGACGCGATCAGGTCGCGTCGTTTGTCGAGGACGCGTTAACAGGTCAGCCTCCTCCTCCTTCTTTCTGCCTTGTCTTGTTTCTATCAGATCATGTATCCTGGTGATATCTCTCTGTATCATATGTTGTCGCGTTCCTGAATGTCAAAATCCTGCTAGGGACCGGATTTTCCTTTTATTTTTACTTGTAAGTTTTCGGTTCAAGTCGCGGCGCACGGAGAGGACGCGACAAGGTCGCGTCGTGGAGGGGCGTCGCGTTATCAGGTATGCTTTGTATGTTACTGTTTTGACTCATGAATCGGTCCCTGTGTGCTTCTTGGTCCATGTAGTATTGATTCGCCGTTTTTGTGTCTGTTCTCATTTAATAGGGTAGTCTGTTTGAGTTAGTTGATGACCCCTTGGTGTTTCGGGCCTCTGTTCCTATCGCGGCAGGTCGCACTGTCGCGATAAGGTCGCGGTGTATACGGTCGCCGCGACTCCGCCCGAAGGCCATTTGGTCACCCTGTTTGATTCTCATCTATCACCTGTGCATACATTTTGGGCACTTAGGCCCATTGCATACGCTTTTGAAACCCATTTATTTAGGTTCCCCCTTGGATGAGTGAGTCCTCTCACCTATGAGCACTCGTAGGCTGACTCGGGCCCACCTTCTGAGGACCTCCGTAAGACCCCGTGACCGTACGCACGTTGCGGTTCACCGGGCTGGTTGTACCAGTTGCACCCCTTAGTTTGAGCCATCCCTATGCGTGTGAGTATACCATTCCTTAGCTTCACCGGAGGACTTGAGTCCATACCCATTAAGGTCCACTTGATCGAGTGACATCCTCTTAATTAATTCATCTATAGGTCAGGTTCAAACCTTAAGAAATTTGCGCTTTAAACATGACAACTTGAGTGTTCATCCCTCCTCCTCTCAGTCTTTCTTGCTGTGATTTAGTCTAGTTTTTTGTCCGTGTCCCCCCTATTAGCCTGGGGGGGGGGGGTGTATGCGTCATTGTTTAGGGAGATCGAGTCAATCCCCTTCTTTCTTTGTATCTTATCATAATCCCCTCTTCGACATGGACCAATTTCGAGTCCTTGCCGACGATGCTCTTCCCCTTGGGTTGCTCGAGGAGGTGGCCCAACCCTCTTTGGCCACACTCCCGGGGCATATCCAGCCTCCCTCCATCACTGGGATTCGATCCCGTCCTGCCTCTCCCCCTGGGGGTGATGACCCCCACTCGCAACTCAGCCAGCTCCTTCCACACCTCACTCCGGACCAAGTCTGAGAATTTATAGCTGCCACCAAGGGGAAACAACCTTTATCTCCCCGGGGTCAGAATTCAGTCCAAGCGGCGGATGCCTCCGCCCATGTCGCTTCAGCACCTCACCTTCCTTCATCAGGGGCAGATCCTACACCCCTCCGCCCTCGGGCCATCCATTTTTTGGAACCAAGCTACCTTCCTCCGCGAGAGGTCCGGCCTCGATGTCCCCCAACTACCTACTATACGGCCGAACCAGCTCCCCTTCCCCATGAGAGGTCTCACTCATTCGAGCAACCTCGCTCCCTCATTTCTGCGCATCAAGTCCAGTCTCCCACCGACTTCCTTGCAGAGTGGACGAGCATGAAGAGGGAGCTTCATGACCTCCGGAGGCAAATCGATCCTCGGAAGGTAGCTGACATTGCCCTCTCATCCTTCCAATACCTCCGGGTGCCACCCTAGTCAGAGCTCCCTATCTACCGGCGATACTCTGGGGTAGGGGACCCTTATGTTCATCTGAAAGACTTTGTCTACGAATCAGCACCACACAAGTATGACCGCCACCTCATGGCATACTTGTTAAGAAAATCCCTAGACGGTCCGGCTTTATAATGGTTCTATTCACTGCCCCCCAAGGAAGCCGAGGATTTCCAAATAGTTCAAGAGAGATTTCTGCAGCAATTCCAAGATCGGGTGGGACCCGAATATTCTTTTGTAGATCTAGTAGCTGAGAAAATGAAGCCAGATGAGGAATTCTTCACTTATGTTGATCGGTGGCGTTCTTTGGCCGCCAAGGTCCGTTGCCCCATGCCTGAGGAGGAGAAGGTGAAGTTGTTGATTTCCAATGCCACTCCAACCTACCGAGCTATTTTGGCCATGAACAATATTTCTACTATGCACCAGCTATATAGCCGAGCCCGTTTCATCCAGACCCAACTTAAGGACTCGCCTATACACTCTATGTTTGAGACTCTCGAGGCCCGTTACACCAAGAAGCCGCAAGGCCCAGTCACCGAGGGAATCCAAACCAATGAACAAGTAGGTGCAGTTAGCAATCCCAAGGCCCGGTAGGTAGGTCTCCCTACACCCAGCAAGCCCAGCAGCCATGGAACAACAACAATAGACAGCCACCTCCCCAAGGACAAAATCCTCCAAAAGATCAGCGCCAGTACTCCCAGGTCCCTCCACCTCAAAATGGCTATGTTCCTAGGAAGCCCAATGGACCCAAAAGAGCCCAATACCATCCTTTGCCCGAGTCCCTGGCCGACATCTTTGCCGCCCTCATGTCCTTGAATGCCCTGAGTCTCCCTCCTGAGAAAGCAAACTGGAGTATGGCGGCCGATCAAACAAAGTACTATGTCTACCACCGCCATCCGGGCCATAATGTGTCAGATTGCTTTCAGTTCCGGGACATGATATATGATCTTCATGAGCAAAATCAAATTGACTAGGCAGAGATGAAAAGATTAATCCAGACTTTGAGGGACCAGTAGGGTCAGAGGCAACAACAGCAACAGCAGAGGCGACAGCAGCAACAGCAACAACAACAAGTAATAACAACAACAGCAGCAATACCAACCCTTCCAACAACAATATCAACAACAGCAGCAACAACAGCAGCCGCAGCAGCCGGCGAATGACCTAGGCATAATCCGCAACCCCATGCCGCAACATCAACCCGCTCCAAACCCCCAGCCAGCTCCACCACCTCCTCCACCCGCACATGTTAACCCTGTCATCCACCATCCACCACCAGAAGCTCAGTGGGCCTTTGATGACGAACATGAAGTGGGCCAGCTTTTGGTTATTTCCCACGTCACACCCACTACCTCCGCACCTACATCCACCGCACCTCCCTTCTTCACGCCCCCATTGCTACCATCACCTCACCATCCTATCCCCCCGTCATGTCACCCATTATCCCTCCACCCAGCAACATCCCTTTCTCCCCTACGCCAGCACCCTTACTACCCAACCCTTCTATCCTTGACACTGAGACCCCTCCACTCCACCATAATCTCGCCCTCCGGAGCGGGCGAATGTTCCATCGATGTACCCTAACATATCCATGCCAGGTCAACCGGCCCAACAAACCAACAACTAGTAGCAGCAAGATATGGAAGAAATCGATCCGGTTCTGGGGACTCAATATGATATCCTGAAGCATTTGGACCAAACCCCCACCAAGATTTCCATACTAGAGTTAATCAAAAGATCACAGACTCATCAAGATGCCCTAAGGTCCTTTCTGCAAAGGGTCATGGTCAGTGAAGACATGAACCCGGATAATCTGCCTTCAGTGCTCTCGATTGTGAACAAAGGACCCACTATTACTTTTCTGATGGTGAATTGGCTGCCCCAGAAGCGAAAAATGCCCTTATGTGTGACACTCACCATAAACAAAGTGGCCGTCGATGCAGCTCTAGTGGACACGGGAGCTTCTATCAATGTTTATCCATTAAGCACCCTTAGAGCATGCAATATATCGGAACGTCAACTGCAGCCCACCCCCACCACAATCGCTGCTTAGGACAATTCACGACGTGTCTTCCATGGAGTCATCATATTACAAGCAGAATTAGGGCCGCTAGTCATGTCAGTGGAGTTCTATGTATTGAACATTGATCATACTTACAAGGCCATCTTAGGGCCCATGGATTGAATCATTAGGGGCAGTGCCATCTACAGCGCATCAGTGTTTGAAGTTCCCCTTCTAAGGACGAATAGTCAAGGTGAAAAGCGTGGCAACGTCACATATAGTAGAGGCAGTTGAGAGGGTGCTGCCATTAGTATGGCCATCCAATAAGCCCGTTATTTCTGTGCTTGATGTCAACTATGCTTGGGCCTATACTTTCTCTTCTAACTACCCAATTCGATCTCTCCCTGTAATGGCAGCCAGGAGAGATGTGATCACAAACATAAAAGGGTGGGATATCATGTTTAGATTAGGTTATCAGTCAGGAAAAGGCTTGGGTGCCCATCTCCAAGGGCGAACCAAGACCGTGGCCAGCACTAAGAAATTCACAAAACATGGCCTGGGATAATCAGAATGGGCTGCTTTCTCATCTCCTTCACAGTCGGACCATGGCCCACTTACCTGGTCTTTGTATGAACACTTCGTCAGACGGCCCGTGCAGCCCGGATACAACACAACTACAGAGGCGCTAAAATCAGCTTATCAGTCCTTAGAAGAGCAGTGGCTCAATAAGAAGAAGAGAGCCGAGGCAGGTACAGAGAGCCCACATCAGAAAGATGTCATCTCATCAGTCAGTCTGCTGTTTAAAGAACCAGAACCTGGGGCAGAAGAGTCAGAATTAGAAGACCTGATTTCTGTGGTCAATCGTCTGTTCAGCGAATAAGACATGCCGCAAGTAGCAGTGTTATCAGCATCAACAACCACCACCAAGCGACAATTGCTTAGATTTGGTGAGGAAAGTCAGCCAATCAACTCGATCATTTCAGCAAGGGAGCTCTGGTCAGGGCTTTCCTGGCCTCCCATTCATCTTACTTCATCCATGCTTGTTTATAATTTTGATGTTATTCCCTTGTCTCCCCCCTTCATTATTCAGCTCTCTCTTAGCGCCGTTGAGGCGTTAATTCTCCCTTCACCCCTCTTCACCATTTTCTTTGATGGCTCGGTCCTGTCTTTCTCCCGGAGCCTTTTAATGTAATGTAATTTCTTTCGTCAAAAAAAAAGAGAGCAAAAAAAAAAAAAGAGAAAATAAAAAAAATCCAAAAATAGAAAATCTAAAAAATCCAAAAATATGTGTGTTCCCCCCATTCGTCTTTTCTCTCTTTCTTCGGACGGCGATCCCTGTCTTCCTCCTCCCCTTTCTTCGAACGGCGATCCCCGTTCTCTCCTTCCCTATTCATCGGACGGCGATCCCCGTCTTTCCACTCTTTTCTCCCTGCTTTCTGCCTCCAACTGTTGATTTCCTCAACTCCCTTGACGGCGATCCTCGTCATCCCTGCTTTTTCCTCTGCTCCAACGGTGATTCCCGTCACCCCGCACTCCTGCTCTCCTACCTCGACAGCGATCCGCGTCACCCCGCACTCCTCCTCTCCTCTCAGGCGGCGATCCCCGCCCTTCTCCTCTTTTTGTGCAAACCGTGCCTTCCTCTGACTGACCAATATGGTCACATTGGGCATTCTTGGCGAGGGGCCTTCTATTCCCCTGCGTCCCGTTCCTGTGGCCGGCACCCTGAGCTCGGGTGGCCCGCCTCTTCCTCCAGCCCCATCGGAGGACCCTCGCAGCCCTGCCGCACCTTTTTCTGTTCATTCCAATAAACCTCTGGACACTCCTCCAGAATCTCCCGTAAATATTGGGCTTAGTTTAGAATCGGGGGTAGAATCTAGCAAGTCCTCGTCCCCATTTAGGAAGAAGAAGGGTAATGGCATACCCCGAAGATATCTGCTTGACTTACTTCAAAGGTGTGGCACTCTTCTAGCTGTCGAAGAGTTCGTCCAGGAAGCAGTGGTTTTGAACTTAGAGGATCTGCATATAGAGGAAGGGCTAGACGATGGTTTCGGAGTTTATGAAATCATAGCCGAGGGAGACCCATTAGATGAGAATGATTGTGAGATAGAGGATGCTGCTGAAGCGTATGCTAGTGGAATGAGGAGATTCGATGAACCTACCTCAGCAGTCGATGAGCCCACTAAAGAGGTAAACATGGGAACTGAAGAGGACCCCAGGCTTTTGACCATAGCTTCCAACCTCCCTCCCGAAGAAGAAGAAGCACTTATAGAAATGTTGAGGGAGTTTAAGGATTCCTTTGCCTGGTCCTATGATGACATGCCTGGCATTGACCCTGATTTAGTGGAACACAGGCTGATCTTGAAGCCAGAGGCAGTTGCCTTCAAGAAAAAGTTAAGGAGGTTCCTCCCCCACATCGCTTTGAAAATGAAAGAGGAAATTGATAAACTACACAAGGCTAAGTTCATCCGTGTAGTCCTCTATCCATTGTGGGTCGCGAACATCGTCCCGGTCATGAAGAAGGACGGAAGGGTGCGAATCTGCATAGACTTCCGGGACTTAAACACGGCATGTCCTAAAGATGATTTCCCCCTACCTCACTTGGACGTTCTGATTGATAATACTGCAGGGTTCAAAACTCTATCATTTATGGATGGGTATTCGGGCGACAATCAAATCCGTCTAGCCCCAGAGGATCAAGAGAAAATCTCCTTCACCACCCCATGGGGAACATATTGCTATGTGGTCATGCCGTTTGGATTAAAGAATGCCGAGGCCACTTATCAAAGAGCAATGTTAGCTATCTTCCACGACATGATTCATATTGATGTTGAAGTCTACGTGGATGATATTGTGGTGAAGTCTCGGACCAGAAGAGAACACTCCTCCGTGCTTGCCAGGGTGTTTCGCCGCGCACAAGAGTATCAATTGAAGATGAACCCGAAGAAGTGCGTATTTGGGGTTTCCTCCGAAAAATTGCTAGGCTTCATAGTTAGTAAGCGGGGGATTCAAATAGACCCTCACAAGGCCAAGGCAATAAATGAAATGCCTCCTCCCAAGAACATCTCTGAGCTTCGAGGTTTGATTGGTCGGCTCCAGTTCATAAGGAGATTCCTATCTCAACACTCCCAAAGATGTCGTCCCTTCTATGAACTGTTGAGAGGAGGAGTCAGCTTTGAGTAGAATACTAAGTGCCAAGAGGCCTTTAATGAGCTCAAGAGTTACCTTATAAATCCTCCCGTGCTTCAGGCGCCCGTCCCTGGGAAACCCTTGATCCTGTATTTGTCAACTATTGAGGACTCCCTGGGAGCTGTCCTTGCTCAGCATGATGAATCCGGCAAAGAAAGGGCAGTCTATTACCTATCTAGGCTCTTCAATCCCTCAGAGCTCAAACTCACCACAATGGAGAAAACATGTGTAGCGCTAGTTTGGGTGGTGCAGAAATTGAAGCACTACTTCCTAGCTCATAAGGTGAGTTTGATTTCTAGAATGGATCCTATTAGGTATCTCCTTGAGAAGCCAGTCCTCGCCGAAAGATTGGCACGTTGGCAAAGCTTCCTCTCCCAATTTGATATTTTCTTCATAGTTCAGAAAGCCATAAAAGGGTATGCCATTGTTGAGCACCTTGCTCACCTTCCCCTTCCCCATAGTGACATAGTTCAAGAGGAATTCCCGATGAAAACCTGTCACTCATTTCTCGTGATCCCTTCTGGTCGCTCCATTTCGATGGGGCTCTCAATTCTAGGGGACGGGGCATAGGAGCTGTCTTGCTTACCCCAGAAGGGATCACCATTCCTCTAGCCTATCAGCTTCAGTTCCATGCCACCAACAACATCTCCGAGTATGAGGCTCTCCTTGCCGGTCTTAAGCTCGCCTATCTCTTAGGCGCGCGTCATCTCAAGATTATAGGAGACTCTCAGCTCGTCCTTCGGCAAGTCCTTTCAACCTATCACACTCGTGATCCTAAACTCAAGCCCTATCAAGATCTGGTCACTCTCATAGCCAAGCAATTCCGTCAACTTTTTTTCAGTTCATATCTCAAGAGCTTCAGGACCTATGTAAGAAATTCAACATTTCCTTGCATCATTCGTCTCCGAACTATCCGCAGGGTAACGGCCAAGCCGAAGCCACAAACAAAACGCTTTTGAAAATTCTAAAGAAAACTTGTGAGTCTAATAAATTTGTTGATTGGCCAGAAAAGTTAGTTGAGGCTCTGTGGACCTACCGCACCTCCGTCCGCACGCCCACCGGGCAAACTCCGTTCTCACTTACGTATGGAATGGAGGCGGTATGTCCGCATGAGATCCTCATCCCTTCGCTAAGAATTCAGTTAGACAAGGAACTTAATCCCGACGAACATCGGGAGGCGTTACTGGTACAACTAGAACTCTTAGACGAACGGCGTCTGGCTGCGGCCGATCATGTGCTTGCATATCAAAATAGACTCTCAAGGTCTTTTCAAAAGAAAGTGATTGAGCGTAAATTTCAAGAAGGAGACATGGTTTTAAAGTGCATTTTTATAAAACCTGGAGGTCCAAGGTCTAAATTGTCAGCAAACATCGTTAGGGAAGTGTACCCCGGAAATGCGTATAGGCTAGTTAATGCCGAAGGTGAGGAGCTCTCTCACCCATGGAATGTGCTATACCTTAAAAGATTCTACCCCTGATGTTGATAATAACACCAATTTGCAAAAGAGAATGTTGTTGGCTATGTGCCTCGCTTCCCCTCATTGTGGTGAATGGTCTCTATGTCCGGTCACACACACAACACGGTGACTTAAGGCCAATTCCCTTTTGTTTATGGTGTTTTCATTTAGCCCTCACGTAGGGAACCTGAGGTCGATTCTCTTCTCGCTTGGACAAGGTCCAAGGGCAAAGGGAAAGCTAGCATGTAGACCAGCAACCGGCGTGTATCATGTGTATGAAGTCTCAAAGAGGGACGATCAATTCAAAGGAAAAGTAAAAAGGGAAAGGAAACAGAATAAAAAAAATACTAAAAAAATAGGGGCATGTCAAAGAGTGGCAGTACAGTTTCCCGCGGGACGCCCTTGAGCCCGATCATACGCATGCCCCCAATTCAAAAAAGAGCAAGGACCTTAAAGTCCCTGGACAACAGACAGATTGCATATGAGACATACCCATTGCAAATCTTACAAACCAGTAAACCCGACCCCAAGACCAAGTCTTGTCTCATTATTAATCTTCCTATTCTCCCTAGAAGACCAAAGGACTCCCACACTTGGTCTGTGTTAGAACATCAATAATTCAAGGGGCAAGAAGCCTTAATGATCCAAGGACAAATACACGCTGCACATAGACGTTATTCGCCAAACATGAAGAGGGAGTAAGGTCCGTGGCCAATCACTCAAGAGCAAGAGGTGTTGTTATTCCAAAACCCCAAATTTAAAAAAAAATCAAAAACCCCAAAATCTAAAAAAAATCAGAAATCTCAAAAACCCAAAAAAATAAGAAATCTCAAATTCCAAAAAGAAAAAAAAAAATAAAAAAAAAAAAAAAAAAAAAAAAAAAAAAAAAAAAAATCAGAAAATCTCAAAATTCCAAAAAGAATGTGTATACATACCGCTTTCCTTTAGCATGCATTGTTTACTTTCCTTCCCGCCTTTTTAATATGGCTCAGCCCCTTGACAATTATAAAGTCACATTTATTTTAAACGCAAGGGGCTGAGTCAAAGAGCAGATCTAACCTGTTTTGATTGAGTGTACAGAAACAGGTGATTGTAAGGGACACGCAGCATGATACTCAGTATTCTCTATCTCTCCTGTGTTTGAAACTCATCTCACACTCATGTCAACTGCAAACCATTCATTCCATAAAAATTGACATAAAGTAAAATTTTCACTAAGAGGTGAACAATATGTACAAAAGATAGAAGGGAGGTGGTTCACAAAACTCCTCACTGTCCACCACCACTCTCCCCAGATCCCTCCTGTCTATCTGCTGGTGGTGGCATCTCACCACCATCCCTATCACCCTGAGCGCTACCCTCACCGTGGTGGCGCCTCTCATCCTCCTCGTTCCTCTGCCTACTGGAGGAACCCGCCAAATACTGTCTGACCGAGGCGCCACTCGCCCCACTAACGCCAGTCCTACTCCTACTCCTAGCTGCCTCTCCAAGGGTCTTCACCATGCCCCAGAGCTCATCGATCCTGATCTGCTGCGCCATCACCTCTGTGCGCAACCTCACCATCTCTGCCTGGTCTGCAGGCGGACCCTGCACCCGTAACGCAGCCAGCTCCTTGGTCGCCTCTACGACCTGCGCCTCAGCTGCCTCCACCCGGATGCGCAGCTGGTCCCTCTCGCTCCGGGTAGTCTGGATCTCCCCCTGAAGCTGGTCCCTATGCCCCTGCAGCTGGTCCCTCTGACCCTGAAGATCCATGTCATGCTTCGTGGTAAGCTGCAAATCTCTCTCCTGCATCAGAGAAATCAGTCAATAATCAACCGTTAAAAATAATCAATCATAAGTTCTTTTGTGCTTACCTGCTCCTCCAGGTGCCTCTGGGCCTCCTCAGCCCTCAGCACTACTCCCGCCAGCTGGGCCTCCAGAAGTGACGGAGAGCCCCCTGCACCTCGTGAAGAGGAAGCACCACCTGCTCCAGTGCCCCTCACTCTCTCCAGCTCCCTCCGCTGCGCGCAAAAGTGTGTCAATTTCCAAAATTTGCCTAAATTGGAATTAAGTGCTGAAGTTGGGCAGGGTACTTACCAGCTCCGCTGTCTGCCTCTACGCTGCCTCCCGATCTTGCACCGCCGAGTAAAGCAAGGCTCGGAGCGATGCAATCTCGCCAGTTACATCCACCTTCAATGCATTGTCAAATCATCAGCTCAATTCCATAAATCTGAAATTTTACTGAGTCATGGTTAAGGGGTTTACTTGGTGCCGGGCGCTCTTATATACTTTCCCTCCATACTTTAAGGCATACGCCTGGAGGTATGCGTCGTCGGTAGTCGCAGTAGACTTGACTGCCTTTCCCTTGTGCTCCCAGTTGCTGATTTGCTCCTTCACCCGCTCACGCCAATCGGTGGTGTCGTGGAGTCCCCGAAACTCCGACCCGGCCTGCGAAAGCGGTCTCGGACGGGGAACTCCACGACACTCTGCCAAAGGCCAAGTGAGCGCTGACTAAGGTGCAGGTGAAGAGGCAGCACGAGGTTGAGTGCATGCAACCACACCGACCAACTGAAGTAGGGGCGGGCCTGCACCAACCAGGGCTGTCCCTCATCACCCTCCCCCAGGTATGGCTACCAAATCACCTGCAAAACAAATCCGATCAGTCACCAAGCAATAAAGTCAAGAAATCAATCGAAGGGAAAGGTTAGAACACTTACATCCAGGTGGGGGTAATGTCAATGGCCTCTGAAGTCGCTCCAGCTGGTCCCCGAGATTGCGTGAGTCTCGGCGAGAATCCCAGCGGCGTGCAATGGGCACAAGGCCCGACCGCGTGAGATCCCCTCTCCCTGAGGCCGGGAGATGCAGATAAGACCAGACCTGCAAGATGAAAAGCAAGTTAGATGGCAGTTTAGAAGGAATTCAATTCAAAGGGGTTAAAGTTAAGGTGCGTACCTAAAGAAAGGGGAAGAATCCACTGATCGACGTCTGCCGCTCGGAGGCGCCCAGGCTATCAAACTGGTGTGCGAGAAAAGTTGCTCCCCAGGCATATCCCCCTACCTCAGCTAAATCCTCCAGCAAGGGTGACAGTGGACTGCGTCGCCCCTCGTAGCACACAAGAGTCTGCCAAGGAAAAGCACGAGGAAGCGGCGCAAATCCAAGTCCGCCTGCGCCCCGGGCTCACTCGCTAGCTCCCTCCGGCTAACTCTGAGTCAACCTATCTAAATGCTCGTCCTCACTCTCTCCTGCTACCTTCCCCACCTCGAACAACCCGAGGCTCTCCTGGAGGGGTACCCTAGGCACTAGGGAAGACCTGCGCTCTACGGGTAGCTCTAGTAGTCGCTGGGCTAGGTCATGGTAGCAAGGGTAGGTGTATCCGCTCACTGGCCTCCCATAGGTCCTGAGCCCTGTGATCCGGCTCACATCCTCGAGGCTGGGGATCATATATATGTCCCCATGGGAATACGAAGGCAGTCGCCTCCGCATCCCACCTGCTCCGCAGAGCCTGAGTGAGAGCCGAATCCGCCCTCATCCTCTCTATCCTAAAGATCCCGCCGAATCCCATCTCCTCTACCCTCTCTCTCTGGAAGGGGGGAACCACCAAGAAGACAGCTAGCACAACCACCCAAGATACCCGGGCCCTCATCTCGCCCTGTAATAATTTTCATGTGTTTAATCAGTCAGTTTCAGTGTTCGGTCGGAGTCGCATTAGCCAAGGTGACCGCGACCCTGTCGCGACAAAGAGGGGCATCGCGACCTTATCGCGTCACCTTCCAGGGCCACGATAAGGTCGCGTCTACCCGGGTCGCCGCGACATGGTCGCGACGCCCCACCCTGCCGCGACATCATGTCGCGGCAGGTCGGGCTGACGTGTTACTAGGACCAGACCGGCTGGAGCCTCCTTTGTCTGATCCTCTTTTCCATGGGCTTCTTGCCCTACATTCGCCCTCTAGGGGCTCCGTTTGCTAATCCTACGCACTCATACAAGGATTTGAGGGTGATTTACTTACTGATTTCATAGCCTTGGCACGTTTCCTCCGTTCTTCCTCCACATTCACGATCTGGGTTTGTTCTTCTTCTTCCACCGCCATCTCCGCGATGTCCTCCTCCTCCTCAACCTGAGGCACCTCCGTTCGGCGCCGGGAGCTCTGCCACTCCACCTGGCGTTTCCTCCGTGAGGAACCCTCACCCGAGTTCTTTCCTCCTTCCATGTCGATTGGTGTTGAATTGAGCGAGTTTGTGGGCGAGCAAGGGGAGCAAAGTCGCAAGGGATCAGGGAGTTGAGGATGCAAGATGGCTCGAGAAGCTTGAGTTTTTTAAAACCCGGAAAGGAGGAAGAAAGGGCCGTTTGCATTTTGAATCGGTTGGTTCAAGTCACGTCAGGACGGTGGGCCGCGACAAAGACGCGTCGGCTAGGGTGATCGCGACTATGTCGCGGCCAGCCGCCCTGACACGTTATGAAGGTAGTTGCCAGGGTTGTCGCGTCATCAACCGAGCCATCTAAACTTGCAGGAAATTCAGTTTTGTTCATTCCAATTCAAATCATTACATTCACTAATCCTTTCTATCAAATAAAAATGCTCTAATTCCTTTCCTAACTACCATCTGATTCCTTCCTTGCCTACAATTTTAAAACATTCCCCGGTGTCGGCTGAATCCTCCACAAAGCTTCAATGTATTCCTTCGTCACATCCTCGTCCTCTTCCACCTCGGCTTGGACTAGGCTCATCGCGCACCCCTCCCAATGGATGATGACGCTGCGCACGTCACGCTCGTCCTGCTCATCCTCCATCTTCCGATGTTGAATGGGCGGGTAGTGCGATAGGATGGGGACCACCGTGCGTGCTGCGCCGCATTGGAGGTAGCACCGGTCTGTGTTGTAGGCAACCAATGCTTCATTGCCTAGCAGTCGCAAAGCGAGCTCGGTGCGCTGGGGGGGGTGAATCATCCGGCCATGCATGAATCGCGGGCACATGTCGAACTCAGCTATGCTTATCCTTTTGAAGTAGTCACGCCATGCCTTCAATCCTTTCAGTTGTGCAGTCTTGCACCACACCTTGGTGCCCATGTGGAGAGGCCCGCCCACGAATGCCAATGGATGATTAAGCATTGTCTTGCACTCTGTGGCCAGGTTCTCCATTGCTCGGAACTGGATATGCATGCCCATCCAAAGCTCGAGGGCAATGATGGAGCCAAAGAAAGGTCCCCTGGTTGCTGCAGAGTTCAATCTAGCATACAAATATCCTAAGATTGCCTGGCCAATTCTCATACCTTCTAAAATTGAGTCGATGATGCTAAGGTTGGCGAAGGAGATAGAGCCATCCATTGCCGGGAAGAGGATGATGCCACAGATGCAAATTGCAGCGGCCTTGGCAGTTGCTGTGTAGTTTCCGGTCTTTCGCTTGCATTGTGAAGTGATCCACTATGCGATTAGAAGAAGGTGCACGTGCATCCCACTCGTCATGGAGTACAAGTCATTCTTCCTTGTGGTAATTTCTGCAAGAATACTTCAGGAATTGATGGGCGCCACGGTGTATGAGATAGGAAGTTCTTCGCCTCTTTGGTACCGTGGGAGGCCGAGCATTATCTCTAATTCTTCTAGCAGGATCGTGGCTTCAAAGCTAGGGAAGGTGAACGTGTGTGTCTGGGTATGCCACAGCTCCACTAGCGCAGTAATGCTATCCCACACATGCACCACTTTGTCATATTTCTTGGCCAGCACAAGCACCGTGGACAGCCCCCATTCTTTCAAAAGGCTAATGGACGTGGGCGGTAGTAGCTTGAGCATGGGTGCAAGCCATGGCACCTGGGAGAACTGCCATCGGCCGGGTAAGATCTAAAGAGAGGTAGAAGAAAGGAGTCTAAGAACAGAGAAGAACAAAAGGAAAAAAGCAGAGCATAGTTCAGAAATCCAAAAATTGAGGAGAGAGGCACTTACTTGGAGTTCCGGGCGCATGAACACATGCTCGGGGATGTCGGAGAGTTGCCGGAGTTCGGCATAGGACTCCCTTGCTGCCTTTAGGCCGGAGTATGGAGGGATGTCCTCCTGAAAAACAGAGTAGCTTCTCTTCATGGTGACAAAGAGGGAGAAACTTGAAGAAAATTAGGGAAGAAAAGGGAGCAGAAGGTTAGTGCGGGATTAGCCCCTAAATCCTCCTATTTATAGAGTCTTAAGAGGTCCACTCCTACTATAATCCCGAAACTAGGTGTTAGGATAGCATTAGAAGAGGTTTAGGAGTCCTAGTGTTAGTCTAGATGTCTTAGGATAAGGGTAAACTCCGGTTTCCTGGTCTTTCTGGGTTCGGTCCAAGTCGTGACGACGCGATCTGATGCAATTAGGTCGCGACAGGGCAGGCGGACGCGACTATGTCGCGGTCATCCATAGTGTCGCCTCTCTACCCGAAGGTCTGTTTTCATGTCTGTGGCTTGTGTGTATGTTTGTTTGTTTGCTTATAATTGTGAATGTATGTTGTCAGTTTGTGCTCATTGTGTTTGTTTCTTATCCAAAAAAAAAAAAAAAAATCATCAGAGAAATCAGAAAATCTTCATCATAGGTAAGTCAGGTAAGTATTTCTATCCCTACTCCTCGCCTTACTATATGGTACCCTACTTATTATATCATTTCAAGGACCGGCTGGTTCTCAATGTGTTCTGGGATTTGAGTTCCTCTTTACCAAAAACAGTGATGATCTAGGTGCACATTGTTAATCGTTGGATAGGACCGTTGAGTTGTTTAAGTTCAGAGGACGATGGATTCAGGCCTGCACTGCGGTTGTAGGTAGTCTCTTGACCCGTTCTTATTTGGCTTAACAATATTATCCTTGATATATTTTTTTATTTTTCTCCCTTTATTTGTATTTGTTTTGATGATTTCTTTTATTTTAGCCCAGCATGCATCATGTAGGACTTTGAGTTTTCCTGACTCACTCCTGACTTTTGATGAGCCCTTGTTGAGTGCCCAATCATCCTCCAGTTTCCAAACATGAAATCCAATTCCACTCCGAATCGGAAGGTTTGCCTCCGAGTGAGTTGTTCCCGTCAGTTTGACAAGAATTTCCCTGTCTGGATTCTCTATCAATTTTTCATCATATTCCTTTGATCCATTTTGGTTGCGAACCGCTCCCAGGACAGAGTCATGAGTTACCTGCCTGGCACGCACATGTCCCTCCAAGGCGAAACCTGCAGGCCAATCGGCTAGGGTACCTCTCAACCGAGGGGTTGATCGTCCTCCTCTTTTCTTCTTCTCGTCCAGATTTGTGTTCTTTTTGGCAACCTGCACGAGCAGCTAACTCGGGGCTTTCACGAAGATTCCAGTTGCCTGTTAGTTTGACCGGGTGTCTCTTTACCTTGGCTCCACTTTTCAGTCCACTCCGAGTCATTTCCTCTTCGCTATCACTTCATGACATCTTCACTCCACTTCCGCTTCGTTTTGCTGCAAAGAGGAAGCCAAGGAGGGGCAATCTGTAGACACCCGGTTCCGACTAATGGGTTGAACCACATTTCATATTATCCTAGTTAGCCCCTAGTTGGTCACTCACCTTGAGCCCATCATTAGCCTTGATTGAGCCCATTAACAATTTAAAGATGCCTTGAAATCCCGCCCATTATTATTTTGGAGAGTCCGTATGCAATTATAGCTCATATCTGTTGTGTGTTTGGCTGATAAATCCAAAATAATTTAATTTCCTAGTCGCGACATATCGTAGCGCCGCGACTCTAGTCGCGACGGCCCTGGACGCCGTGACAGCCCATGCATAATATCCATGCACGTGGGCTTACTGTCGCGATGCCCCAGCCCGTCGCGTTTCTAGTCGCAACCCTACGATACGCCGCGACAATGCCTAAGCGCACCAGACTCCGCAACATCCTCCCATTTATCCTCCTATTGATCCAGCTTTATCCCTATATCTCCACCCTAGCGAGATATCTCCACCCCTTGGGGCGAGATTCTGGCCCTAGGGACTCTTGTGGGGATCCCTTGGACTCTCCATTGTAATTTTAAAAGGCCTTATCTCCCATTTCGAATTTGATCATTTTTAATAGATAATATCACTCATTTCTCTCTCATGGCTCTATAAAGAAAGGCACCTCCTCAAGGACAGGGAGAGCCTCATTTGTTACCCTGAAGGGCTGCCGAAATTTCCTTTGGCAGGTACTTAGCCACGCAGCCACCCTTTTCCTCCATTTCCCTCACATCCCTCTCCACCAAAGCAACCATTTCATCATCTATGAAGCATGGGACGTGAGAAGGGCGACTCCAGCATTCTCCTGAATCTTTGGACGATCCTTCGAGCTGAAACCACCCCAAGGAGTCGCCCTAACGGGGCTTATTCTCTCCTTTTCCTTTTCTCCTTCTTTTGCATGTATTTTTCATATTATTCTTAGATAGAATATATCCAGCACACACCCATATTTTTCCTACATCCAAAGGGGTTTAAAAAACCTCCCAGGTTCGTTCCCACCATGCTTCCATCTTTTCTTTCCATTTTAGAATAGGTACTATGTTTAACGTGTTCTAATAGGGCTTCCTTTTGTTTGTTTTCTTTTGTGGCTGGTATCCAAGCGTCATCTACGAGGAGCTCTTGCCTTCCGGCCGGCCGGGAGACGAGAAGAAGGTCCATACTCCAACAACTCCGGCACAAAGAGAACGCGACAGAGGAGAGTGACGCGACAAGAAACGCGACCGTTCTGACGGCCGTGATCTCAGCGCTCTCGCGGTGCTCATGATGACCGCGACATCAGGTACTCCTCAGTTCTCTTCATTCCTTTCCTAGAATAGTTAGCCCGTATTATTTTCTTCATTTGACAATATTCTAGGTGGCGATCACATCCATATTTCCACACCACTAGTCTTAGTACATGTTCATTTGTCGAGGGGAAGCACAATCTCTGTGATTACAAGGGGGAGCAGAGACTTCGCGGTGTTCGCGTCGGAGAAGGAGCAGAGAGGGGGAGAAGGCGCAATTCGGTGGCTGGAAAGGAAGCAAGGACAATGACGTCTTTCTCCATGAGACTGTGAGAGATAAGACATTTATGAAAAAAAATGCCATTTCATCGTGTCTGAAACCATTCGGCAAGCACCCATTGGTGTGCAGCAAGTATTTCTCATATATATGACGGACGAACTAGCTACGTAGCCGTCGCTTCTCTTTACCAACGATAACTCCAATCGCTTCTTATCCGCCTCTAGTTAATTTCTTCCGAGTTAAAAGCTACACCAACCTACCAAAGATGCCATATATATATTCCTGATGGTCGAGGAAAGTTAAAGCCGCCACACTCTTTCTTCCTCCACGTTCGTGTGCTTGGCATGTAGAACATCCATACGCACATATATATCTATCTGCAACGAGTGCGCCGACAGGGAGGATAGAACTAAGGGAGCTAAGGGATGGGCTGCAGTCCTTTCGGCAGGCTGATCTCCATGGCGTTCGGAGGTAAGAGCTATCAGTCTATTCCCCAGTTATGTCCTCTTTATCGTTCGACTGCCTTACATATATATGTTTATGTTGTTCTTTTCTGAGTTAATTATTTCTGTCTCGACTCTTCTTCTCGTTATGATCAACTGCAAGGGAGTGGGAAGAGACCGGCCAGGAAGAGGTCCCGCCATGGGAGACACCGGGAGTACTCGCCGCAGCCACCTCCACAGCACGTCACCTCGCAGTCCATGCTGAGAACAGTCGTCTACAGGGACGACGCCCCCATCGTGGTTGGACAGCCGGTACACACCATCCACCCCCCAGCAACGGTCCAGATGCCAGACGGCCAGCAGCTGCACCGCCCTCTCCCCGAAGCTGACATCTCGCCGTCGCCCCACGTTCACGCCGCCGCCGAGCATGATCAAACAGGGGCTGAAGCGGTGATGTATGCCGTGGCCGGCGACGTGGGCTACCAACCACAGGTCCCGGGACCACATATGGCAGCGGGGACAGGGGCAGTGGGGTACCGCTACGCGCCTTCGCCGGTTCCGTCGGCGGCGTGGGGGGATCACAGGGGCAGAGCGGCGGTACCGAGAGCGCCTTCGCCGGTTCCGTCGGCGGCGTGGGGGGATCAGCACGGGGAGCGGCGGAGAGAGTACTTCGGGGGAGTACCGCTACAGCTACCCGACTCCCATGCGCGAGGGGATCTACCGCATGGCCACCGACGCCAACCGCCTCACTACCATGTTCAGCGACGAGAACCCAAACGCCTGCAGCATCACCTGAGAACTGAAAGAGCAAGAAGAGGACACGGGTGCACGCACGGTGGTGCTTGCCTGCTTTCTCTGTTATGAATATGATCATGAGCTGTAGCAAAAAGAATCCGAGAACATACAGTGAGGAAATGTGAGGATCGATCGACAGCACGGAAAAGAGAACAACGATCTATCTCTTTCGCCGCAACTTTTGCTTTTTCTCTCCTCCACTTTTATTATTCGTTTGAGCTTTCTGGCAGAATCCGATGCCCTCAGGACATAATCACAATATTAGGCCAGCCTAGCTACTACACAATCTAAGCCGAAAAGCACCGTAAACGTCCGGAATTTGTGTTCTCACCGCCAATGTGCGCAAGTAATACCACACATTTTGGATTCGATACGGAGGAAATTGTAAAATTTGAAAATCGAGATTTGACCCAAAAATGACATTTCAATAAACTGATATAAATCCGTAGAAGACCTAAAAGATAAGACACATCAAGATGCTATCATGCAACAGATGGCAACGGCCACCTGGAGAGATATTGGAAGACCTCCATGGATAGTTCGAGCGATCGGAAAGCCGCCGAGAGACTTATCTCGAGACTATGCCACAATTGACAATCGTTATCCTAAGGTAAATGGACCCCCACAATGGATCCCATGTATGGCTCTAAGGTGACATTGTCCTACAAGATATCTACCTAACATTTTAGCCGAAGAACTAACACTTTAGTTGAAGAATTCCCAACAGAATTATAGCTAAGTCCCAAGATAAGAAAAGATTAAGATGCGGATGAAGAGCCCCACATAATGAGAACAAGGCTCTTAACAAACCTCTAGATGTCCACAAGAACTCTAATGTAAGAAGCATGTCTCCTAATTTACCCACCATTCTATCCGATTCTAGTGGAGTCGATAAAAGAATATGCAATTATATATTTCCAAGGACCTCCCCTAGTGAAAGATAATTGATTCTCTACTATCATGAAGAGCGATCTTGTATCTTTTAACCACCTCTTGTTTCTCTGAACTCATTACTCTAAATATTATCTTGACTTAAGTATCAGAATTTTTTTTTCTAGACTTATTTCCCAGAACTTCTGATCTTTTGCCTTCTCTTGCAGATCCCATCAGAAATTTTAGACACTTCTCCATTTTCAAATCCCCATATCTCTGTCAAACAGATTATAAATAGGGTACGAGATCAAATCTCTTCGACATCTTTTCACATATCGATAACTGGAATTGTTGTTACATCCACTAAACATGTCCTTATCTGTAAAATGTTGATGAAAATTAGAGAGTACATACAAGGAGTTTAATCCTTGCGTGGGGCATAGAACTATAGAAGATTGCAAGAATGATATAAGGACGTACAAAAGATAGTGATAGAAATCGTTGTGAACAACACCATTAAGATAACCCAAAGTACTCTACCGTATGTATATTACAAGAAACGTCAATTCCTGGAGGTTGTTTGTGTTGGGTATGTTGGGTTACAATGTGTATGATGACTGACTTGATGGTTGAATGTGTTTGAATGCTTAAATGTTTTTGATGATTGACATAATTGATGTTGTAAACATTGTGAAGACATGATCAAGACATGAGAAGATATGGTCAAATGAAAATGACTCTATGACCATCTATGCATTCATGATATCTTACTTGGAATGCCTTTCATGTAGGTGTGAATGAAAGCACAAGACAAGCAACGAAACCAAAGTGCAAAAGAACTGGAAATACACATAAAGTACTCATCCGTCGACAGGCTTGAAGCCATGTGTCGACAACCAGTGAAGAGAACAACAAACAAGCTACTGGAAGACAAGAAAAAGTAGTAGTTGTCGACAAACAAAGCTCATCTGTCGACAGATCAGGTATGCCTGTCGACAGCACCAGGTCGCCTGTCGATCGCCTAGGGTTCTAGTAACAAACATGGTTCTGGAAACCCAGTTTGCAGCAGTACCTGTCGACAGCCACAAGGCATCTGTTGATAGCCGTAGGTTTAGTCAGAACATGTGACGGACATGCGATCTATTTTAGGGTGTTCTCTTCTGACACGACTCTCAAGACTTGAACACTACTATATATAGATCATATGGACTTATTTCGAAGTAAGACGCCTCCACACAAAAACCCTAAACAAAGGTCGAGATCGAGAAGGTTTTTCCTGCTTTTCTGCTTCAACTCTCCAGTCTGTTCAAGAGAGATTCATCTCGTACGAGGAGTTGAGCTGGTTCATCCTCAAGTCAAGTTTCGTCATCGCCATTTGATCGTCATCGACGTGAAGCTTGGAGTTCTTCTGGACGTGCACACTGAAGAGTTCAACTTTGGATTTGTTCTTCGACTCTGAACTCTTCTCTTACTTTATTTTCCATTATCTGTGTGTGTGGTGTTGGTTTGAGCAGTCCTTGTGCTCAACCCACGTGTGTGTGGTTGTTCTGAGAGCGTGTTTGCCTCAGACATCGTGTGTGTGTTGTAGTTGGGTCGAACTTGCTTGATAAGTAGTTTTCTGTGTGTGTGTGTGTGGATGGTGGACGTAGGATACATGAGTTGTATAGTCCGAACCACCTTAAATCTTCATGCCCTGTGGTTTGCATGTTCTTACGCTAGAAGTATGGTAGGCATGATCATCTCTTCACACACTTGTCATACTGTTAATCTCCCAAGCACACTCTACACACACATCAAAGTTTGAAATTGATCCATATCTGTTTAAGCTTTCATCTAGTCGGTCTTAATATCGATAAGAATGTTAAATTATTTTTAATTGGTAGTAATCTATTCAACCCCCCTTCTAGATTACTGCTTTAGGTGATTCCGCACACCTTTCAATTGGTATCAGAGCGAGGTTTCTCCGATTTTACAGCTTTTATAGCTTGATCTAACGATCAGGAGAGATTCTGCGAAATGGAAACTAATAAAGGTTTTATAGCTGAAGGACACTCAGTGTCTAGGCCTCCCTTCTTTGATGGAATTGACTACACGTATTGGAAAAACCGAATGCAGGTGTTTCTAAGAGCTCGACTATGAGCTATGGAAGATCATGAGCAGGGCCCTATGAGCTGCCCGATGATGAAGACACCTGGACAAAGGAACAGATACACAAAGCAACCTTGAACTAGAGCGCGTTGAACATGATGCAATGTCGTGCATCCGAAGAAATATTCAGAGTCTCCACATGCAAGTCAGCAAAGGAATGTGGGACAAATTGGAGCTGATATTAAGGTATGTCAGAGTAAGGGAAATAAGGATAGCATGCTTGTTTCTGAATATGAAATGTTTAAAATGAAAAATGAAGAAACAATTTCAGACATGTTTTCTTGATTCATATTATAATTACTGGGTTGAAAGGTCTAAAGAAAGATACAGTGAGAGTTATTAAGGAAGATACTTCGGTCTCTTCCATCCTCTGGCATACTAAGGCACTATCATTGAGGACTCTAAAGACATCTACAATGAAATTGGATGAATTGATAGGATCCCTGATGACTTATGAAATAAATCTAAAAAGAAAAGAAACTGAGGTTAATCCCAGAAAACCCATTGCATTGAAAGCCTCTAACAAGATTCTTCAAGTTCCAATAAAGAGGTTCAACAAGAAAATGATGAAATTGAAACATCTATTGAAAGTGAGAATGATGAGATGGTCATGCTCACTAGATAGTTCAAGAAATTCCTCAATTCAAAAAGAAGAGATTAGGTAATTTCAAAACTCTTCCAAAAAGAGATTTTTCAAATAAATTTGATTCAAACAAAAATCTGACATGATTGTTGCTATGAGTGCATGAGACAGGGGCACATGAGAGGTGAATGCCTAGAGCTCAAGAAGAAGCTGAAAAAGGACAAGTCCACATACAAGAAATCCAAGGCCATGATGGCAACTTGGAGTGATGAAGATGAGATGAAATGCTCAAGAAAGTTCCGATGATGAAGAGATTTAGTGCTTAATGGCAAGGAGTGAAGACTCCACTGAGGTAAACTCTTCCTTTGAAAACTATACCGTTGATGAATGGGAAAAAGCTTATACTTTGCTTTTTGAAAAATTTTGCGAGTATAAATCTAAAAATAAAGCACTAAAAAAGAAAATCACCAACCTTGTTCATCGCACAAGCAATGATGAACAAATTACAATCCTAACTAAAGAGATAGAGCTACTGAAAATTGAACAGGAAGGCCACTATGTTGAAATGGATTGCATGAAAGAAAAACTTCAAGAAAATGAAAAAAAAATAAATTCTAAACCAATCTGTTGAAACTCTTCAACATGAGAATCAAGAGATTCAGAAAAGGTGGAAGAAGTTTAAAAGGAACTAAAAGGAAAAAATTAAGATCTGTCAAAGTTGTAAAAGGAAAAGAAAATCGTGATTCTATCTTGGTGTTAAGTCAAAATAACAGGCATGGGCTTGGATTTCAACTGAAATCAAAAGAAACTGGAGAAAAATGATCACATCATTTGTTCATTGCAGTCCAAGTACAAGTAAACAAATTCAAGCTAAAAGTAAAGAATTGAAAAATAAACAAAAGACTTCAACTGTTCAACAAGTAGAGACATCTATCGACATACTCAAAGTGAACTGTCGATAGGCCTAGAAATCTGCTAAAAAATCAAAGCCAACCAAGCAACAAAAAGGACAAAAATATTCACAAGATCAATACAACAGCAAGAGAACTGCAAAAACTCAAATTCCATCATGCAACTGTTGTAAGAAACTTGGCCATACTGAAATTCAATGATGGAATAAAATGAACATAAGGAAATGCAAACAATTATGGATTCCAAAGCATTTAATTTCTGGCATGATTGAAAGATTGGGACCCAACTTTGGGTCCCAAAATCTCTTTTCTGATCTATTCATGTAGGAATGCCTAGCAGCCCAACATCAAAACAAGTGCTATTTGGACAGTGGCTGCTCGAGGCACATGATGGGCGATAAAGAAAAATTATGTTTGCTAGTTGAAAAAGATGGAGGTCAAGTTGTGTTTGGAGGTAACAATAAGGGCCAAATAATTGGCACAGGTAAGGTAGGTAAGTATGCCTCTAACTCTATAAATAATGTGCTTTTAGTTGATGGTCTTAATCACAATCTTCTTAGCATCAATCAATTGTGTGATAAAGGCCATAAAGTTATTTTTGATTCAGATGCATGCCAAATCTTTGATAAAGTTTCAAGAAGTGTCAAATTTTCTAGAAAAGAGTCAATAACATCTATCTATTGATCTATATGACCCGAAAATAAAAATTTGTGTCTTGTTTCAAATAGACAGGATGAATTGTCCTTATGGCATCGTAGGCTAGCATGCAAGCTACAATGTATGCATAAGATCATGAGAATGAAACTGGTAAGTGGACTTCCGAAATTCATTTCAATAAAAATGTGAGCTTTTGTGATGTATGTGCACAGGGAAAACAAAGCAAAAGTCTTTCAAAGCAATGCACCCATAGTCATTTCAAATTTTGAACTGTTGCATATGTACCTTTTTGGACCTACAAGAACACTTAGTCTCAATGGTAAACGTTTTGGGTTTTTCATGGTAATGATTTTCTTAGATTCATTTGGGTTAAATTTTGGCTCATAAAATAAGTTTTGACACTTTGAAGAGTTCTTTAAAAAAATTGAGCATGGTAACATAAACAAAATATGCTCAACCCGTACTGATCATGGGGGAGAATTTGACAATAATCCATTTTCTGATTTTTGCAGAAACCAAGGTATTGATCACAAATTCTCCTCTCCACGGACTCCAGAACAAAATGGAGTAGTGGAGAGAAAGAACATAACCTTGGTGAAATGGCTCGCACACTTCTGTTGAAAGTCAACTCTCAAGGAGTTTTAGGCAGAAGTTGTGAACACATTATGCTACATTCTAATTAGAGCCATGATAAGACTTGTGAGAAGAAAACCCCATATGAGCTCTTGAAGGTAAGAAACCCAGTATTGGAGACTTCATAATCTTTGGCTCCAGAGTTTTTCTCCACAACATGACAAGTTAACTTAGATAATTTGAAGCCAAAAGTGATCCAGATATTTTTCTAGGTTACTCTAAACACTTTAGAGCCTATAGAGTGTTTAACAATAAAACATGACTGTGGAAGAGACTCCACATGTTGTTTTCATGAGTCTCATGCAAAAACTAGCAATTCAAATGCTTGTAGGTATGATTATGAAGAAGGAAAAGTACTTGAAGAACAAGCTGAGAAACAGCTGTCGACAGACCAAGAAGAGGCTGTAGACAGACCTGAAGAAGATAAACCAAATGACCAACTCCTCAAGAACAAATTTCCCAAGAACAAATTCTCCAAGAGCAATTCACCAAGAGCAAATTCCTCAAGGGCAACATCCTCAAGAACAAATTCAATAAGGTCGGTCCACAATAACAAATGTCAATACTCAAAGATCACCCACTTGAGAATGTAATTGGAAAGTAATGATAGAGTTCACACTAGGTCTCACTTTAGACACATTGTTGAACAAGATCACTTAGCATTTATTTCTCAATGGAACTTAAAAATATTAAAGAAGCTCAAAAAAATTCTTAGATAGATGCCATGCATGAAGAACTTGGCTAATTTCAAAGAAATAATGTTTGGAGCTTAGTTTCTAGGACCCCTGAAATCTCAGTAATTGGAACAAGATGGGTGTATAAGAATAAGCTAAATGAAGAGGGAAAAGTGGTTAGAAACAAAGCTATATTGGTTGCAAAAGGGTACAATCAAGAATTTGGGGTAGACTTTGAAGAATCCTTTGCACCAGTAGCTAGACTTGAGGCAGTTAGAATATTGTTGGCATATGCATGTTCTAACAAATTCAAACTTTTTCAAATAGATGTTAAAACTGCTTTCTTGAATGTGTTACATCAAAGAAGAGGTGTATGTATCTCAGCCACCTGGATTTGAAGTTCATGATAACCTAAGCATGTCTATAAATTGCACAAGACTCTCTATGGTTTGAAACAGACCTACAGCTTGGTACGACAGGTTGAACAACTTTTGGTTAGTAAAAACTACTCCAGAGGTAAAGTGGACCAAAATCTTTTCACTAAATGTGTTCGTAATCACATAATTGTTGTTCAAGTTTATGTGGATGACATTATTTTTGGTTCCACTAACCCCTCACTGTGTGAAGAATTTTCAAAACATATTGTAACGACCAAGAGAACCCGACCCTCGACCCACGCCGAGGACCCGATTTTCACGGTCGCTGCCCACAGATCTGGAGATCCAGAAGGGCAATAATATAAATCTAACAGGGTATGTAACAGAAATAAATGTCAACTGCAAGACTAGAAGCGCACGCACGGAAACGGAAAGAAGAGCGAGACCGCTGTGTACCGCTCTAAGTACAGTCCCAACACACACAACTAGCACAAGTAAAGGAAGGGGATAACAAATCCCTTAGGGGCATACCCTAAGGGTGACGTACACTGAGAGGGGGAACCACTTCTAGATACAGGGACCACGACTACCTCCCCGTCTCCTCCCTCCGCCCTGCGCGCACCCTGCCGCTACTCAGAAGTCTCTCCTGGGAAAGAGGAGGGATGAGCTTCACAACAGAAGCTCAGATAACAAATCCCTTAGGGGCATACCCTAAGGGTGACGTACACTGAGGGGGAACCACTCTAGATACAGGGACCACGACTACCTCCCCGTCTCCTCCGCCCTGCGCGCGCCCTGCCGCTACTCAGAGTCTCTCCTGGGAAAGAGGAGGGATGAGCTTCACAACAGAAGCTCAGTAGGGACTACCAATCTCCTACTGGCTCTAACAGGCAGAAGAATATATATATCAATTATATCTTCTACCTACGAACAGAAGTGTGGAAGCAAAGCTACTAACTAGCAACGGTACGGAACTACAACACGGTCGAAAACTCCGTACGACTGCTTGTCGTGACCACCACACACGTGTTAGACCCGAATTTTTTTTTTATTCTTTTTATATGGTGTGTTGGGTATTCACTTGTTGTGTGCATAGCATATGTAGTTCCTGTGTCTACTATAAGTTTTATACTTCTCTGAGTATATGCATGTATATACATATACATATATTATATATATATTAATATATGATAATTCATGTGGAATTGAGCAATTAGCTAAAATTGAGGTGTATTATGAATACTAAGAATCTTAAGACTTAGAATACTTGAATAATACTATTATATATATAAATATATGATAATTCATGTGGAATGAGCAATTAGCTAAAATTGAGGTGTATTATGAATACTAAGAATCTTAAGACTTAGAATACTTGAATAATACTATGCATGTTATGCATGTACTATCTAAGTATTGAAGAATATCCTATACCACCTATTTCATGGATATTGGTGTGAATATATGAAGTACATATGTATATATATGTATGCATATATGTATGTTATCTTACGCAGGCGATATTTGCCTATCTAATTTTGTAAGGCCCTCGAATTGTCCTTTTATTTAGTGTGTGTGTGTGGAATCGTGCTTGTGTAAATATCATGCATTGCATCTGTGTGTAAATATCATGCATGCATCTGTAGAGGGTGTAAGGCCCTCGAATTTATTGCTTTAATTATGTGGTGTGAATTCATGCTTGTGAATGCATGAATGTAAATATCTACGTACGTATTAACTAGTTATACTTATGTGCGCATGTGTATAATTAGATTATAAATATTGTATGTTGCATGTGTGGTAGTGTGTACATCATATCATATACATATTACATGTATATACATACATCGTACGCATGGATTTTCTGCATGTTTTGAGCTCTGGCCGAAGAGCAGTTGATGTCAACATCGTTGGACGTTAATACTTAAATAAACGGCCATGTATGTGGACGTTAATATCACTGAATCTTAGTGCGCTGCAGATCTCGGAATTTCGGAAGAAGCAAGCTCAGCCATTGGGGAGATGTCCCCAATGGCTCTGAGCCCTTCACATCACCTTCTGCGTGAGACCAGAGGTCTCTCTCCTATAAACAAACCCTTTTTGCAACCACAAGACCCTCTCTTGGCTCTTTGCAAGGAGAAGGAGAGAAGCCCTAAGCCCTGTGAGAAAACCTGAACTTTGAGAGCTCATATCCGGCGGATTGGAGCTTCATTCGGTGATCTACAGCAACTAGAAGCTAGCTTGGGCATAGGAGAAGGCTTCCCCGACCTCCGACTGGAAGCTACAACACCACAGAAGACAGAGTGAAGGTGTTTTGAAGGCTTCTTGGGACTGCCCAAGGAGAGCTTCACTGCCTATTTGATCCCTTGGAGGTTTTTAGAGAGGCAAGTAAACCTAGACCTTGATCCCCCACATGTCCCATGAGTTTTAGTATTTTTATGGATTTTTCCTCGGAGTCCTAGAACCCCACATCACCCATCTTTGGAGCTCGGTCTGTGTTCTGCACAGACAGGAACTAACAGCAAGATCCCTTACCGTTAAGATCTCCATCCGGCGGCAGGACGATGTTGCCGTTAAATTATGTGAACGGCTAGACCTTGCCGTCTAGTTCATCTAGATAGAACAGAGGACTATCTGCCCTATATGATTATTTCCAGAATTTGACGCATGAGGATATATGTAAATGTTATGTGTTATATAATATAGATAATAGAATATGTTGTGGAAATATGGTGAATTTCTATAAATAGTGTGAATGGTTTCATTCATGTAAAGTGCATGTTAGATAAGACATTGGCCTGGGAGTTTACTGTTTGCAAATCGTGAGGAATTTGAATGCCAAAATTTAGCTAGACATGTGTTAGGTATGTTTAGTCTATGTTCTAAAATTTTGGGGAATTTTCCCATGCTAATGGATTTATTGCAATTTTCTGTCTTGAAAATAGAAAGCATGCATAGGTTTGTAAAGATCACCGTAAATCATATGATGTGCCGTAAGTCCGGGGAAAATTCAGGTGATAATATACATGTTAGGTATAGGTCTGTAAATGTCAAATCCAGCATTTATGTGTTCCATGATATTGAGTTATTAACGGCATGTGAATGAGTATTTCATTTTCTGTAAATTCTATGTAGTTCAGAAAAATATGAAGATTACATGAGTAATCTGAACCCTGCAAGCAGTGTGTGGACAAATTTTCGCGTGATTTAGATAATAGTAGGTGTATGTTGTGAAATTTCCTGCGAAAAAATGAGTCCTTAAAGCATGCTATTATGAGGTTGATTAATAATGTGTTCCACCTGATTAGCGTAAATTTACTGAGTGGTTTGAACTGCTAATGGTAGTATCATGATAGTTTACTAAAGTTTATGTTAATCAATAGTGCATGCAAAGTGATTAAGTGACTTATGAAGTGGTGTGGATAATGAGAGAAAAATGTGAAAATGTGAATAAGTAAAATGTTGTAATAATTGGGCCAAGAATGACACTGCTACCCTAGAGGCCTCGAGAGTTGTACATAGAAAAGTCCCTATGGAAGGCTCTATGTGTGAAAAGTTTGTCCCAAGGCATGGGGGGAAAACCTGGAGGTGGACAAGTACCACTAGACAGGGTGGAGAGTGCTTCTCTGGTCTGCATAGCTACCAAGATTCACCACTACATGCCTAGGTGGTGAGTATGTGATATGAGTTATGTGTTATGAGTTGTGTGTCATGAGATGCGATGAGTTATGAGTATAAGGCCGATCTATTGAAGGAGTAGCTCGCGAGGAGTAGATTTTAGCTGTACTTTCCTCAGCTTGAACAATATGTCGTATGGACAATTATTTGGGACAATGTAGTTCCGTTATCCGTAACAATGTGGATGTTGTCCATTTATTTTGCTATATAGACTGTGGAATATGTGATGGTGATGGACTAAGTTGAATGGTTACTTTAAACTCCGCTGTAGTAAATTGCTATCACATACCTTTCAACCTATCGACTAGTGTGGGTTTTATCCATTGTAATGACGCTCTTATACCGATGGGGGTTGGTATAATCGTACCGGTATGAGGAGGGTCGTTACAACACGGCTAGCAAACACAGGTAGGGGGAAACCCCGCTTGGACAAGGAACACTAGCTACGGAAAGTACTACCACTAGTAAATCGGTCAGGTGCGTCCACTGACATCTTATCCTCGACCGAGGTCCAACCCTCCACGTCTCATCAGAGTGAGGCAGGACACAAAGTAACACAACAGTAACCGCCGTCGTCTAGCCGGACTACAGTCCCACGCCTGGCCTCTCTAAGCAGTTCCGGGGCCACAAAGAGTGAGGCAGTGAGAAGAAGGACAGGCTGGCTTGCGCCGGGAAGGACTCCAAACGACCTCGGCGTCCTAGACCAACCATGAGAGCTCTGCAAATGACTCAACGCGTTGTCCTAACCACCATTTTTCCCTCTACTCTAGAGTCAGCGACTCGAGCATGCCCGCCGCCCGAGTACTCCCTTAACAGGCGACGGGACGGGGGGTCCCAGGCAACGATAACAACCTCCACGGGAAAGCCCTCAAGTGCCGAGCACCGGGCGAATCGCAAGATCTACCTGTCTCTACTGTAGTGCGATGGATCGGGCCGTCGCGACCTTGTCGCGATGCCCTACCCTGTCGTGACACTATCGCGGCGGCCCAAGCCGTCACGACCTTGTCGTGACGCACAAGAGCGTCATGATGATGTCGTGGTGGTCCTGCCGGTCGCAACATCATCGCGACCTCTATAGCGGTCGCATCTTCAGCTGAGGGGGGGGGGGGGTTCCGGAGCAGTCCTCCCGGGTACCACCCCAAAACGTGATACAAACATTCCACAGGGGGAGGGGAGCATGCTCAACATGTATGAAAGCTATTAAAGCATGCAAACCACCCTTAACACCCCACAAACATGGATTTACAAGAATTTACACTCGAAGGAAACCTCACTCAACCTCAAGCATGGATCTCACATTCCCACACCCTAAACCACGAGGAAAACATCATCTCAAGGGGGGATGGGAGCATGCTAGGGCGAGAGGATCAAGGGTCCCTACCTCCACAAGTAGAGCCGACCCGTTGGGCCTTCACGTCGGAATGACCACCTCCTCCTTGCTCCAAGCAACACGAACACGTCCCTTGCACGAACGAGATGACACCACCTCAGCACAAGCACCACGAGCATGAAGAACGGGCGAGAAACCGCAAAGGAGCTCGAGAGGGGAAAAAAGGGAAGAAGAAGAAGAGAGAGGGCGAGCGGGGGAGAATGGGGCGTAGCCTCGGTTTTAAACTGACTACCCCCAAGACGCGACGGGTCGGCCCGAGGTGACAACAACCATGTCGAGATGCCCCTAGGCATCGCGACCATGTCGCGACAGCCATCCCCGGTGCGCCCCCAAAAAGGCGGTCAAACCTCGAAGACTAGAAAAGCAAACGCGACGGCTGACCAGGTCGTGTCAACGCTGTATGCACCTTCCACCCGACACGACCGTTATCAAAAATCAAGACAGCGGTCACATCTGTTAGAAAAGCAGTCGCGACGCCTCCAGATGCCGCGACAAGAACGCGACGCCCACCCCTGTCGTGATAGTGTCGCGACGACCAAGTGTGTCGCCACAAAACCATGTCACAACGGGCTCCCCTAGCGTGACCATGTCACGACCAGGGTGCCTGCCGCGACCCTGAGGACAGGGCCAAGGGGCCCAGGAGGGCCGGGTTACATCCCACCCACCTTAAGAAATTTCATCCTCGAAATAAAATAAACTCGGTCTCAAACTGGAAAGCTATACAGGGAAAGATATCATACCAATCAATCAAACAAATAGGGGAACTGCTCTCGCATCTCATCCTCGCGCTCCTAGGTGGCCACGCCACCAACGCGGTTCTCCCAAAAGACCTTGACCAGTGAGATCTGCCTTCGGCGCAACTGCTGCACTCTGCGGTCGACAACTCTGACCGGGTACTCTAGCACTGACAAGTCTGGCGCTACCTCAAGCTGTGAGTATTCCAACATGTGCGACGGATCTGCAACGTACCTCTTGAGCTGCAAAACGTGGAAAACACTGTGCACGCCTGCCAACTATACCGGAAGACTCAACCTATAAGCAACCTCGCTGACCCTCTCTGTGATAGGGGAAGGCCCAATATACCTCGGACTGAGCTTTCCCTTCCTGCTAAATCTCATAACACCCTAGGTTGGCGAACCCCGCAAGAACACAAGGTCACCCACGCTGAACTGCAACAACCTCCTGCTGATATTTGCATAGCTCTTCTGTCGACTCTGCACTGCCTGAATCCTCTGCCTGACCAACCTGACTATGTCTGCACACTGCTGCACCATCTCTGGCCCCAAAAGCTGCCTCTCTCTAACCTCGAACCAGTGAAGTGGTGTCCTGCACGGGCGACCATACAAAGCCTCATATGACGCCATTCCAATGCTCGAGTGATAACTGTTGTTATACGCGAACTCTGCCATCGGAAGGTGCGACTCCCAGGTGCCACTCTAGTCCAAACAACACGCTCTCAGCATATCCTCCAAAGTCTGAATGGTCCTCTTTGTCTGCCCATCTGACTGCGGATGATACGCTGTACTCAATCTCAACTCTGTGCCAAAAGCCCTCTGCAAACTGCACCAGAACCCAGAAGTGAACCTCGGGTCTCTGTCGAAGACGATCGAAACTGGCGTTCCGTGCAACAGAACAACTCTATCTACGCACATCCTGGCTAACCTATCCACTGACCACGACATCCTGACTGGAAGAAACTGTGCCGACTTGGTCAAACGATCTACGATCACCTAGATACCATCATGTCGCTGCGGAGTACAGGGCAAACCAACCACAAGTCCATGGGGTGATGTGGTCCCACTTCCACTCAGGAATGGGCAACGACTGTAGCCTCACCACCAGGACGCTGATGCTCACCTTCACCTGCTGACAGGTAAGGCCCGAGCGACAAACTCTGCACAGACCCTCTTCATCATCCCTGGCCACCAGAAGAACCCCTCAAGCATGGTACATCTTGGTGGAACCAGGACAACAACATATCTCGACCTTTGAGCCTCTGATGAAGCGCCTGGCACGCCTCTGGGATGTACAGCCTGCCTCTGAATCTGACCTCACTGTCCTCGTCTAGCTCAACATCTAGCATCTGCACAATATTTGCTAACTCTGAGTTTGCCTGCTGCGCCTGCAACACCTGCCAGTACACTGACGGACGAACTGACAAGCTGGTCATCACTGCTCGGTCTCTGCGCCTCGATGGGTAGAACACTCCCTGGGACAGCTCCTCGAACATCCTCCACTCTCTGACCATCATCGAACTTAAGCGAACACGCCTGCTCAAAGCGTCGGCCACGACGTTAGCCCTTCCCGGGTGATAGGAGAGGGTTAGGTCGTAGTCCTTCAAATACTCCATCCATCTGCGCTGCCTCAAGTTTAGATCTCTCTGAGTGAAAATGTTCTGCAAACTCTGATGGTCGGTGAAGATCTCAAACGCCTCTCCGTATAGATAGTGCCTCAACTTTAGAGCGAAAACCACCATTGCTAGCTCTAAGTCGTGGGTAGGGTAGTTCTCCTCATGCTTCTTAAGCTGTCGAGAAGCATAGGCAACGACCCCACCATGCTGCATCAGCACGGCACCCAAACCTGATCTCGACGCATCGGTGTAGACCACAAAACCTCCACTGCCTGACGGCAAGACCAACACTGGCGCTGAAGTTAACCTCATCTTCAGCTCCTGGAAACTCTGCTCGCAGTCCTCAGACCAAACAAACCTGGCGTCTAGTCTTATCAACCTGGTCAACGGCTCTGCAATCCTGGCAAAATCCTGGATGAATCTCCTATAGTAACCTGCCAGACCCAGAAAGCTGTGAACCTCTGACACTGATGTGGGCTGCTCCCATGACAACACTACCTCCACCTTGGCAGGGTCCACTGCCACACCAGAACCTGAGATCACGTGCCCGAGAAAGTGCACCTCCCTCATCCAAAATTCGCACTTGTCGAACTTGGCATAACATTGGTGACTCTGCAAGGTCTCTAGCATGATCCTCAGATGCTCCTCATGCTCCTCCACAGAAGCCGAGTAGACCAAAATGTCATCCACAAAGATGACCACGAACCGATCTAGGTACTCACTGAACACCCTATGCATCAAATCCATAAATGCTGCAGGTGCGTTTGTCAGCCCAAACGGCATCACGACGAACTCGAAGTGACCGTACTTGGAACGGAAAGCTGTCAGGCCAACATCTGACTCTCTGATCCTCAATTGATAGTAACCAGACCTCAAGTCAATCTTCGAGAACACTCTAGCTGACTGCAACTGGTCAAACAAATCATCGATCCTCGGCAATGGATACTTGTTCTTTACTGTAACCTGGTTCAGCTGCCGATAATCGATGCACAAACGTAGACTACCATCCTTCTTCCTCACGAACAGAACATGTGCTCCCCATAGCGAACGACTCGGATGAATGAAGCCCAGCTCAAGCAACTCCTGCAACTGGCGCTTCAACTTGTGCAAACTCCACCGGAGCCATTCGGAAAGGTGCCTTAGACAAAGGCATCGTACCAGGCAAAAGCTCAATGGAGAACTCTACCTCCCGCTCAGGTGGCAAACTAGGTAGATCCTCTAGGAAAACATCAGAGAACTCACAAACAACAGGCATATCAGAAACCGAAGACCCGCTAGGCTCCAAGGAACAAACAGAAGCGAGATATGCTACACAGCCATCACAGATCAAACAACGAGCTCTACAAAAAAGAGATAAAAGGTCAACGGGTAGACCGGATACCTCGGAAACAGAGAACGTGCGCTCCAGGTATCTCAAACCGTACGGTCTTCCGCTGACAATCGACCACAGCTGAGTGAGCCTCCAACCAGTCCATGCCCAGGATGATGTCAAAGTCACAAAGCTGCAACGCGTACAACCTGGCCGGCAACTGGTGTCCCTGAATCTCAACTGTGATGCCCTCCAGGTAACCGAAAGAACGCATATAATCACCAGACGGGAGATCGACCATCACATCATACTGCCTCTCAGGTGTGTGATGAACTAGAGACTCGTAAAACTCCTCGGAAGCAAAGCAAAGAGAAGTACCGGGGTGAACCAAAACACGAGCAGCTCTACCAAGGATAGGCAGGGTACCTATAACCAGGTTCGACGCCTTGGCCTGCTCCCTGGTGAGTGCCATCACATGACCACGACCATGCCCATGCTATGGCGCTTGCTAGGGCTGCTGCTGCTGCAGCGGCTGCTGGTGCTGCTGCAGCGGCTGCTGGTGCTGGGGAAACTGCTGCTGCTGCTGATACGGCTAGAATTGCTGAGGCTGCTGATGCTGCTGAAATTGATGAGGCTACAAATGGTACTGCCCTTGCTGCTGTTGCCAAGGTGCCTACTACTGGGGAGGGTATTGGTACCGCGGTAGCTGCTGCGCGTAATGTACTGGCTGCTGCGGCTGATGGACTTGCCCCATCGGGTAATCCCTCCTGAAGTGGCCTGGCAAACCACAAGTGTAGCAAAATGCCTCCTGCCTGCTCTGCTTGGCTCCCTGCTAGACTGACTACTCCGCAAACCTCGACTGACACCTCTGCTGTCGGCTCTATCCACCCCCGTGAGTAGACAACTGCCTGAACTTCGAGCGTCTCCTAGAGCTGTCGGAACTGCCCGAGCCTGAAGAAGAAGAAGTCGCGCTACTGCGACTACCTACGGGACGCTGGTATGGCGAGGACCTAGAAGAGGCTCCTCCCTGCTACTGCTGCTGCTGCTGCCAGGTCTCTCTCTCTAAGGCGGTGGCCTTAGCCACGACCTCTCCTAAGGTGGCACACATATGAGCTGTCACGCCCCACCTCAAATCTGGCCTCAGTCCTGCGTTGAATCTCTCTGCACAAGCGTGCTCACTGCCTGCAACATGCGGAACATGCCTCAACAACCGGTCGAAGCTCTGGTGGTACTAAGTAACTGCGAGATCGCCCTGAACCAACTCGTGGAACATGTCCCATCTCTCACGTCGAGCGTAGTCAGGGAAGTACTCACCGTGAAAGACCTCTAAAAACCGCTGCCAAGTTATCTGATCCAAACACTGCCCCTGGAAGTGAGTCTGCCGCTGAACTCTCCACCACTCATGGGCTGCTCCCTTGAGCTGATACACTGCCAGTCTGACCTGGTCCTCCTCGGCGCACTCCATAGTCTCGAACATGCGCTCCATCTCGTGCGTCCAACTCTCTGAAGAACATCAGTGGCCGAAGATGTAAAAACCTCTCCAAGAGGGTGGTCCTGTCCTCAGTGACAGCCATCCTCCCCCGACCGGCCCGGGTACTCCAGGTACCCGACGCCTGCTGAATTGCTGGCTGCTCCACCTCTGGCTCTGCCTGCTGCTCCGGTACTGTTGGGGGAGGTATTGGAGGCTGACCTCCCACTGCCGCCTGCCCAGGCTGCCGCGCTCCCTGGTACAAGTTCCTAAAGAACTACTCTACTAGGGGAAACCAGTCTGCATATTGCTGCGGCTGAGGCTGGTACTCCTGCTGCTGCTGCCCGCCTACTACTGCTGCTGCCGGTGAACCCTGAGGCTGTGCCACTGACTCCTCTGCTTACACCTCCCCCTGGACCTGTCCCTGCGCGGGCATATCTGACTCATCCTGCTGCTCAATCAGCTCTCTGTCCTGCCTACGCTTGCGCGGAGCCATATCCTGCACGGCACACAACCAACAAGGTTAACAATACCAACTCGGGCGGCTAGCAGTGTACTTGTACTACTGTTGAGACTTCCTATTGCAGTTTAAATCCACAACAAGTTCTGTAGACTCTTGCTGATACACCCTGTACCCCCAGAGACCGACCCTCGGCCCTCGCCGAGGACCTGATTTTTGCGATCGCCGCCCACGGAGTTGGAGACTCGGAAGGGCAATAATATAAATTTAACAGGATATGTAGTGGAAATAAATGACAACTGCAAGACTAGAAGCGCACGCACGGAAACGGAAAGAAGAGCGAGACCGCTGTGTACCGCTCTAAGTATAGTCTCAACACACACAATTAGTACAAGTAAAGGTAGGGGATAACAAATCCCTTAGGGGCATACCCCGAGGGTGATGTACACTGAGAGGGGAAACCACTGCTAGCTACGGGGACCACGACTACCTCCCTGTCTCCTCCGCCTTGCGCGTGCCCTGCCGCTGCTGAGAAGTCTCACCTAGGAAAGAGGAGGGATAAGCTTCACAACAGAAGCTCAGTAGGGACTACCAATCTCCTACTGGCTCTAACAGAAGAAGAACATATATATCAATTAAATAACAGCAGTAATATCATCTACCTACGAACGGAAGTGCGGAAGTAAAGCCACTAACTAGCAACGGTATAGAAGTACAACACGGTCGGAAACGCCGTACGACTACTCGTTGGTCGCGCGACATTGTTGATTGTGCATTTCCGTTGTCTAGAGTTCTTCGCACAAGTCAACACGCGCACTTCCTCTAAACTGTCTCACAAACATAAAATACTAAAAATGAACTCATATAGTGGTGAACAGGTCATATCCACGGAGAGGCTGAATAGAACTTGAATTTAAAATACTTTGACTTGAAATCACGCAGATCTATCAGTAAGACACGAATTAAATCCACTCACAACCCTCTCCAGAAGAAAAGAAGAGCTATTGATCTCAGAAATTTGCTCAAATAACATGAAAAACTATAACGAAATTCTAGCAGTTTGCACAGAAGAGAATAAGAACTGTTAGCATATCACACGAAGAAAGACAACTCATATGAACAGAATAAACGCCATTGGATTGAGCTTGTAGAAGAGTGGAAAAACTCAAAAGAAAATTATAAAGTTCATCTCCCCGGGCACCATCTGAACAGAAGCAATCCACAGAAGCACAGAAGAAAATCCCCAAAAAATCTGAACTAGCCCCCTCTCTACAGCAGCAGAACAAATTTAAAAATGATGAATACAACCAAAATGTTGAACCATCTCCTCCAACGGCGGATCAATCTCCTCTCACTCAACCAACACAAGAAGGAAACCAGAAATTGGAATAGTCAAGCTCCTCTCAGCAAAGATGTCGAACTCCTCAGCACAAAAGAAATAAAGAAGATAGAACAGAAAAATCGATTAAGCAAATGCACAAGAAATGGACACAACAATGTCCCTGGATCGATCTTCACAACATAAAAAAAATACAAATTAATTCCCAGCAGTAGCAGTGATCCCCCTAGCTATCACACCCAACCAATCCAATCTCACAGGATGCTGAACTCTGGAATCTCACACAGAAGAAATGGAATAAATTCTGAATCGAACTCCTCTGCTCTTTGGAAGAAAAGTACAGGAATAACACGACAGAAATGAAAAATTCTGAGAACTTGACTGGCGAAACCTTCCTTGCTCTGCTGTAAAAAGAGATTACAGAAATGAAGAGCAGAAAATACTAAAAATTTGAACTAGCTAACTCCCTGCCTTGCAATCAAACCAAACAAGAAACTAAAATCTAAACTCCCAACAATAAAACATAGTAAGAATGGACAAATCAACACAGAACAAATGTAAAAACCAATTACTCATAGATCGATCTGGTCTAAACATAGAGGAAAAGAATAACACTCTCCATCCCAGCAACCGAAATCTCCATCTCACCTGGCTCTGCTAAATAGAAAAATTTCAGAAATAAATGGCAACAAGAAATCCCAAAAGCTCACTAGCAAAACAAACCCAAGCACTCTGGAAGAACAGAAAGAACACAAAACTAAGACCAACCAATCTCCCCCATTGCTCTGCGAAAGGAAATACAGTAGAAATGGCAAACTATAATTTCTTGAAAATTCCTACTCGCCCACCCCTTTACAAGAAGAACAGAAGAACAAATTAAGAAATCCTAAAATCGAACTAACCCCTCCCTGCTCTGCTAAAACAGAAAATACAAAAAATGAAGAAGAACAAGAACTGAGAAGAAGAACAAGCAGAGAACCGGCCAACCCGTCTACCTCACTGTTCTGCCAAAAGGAAAATACAGGTAAAATGGGAATTAAAATCCTAAGAAATTCCTACCAACTAGCGAAGACCCCCTGGCCTTGGACCTTGGGGTCCCTTTTATAGGTGCTCGGGCGCCTTGGCGAGCTCCTCTTCCCGCCTCTGCACGATCCGGCCACATCAGCGCCCAGCAGGACCATCTCCGCACCCTGGCCACCATGCCTCTTGCATGTCCGCACCTCAGCTGGACCAAGCCCTGGCCGAACTCCATCGCGCGCCGCACCGCCTCTGACCTGCTTCGCACGGGATCTGGCCCATCAGCTCCGCCTCTTGTCATGATCGCTTCCACCTGGGCTGCACCCAGTAGAACCCGCCGCATGACCACACAGCGCCTCCTGCCGATCTGGTCCGTGCTCCATCTCCGCATCGCACCGGAGCCATCCGCCTGCACATCCGCCAGCACACCTGGCCGCTCCAGGTTTAGCCGCCTCCCCTGGCCACAGCCGCGCCATCCCCCTGCATCACCATCGCACCACCCAGCGCCAACACAAACCTGGCCGCTGGCCGCCTGTCACACAACCAGCACAGCCCAGCCGCTCCATCATACCAGCACAGCCGCCCCAGCTTCCAGGAGCTTCCACTGCTCTGCCTCCACACGTAGCAGCTGCAGCTGTCCCAAATTGCCACCGCCTTTGACCTGGAAAGAACATAAAAGAGTTAAGAGAGGTGAGTGGATGGGTTAGGTTTTTTATTTTAATGGGATTTGGTAGGGTATGTGGCACAATGTGATTAAAAGGATGTTTTAATAAAAGTTATTATTTATTTACACACTATTTCCAACTGCAATGTATAGAATTTATTTACAAATTCTTCATTCCAAAATATATCTGTGAGACCTAATTAATCAATCCAAATGACTTATTTGAATCTAACATGTGTATTCTAAATATCAACTAATATAAGAGTCTAATTAGTATTTACAAGAATTATTTATGAAAGTATAAGACTAAGAATTATTTATGTACAATGTATTTTACAAAAAAGAGAAAACACTTTATTAATCAAACTATTCTAAAGGCATTGACTTTATTAGATGAGCATCTAACTAAGTGTTCTACCCAAAAATTTAACTAAATGTTCACAATTTGTTTCTAAATGAAATGGAAATTAAAATCAAATTGCACCATATTTACAGATAAAGATGTCTAAATTACTATATGTATGACATTTAACGCAAAAATTCATGTAGTTATCACTCCCCCCTACTTAAACGTTGCTAGTCCCTTAGCAATAAAATTACTCAAAATATAGGACTAGAAGATGTAATATCTCATGCTAACCACCATCATGTAAAAGATTCATGTAAAGACTGTCTTTCCTAATTGTAAAGGCTTATGGCAAGAAATTAGTGCACAAATGGTAGCTCACTTAAGAGTTCACATCAGCCCTTCTGAAGCTCCTCTGCCTCAGCTAGTAATTGAGATTAGATTAATTCAAGGGAGAAGAAAAGAATTGTGAAATAAGATCCTTGCTCAGTCAGATCGGGTTGTTTCTCTCAGTTCCATTCTGCCCATCTTCCTTGAGGATTATTTCTCTGAGTTGGGGACTTTGCCCCTTTATTTGCACTTTGTGCACTCAGAATTTTTCTTTTTCATCCATAATGCTGCACAACCCATCACTTTTCAAGAGTAGCGAGTCCAACATTACTCAGATCCGGGGCATTTTTCATGGATATATTTTTTTTCTTTTGCTTTTGCTTTTGCATTTTTGCATTTTGCTTTGCTTTTCTTTTCTTTCCTCTTTTCGGAATGATGAACAGTCAGGTTCCTTGATCACATTCCTTCACTTCCTTTGCAGTTCACTTAAGGGGAGGGGAGAAAACCAATCGCCTCTCTCCTACTAGCCTTGACAAAATTGCTACATTCGGGTTCAGCTAGTCTAAGTGGCTGTGTAGTGGTGTGTATGAAAACTTCTTGCCATAAATCCTTACATAAGGTAGACAAGAGGTACATGTATCATTTACTAGATGCTATCTAACATGGATGTTTTGCAAAGGAGTGTGACAACCACAAAATTTTACTGGTTAAAGATCAGACACATAGTCTGTGAAATGACAAGCATTTTTATTCAAAGATTTATTTAAAGATGAAACATTGTGAAATTTTATTTTTCTATGTACAAGCTATGAAAATGAAATGAAGCATGGATGGGGTGGAGACTATGAATGCATGCTTATTCTACCTCTCCCCCCCCCCCACTTATTCACAGGAACAGAAAGTAAAACTCAAAATTACCTGATAATGAAATTTGTACACTTGGGTTGCCTCCCAATAGCGCTAAGTTTATTGTCTTCAGCCAGACACAATTAGCTCCATTAGGCTCAAGTAGCTTGGTAGAATCAAATTTCATGAAAGTGGCTTTCGACGAAATGCTTTAACCTCTGCCTATTAACAGTGAATGATTGTCTAGTTTTAGGATCAAGAATGATGACAGCACCATTATCATAAGCCTTGACAACAGTGTAAAGACCATCCCATTGGGACTTCAATTTTCCACGAAGCCTAGAATTAAAGAGCTAGACCTTATCATGCACTTCGAAAAATTTTCTGTGAATGTGCTTATCATGGAATGTTTTGGTTTTGGCTTTATAGATTTTGGAACTTTCATAGGCCTCATTTTCTCCCTTAAACCCTAGAGCACAGGGTTGGTCTACTGTTTCTTTCTCACAACTTCCTCTAAGGAGTCTACCACTAGACAACTCTCTCCTTCATCCTGATGCCCAGATGCCTTAAAAATGTTGATACTAACCCGCTCATCCCCAATGATATATCCATCATCCGTAGCACAATTAATGTTGGCTCTAGCTGTGGCCAAAAGGGTCTACCCAAGATGACTGTGGACTGAGTTAAATCTTGAGGAGTGTTCATGTCCAGAATGATGAAATCGGCAGGGAATAACACTCATTGATTTTTATGATAACGTCCTCAACTAAGCCTTTAGGAGTGGTGACAGAACGATCGGCTAGTTGAAGGACAACAGAAGTGGGTTTCAATTCTCCTAACTTGAATTTCTCAAAAATGGCATAAGGTAGGAGATTGACACTGGCTCCCAGATCCACAAAACTGCTTTCAAAAGTGACTCCACCGATGGTGCAAGGAATTAGTGGAGTGCCTGGATCTTTAAGCTTCTTTGGGAGTTGGTTCAAGATAACGGCACTCACAGTTTCTGGAAGAATGATTGTTTCAATTTTATTTCTCATTTCACGTTTTGGAGTGCACATTTCTTTTAAGAATTTGGCATAAGCAGGCACATGCTTAATGGCATCAAGTAGAGGAATGTTGATGGAACTTGCTTAAAAAGCTCCAAGGTTCTTCATTACCAGTTTGTTTGTTTTTGAATTTTGGCTTTAATGCTTCAGGAAAAGGAACTCTTGGAATGTAGCAGCTTGGATCCTCATTGGCTTTGATTTTGTCTAGAGGTTCTTCAATCATTTTCTCTTTTCCCTTGGATTTTTCTTTTTCAATATTTTCTTCACTCTCTTCCTCAATCTCAATTTCATTTTCTTTATCCTCATTCAATGTTGACATGTGAGGGTGAGGATTTGTTCTGATTTTCCCACTTCTTAAAGTTAACACAGCTTTCACATTTTCTACTTGGGAGCCCCCAGCTTGGTAGGAGGATGGTCCTCTTGTATAGGTTGATTTTGAAATTGTGGTGCTGGAATATTCTGGACAAAAGCTTGTTGTTGGTTTTGTGGTGGAGGTACATTTGGTCTAACAAGTGGTGGTCTGTACCCCTGGCCCTGATGGTATTGATAGAATCCGGGAGGGTTGTTTCCTTGGGTTTGCTACAGCTTGACTTAGCAATTGCCCAGACTCCCTCTTTTGACATACGTCAGCAATTTGGGACTCTATCCTTGCAAAATTTTGTTGAAAATTTTGATTTTGAGTTTGATATTGAGTTTGTTGTTCTTGCACAGTTTGGCATAGAGTTGCCATCATGTTTTGGAGTTGGTTCATTTTATCATCCCAGTTAGGTTGAGGAGGTGCTTGTTGATATGAAGGTTGTTGGAAATTGGTCTGAGCAAATTGATTGGAATTTTGATTTTCCTGGAATTGTGGAGGTTTTGAGTTAGAAGATTGGCCAAATCCTGAATTTTGACTGGGATAGGATTGACCGTACATGGATTGCTTGAAAGCAGGTTGGGAAACTTGCTCAAATTGATTTTTCCATGAAAAATTTGGATGGTTTCTCCAACCCGGATTGTATGTGTTGGAATATGGATCATAGGAGGGTTTTTGAAAACCTTGTGCAGCTTGCACTTGTTCTTGAATGAAAGGGGGTAATTGGGCAGTAGTGGGACAAGCATTTGTGGAGTGAGCTGGGCTAGCACACATAGCACAAGTTTCAGGTGTTTGAGAAAATTTGGGTGTGGCTTGCCCAGTCAAAGACAACAATTGATCGAATTTTTGTTCCCACTTCTGCTCCAACCTCTGATCAAGTTTAGCTATCAGATCTTCTACCCTGGAATCTGATTCTCCTCTCCCTCTTACTTCATACATCCCTGCCTTCTTTATGGGTCCTAATGCTCTCTCATAAGAGTAGAGTGAGGCATGATTGATAGAATTCTCACTTAATGTCTCAAACAGATTATATGCCTCATCCTCACTCTTAGTCATGAATGCTCCTCCACACGAAGCATCAACCATCTGCCTATTTGATTCAGTTAAACCTTCATAAAAAGCTTGAACTATTTGCCACCTCGACAAACCATGATGGGGGCATTTTCTAAGCAACTCCTTTAGTCTTTCCCATGATTCATGCATTAATTCTCCCTGGTGTTGGGAGAATCCGGTTATTGCTCTTCTCATTGTATTTATTCGGCCAATCGGGTAAAATTTCTTTAAAAATTCCTGCTGCATTTCTGGCCAAGTTGTAATTGTTCTCCCTATGGTTCCTAACCAATATTTGGCCTTATCCTTCAAAGAGAATGGAAATAGGGTCAATCTTAAGGCATTTTCGGTGAAATTTTGGATCCTTACAGTGGAACAAATTTCTAGGAACTCATCTATATGCCTATAAGGATCTTCATTGGGATTGCCATAAAAAGAAGGCAACATCTGAATGGTTCCTGGTTTGTTCTCAAAATGATTTGCCGGAATTTCCGGCCTGATACAAGTAGCAGGTTGATAATTAGAAGGAATAAAATATTCCTTCATCTGTCTGGGTGCAGCCTCTTCTAAATTTCTAACAACTTGGTTCTGATTTTGGTTGGCCATCCTATGAAAGAATTTTTCAATCTCGTCTATAGGTTGAGCCAAATCTACGTTCAAAGATCGTCTACCAAGCATACAATGGAAAAGCCCTCTATTTATGATTTTTTGAATTTTTAAGATTTTTATTGATTTTTGATGAATTTTTAAACAAACACAAACAAACAAACACTTTCAAATCAAATTAACCTACCACTAAGTGTTCCTTAGACTTATGTTATTTTTCTCAAAATCAGATTTATACTTGCTTAAATCTAATCCTAACTCTTCTTGTACCGGCCAGGTAAGAGGTGGAGTAGAGGGAGGCCCCCCTTGCTTTCGCAAGGACCCAATTAAATAACCTCTAGCTCACTTAAGCGTAAGCTCTTCAACCTCTAATCCTAGACACAAGACTTAAAGAGAAGTTTGAATTTAAGAAAGGACAAATCTAATTATGAATCCTAGGGCCAAGTCTACTGATTTTTATTGAAAGTTGAGGTAAATGCAAAAAAATGTGGAATTTTTTGTGATTTTTGGGCAAAGGAAAGGGTGATGAAATCCCTCACCTTATCTTTTTATTCTAATGGGTTAAGCCCTTAAGCAGTCCCAATTACAATTATGAAATGCAACAGATCAAGTTTGAAACAAGGGTTTTCTAATGCTAAGTCTAATGCATGAAATAAGTGGTGGAAGTCTTACCTTTCCCCCGCTCTCTTCAATGCAAGAAAAAAAATGAAATGACAATTAAAATGATGAATGTCCTAAAACATGTGTTTCTAATCTTGAGAGGATGGAAATTTTATTTACAAACAAACGGCTAACATGAAAGAGCGATTTGAAAATTTTTTAAATTTTAGATTTTTTTAATTTTTATTTGATTTTTGAATTAAATGAAATAAAATTTAACTAAGAAAATATGAAGTGGTACTATAGAATAATGCCAAACCATTCAAACCACCAAGAGGCCAATTATTACATGCCAACGTGAAAGAAATCTCTGTACATGCACAGAGAATACATCAAAGCCTCACTACAAAGTTCACCCACACTCTTTCTATCTAAAATTCGAAATTAAAAGCAATTAAAAAAAAATTTCAGCAAGCTCTCCTCCTCCAATGGGCCTCAAATGCCAAGCCCAATCTCCAAGATCCACTCCTTGTGCAAATCTGAAATGAAAGCCCAATAACAAGTCAATGTAAAGCCCAAAGCAAATGAAATCAAATCAAAACAGAATTAAATCAAACTCTAATGCCTCCCTGGCAACGGCGCCAAGATGGTCGCGTGACATTGTTGATTGTGCATTTCCGTTGTCTAGAGTTCTTCGCACAAGTCAACACGCGCACTTCCTCTAAACTGTCTCACAAACATAAAATACTAAAAATGAACTCATATAGTGGTGAGAACAGGTCATATCCACGGAGAGGCTGAATAGAACTTGAATTTAAAATACTTTGACTTGAAATCACGCAGATCTATCAGTAAGACACGAATTAAATCCACTCAAAACCCTCTCCAGAAGAAAAGAAAGAGCTATTGATCTCAGAAATTTGCTCAAATAACATGAAAAACTATAACGAAATTCTAGCAGTTTGCACAGAAGAGAATAAGAACTGTTAGCAATTCACACGGAAGAAAGACAACTCATATGAACCGAAATAAATGCCATTGGATTGAGCTTGTAGAAGAGTGGAAAAACTCAAAAAGAAAATTATAAAGTTCATCTCCCGGGCACCATCTGAACAGAAGCAATCCCACAGAAGCACAGAAGAAAATCCCCAAAAGAAATCTGAACTAGCCCCCTCTCTACAGCAGCAGAACAAATTTAAAAATGATGAATACAACCAAAATGTTGAACCATCTCCTCCAACGGCGGATCAATCTCCTCTCACTCAACCAACAGCAAGAAGGAAACCAGAAATTGGAATAGTCAAGCTCCTCTCAGCAAAGATGTCGAACTCCTCAGCACAGAAGAAATAAAGAAGATAGAACAGAAGAAATCGATTAAGCAAATGCACAAGAAATGGACACAACAATGTCCCTGGATCGATCTTCACAACATAAAAAAAAATACAAATTAATTCCCAGCAGTAGCAGTGTTCCCCCTAGCTATCACACCCAACCAATCCAATCTCACAGGATGCTGAACTCTGGAATCTCACACAGAAGAAATGGAATAAATTCCTGAATCGAACTCCTCTGCTCTTTGGAAGAAAAGTACAGGAATAACACGACAGAAATGAAAAATTATGAGAACTTGACTGGCGAAACCTTCCTTGCTCTGCTGTAAAAAGAGATTACAGAAATGAAGAGCAAAAAATACTAAAAATCTGAACTAGCTAACTCCCTGCCTTGCAATCAAACCAGAACAAGAAACTAAAAATCTAAACTCCCAACAATAAAAACACAGTAAGAATGGACAAATCAACACAGAACAAATGTAAAAACAATTACTCATAGATCGATCTTGTCTAAACATAGAGGAAAGAAATAACACTCTCCATCTCAGCAACCGAAATCTCCATCGCACCTGGCTCTGCTAAAATAGAAAAATTTCAGAAATAAATGGCAACAAGAAATCCCAAAAGCTCACTAGCAAAACAAACCCAAGCACTCCGGAAGAACAGAAAGAGCACAAAACTAAGACCAACCAATCTCCCCCATTGCTCTGCGAAAAGGAAAATACAGTAGAAAATGGCAAACTATAATTTCTTGAAAATTCCTACTCGCCCACCCCTTTACAAGAAGAACAGAAGAACAAATTAAGAAATCCTAAAATCGAACTAACCCCTCCCTGCTCTGCTAAAACAAGAAAATACAGAAAAATGGAAGAAAGAACAAGAACTGAGAAGAAGAACAAGCAGAGAACCGGCCAACCCGTCTCCCTCACTGTTCTGCCAAAAGGAAAATACAGGTAAAATGGGAATTAAAATCCTAAGAAATTCCTACCAACTAGAGAAGACCCCCTGGCCCTGGACCTTGGGGTCCCTTTTATAGGTGCTCGGGCGCCTTGGCGAGCTCCTCTTCCCGCCTCTGCACGATCCGGCCACATCAGCGCCCAGCAGGACCATCTCCGCACCCTGGCCACCATGCCTCTTGCATGTCCGCCACCTCAGCTGGACCAAGCCCTGGCCGAACTCCATCGCGCGCCGCACCGCCTCTGACCTGCTTCGCACGGGATCTGGCCCATCAGCTCCGCCTCTTTCCATGACCGCTTCCACTTGGGCTGCACCCAGCAGAACCCGCCGCATGCGCCACACAGCGCCTCCTGCCGACCTGGTCCGTGCTCCATCTCCGCATCACACCAGAGCCATCCGCCTGCACAGCCGCCAACACACCTGGCCGCTCCAGGTTCAGCCGCCTCCCCTGGCCACAGTCGCGCCATCTCCCTGCATCACCATCGCACCACCCAGCGCCAACACAAACCTGGCCGCTTGTCGCCTCTCACACAACCAGCACAGCCCAGCCGCTCCACCATACCAGCACAGCCGCCCCAGCTTCCAGGAGCTTCCACTGCTCTGCCTCCACACGCAGCAGCTGCAGCTATCCCAAATCGCCACCGCCTTTGACCTGGAAAGAAACATAAAAAGAGTTAAGAGAGGTGAGTGGATGGGTTAGGTTTTTATTTTAATGGGATTTGGTAGGGTATGTGGCACAATGTGATTAAAAGGATGTTTTAATAAAAGTTATTATTTATTTACACACTATTTTCCAACTGCAATGTATAGAATTTATTTACAAAATTCTTCATTTCCAAAATATATCTGTGAGACCTAATTAATCAATCCAATGACTTATTTGAATCTAACATGTGTATTCTAAATATCAACTAATATAAGAGTCTAATTAGTATTTACAAGAATTATTTATGAAAGTATAAGACCAAGAATTATTTATGTACAATGCATTTTACAAAAAGAGAAAACACTTTATTAATCAAACTATTCTAAAGGCATTGACTTTATTAGATGAGCATCTAACTAAGTGTTCTACCCAAAAATTTAACTAAATGTTCACAAATTTGTTTCTGAATGAAATGGAAATTAAATCAATTGCACCATATTTACAGATAAAAGATGTCTAAAATTACTATATGTATGACATTTAACGCAAAAAATTCATGTAGTTATCACTCGTCGTGACCACCACATGGCTAGCAAACATTGGTAGGGAGAAACCCCGCGTGGACAAGGAACACTAGGTACGGAAAGCACTACCACTAGTCAACCGGTAAGATGCGTCCACTGACGTCTTATCCTCGACCCAGGTCCAACCCCCCATGCCTCGTCAGAGTGAGGGAGGACACAAAGTAACACAACAGTAACCGCCGTAGTCTGGCTGGACTACGATCCCCTACCTGGCCTCTCTAAGAGGTTCCGGGGCCACAAAGAGCGAGGTACTGAGAAGAAGGACTGACTGGCCTGCGTCGGGAAGGACTCGAAATGACCTCGGCATCCCAGACCAACCACAAGAGCTCTGCAAATGACTCAACGCCACTGTCCTAACCACCATTTTCCCCTCTTCTCCAGAGTCTGCGACTCGAGCACGCCCGCCGCCCGGAGTACTCCCTCAACTGGCGCGTGCGAACGGGGGTCCCAGGCAACATTAACAACCTCTCACGGGACAAGCCCTCAAGTGCTGAGCACCGGGCGAACGACTAGTGTAGGACCGTACTAGGGAACTAGCACAGGTGCCACGGGTACAGTAAGAAGCGAAAATGGCGAAGACTCCACAAAAACATGGAACTTCGCAAGATCTACCTGTCTTTGCTGTCGTCGCGATGCATCGGGCCGTCGCGATGCCCTACCCTGTCGCGATGCACAAGAGCGTCGTGATGATGTCGCGGGGGTCCTGCCGGTCGTGACATCATTGCGACCTCTATAGCGGTCGCATCTTCAGCCGGGGGGGGGGGGGGGTTCCGTAGTAGTCCTCCCAGGAACCACCCCAAAATGCGATACAAACATTCCATAGGGGGAGGGGAGCATGCTCAACATGTATAAAAGCTATTAAAGCATGCAAACCACCCTTAACACCCCACAAACATGAATTTACAAGAATTTACACTCGAAGGAAACCTCACTCAACCTCGAGCATGGATCTCACATTCCTACACCCCAAACCACGAGGAAAACGCCATCTCAAGGGGGGATGGGAGCATGCTAGGGCGAGAGGATCAAGGGTCCCTACCTCCACAAGTAGAGCTGACCTGTTGGGGCCTTCACGTCAGAATCACCACCTCCTCCTCGCTCCAAGCAACACGAACACGTCCCCTGCACGAACGGGATGACACCACCTCAGGACGAGCACCACGAGCATGAAGAACGGGCGAGAAACCGCAAGGGAGCTCGAGAGGGGAAAAAAGGGAAGAAGAAGAAGAGAGAGGGCGAGCGGGGGAGAATGGGGCGCAGCCTCGGTTTTAAAATGACTTCCCCCAAGACGTGACGGGTCAGCTCGGCGCGACAACAACCATGTCGCGACGCCCCTAGGCGTCGTGACAGTGTCGTTACGGCCATCCCTGGCGTGAGCCTGAAAAGATGGTCAAACCTCGAAGACCGAAAAAGCAATTGTGATGGCTAACCAGGTCGCGTCAACGCTGTACGCACCTGGCACCCGACACAACCATTCTGACAGACAAGACAACGGTCACGTCTATCAGAAAAGCAGTTGCGACGCCTCCAGACGCTGCGACAAGAACGCGACGCCCACCCCCGTCGCGACAGTGTCGCGATGGCCAGGTGTGTCGCCACAAAACCATGTCGCGATGGGCTCCCCTGGCGCGACCATGTCACGACCAGGGTTCCTGCCGCGACCCTGAGGATAGGGCCAATGGGCCCAGGAGGGCCGGGTCTTACACATATGCACAGTGAATTTGAGATGAGTTTGATGGGAGAGCTACAATTCTTTCTTATATTACAGGTTAAGCAATATGAAGATGGCTTCTTCATCAATCAAGAGAAATAATTCAAGGAGCTACTGAAAAGATTTCAGTTCGAACAAGCCAAGCCGGCCTCTACACCAATGAGCACCAGTGTAAAATTGGAAAGTGACGAAAAAGTAAAATGGTACATGCTAAACAATACAGAGGTATGATTGGCTCTCTCCTTTATCTTACTGCAAGTAGAATGGATATACAGTTTAGTGTTTGCCTTTGTGCTAGATATCAATCTAGTCCAAGGGAAAGCCATTTGATTGCAGTTAAAAGGATCTTTAGATATCTTTCAGGATCATGTGATTTGGGTTTGTGGTATCCAGCTGGTAGCAGCTTTGATTTGATTTCATATTCTGATGCTAATTATGTTGGTTGTAAAATTGATAGGAAAAGCACAAGTGGGTATTGCCAATTCTTAGGGGGTTGCATGGTTTCGTGGGCATCCAAGAAGCAACACTCTGTTGCACTCTCTACTGCAGAGGCAGAATATGTTGCTACAGGGAGTTGTGCAGCTCAAGTGTTGTGGATCAAAAGTCAATTGTGTGACTACAATATTGATATTGGATGCACACATATCCTATGTGACAACACTAGTGCTATCAATCTCTCAAGGAACCCAATTCAACATTCCAGAACTAAACACATTGAGATAAGACACCATTTTCTGCGAAATGAAGTTGCCAATAAAAATCTTGAACTGGATTTTATTCCAACTGAAGAACAATTGGCTGGCATTTTCACTAAACCATTGGGAGAAGATAGATTCACATCATTGAGAAGGGAACTTGGGCTTTGAAAACTTCATTGACCATCATGTTTGTATTTATTGTGTGTAAATTGGTTGCCATGAAATGCTTGAATTGCTTGAATGATGCTTTACACCATGCACACTTTATGAGGGAGTAAGTCTAAGTAATTTGAGTGAGATGCTTAAGGGACACCATTCATAATCATTTTGTCATCATATCTCCATCATGTAGTCCACATGTCCCTCAATTCAAAGCATCAACACTGTTTTTCCAATGGCTGTCGACAGCCAGGACATCAACTGTCGACAGATCCCCTCTTCCAGAATTGAAAATCTGCTGTTTCACAATAGCTGTCGACAGACACCCTTCAACTGTCGACAGATGACCCTCTACTGTGCATTATTGTTCATTATCCTCAATTTTCATGAGTTTATTCAATACTTTTGTGCAAGGGGAGAATTGGGCCTTCATACTTAATTACAACCTTTCCTACTCACATAGTACCAAAGACATTGACTTAATCACAATGATCTTGAAATAATATTCTGTGCATGAGTCTAGGTTGTATCATCTAGAATACATTGAACAAATCTAATGGCCTTAACATAACTCAATTGAATAACTCCTTTGTGGTTGATCATTTTTCTGAAATGGTTTGATAAGTAAGAAGGTTCTTAGACTTAATGTTCTCCATTGAATTTTGACCTTAAACAACCTCTTGAACTTGATTTTTTAATTAAATAAAAAATAAAAAAATAAAAAAGGGAGAAAAGCTACCTATTTCAAAATTCTTGAAAATTAAAACACAATATGGGGCAAAGGCAGAGCAATGATAAGCATAACTGAGTAACCGGGACATGGACATCACAAATGTCTATATTCGCGTCAAAAAGTTTATATATTATCTCTGCACAATGGTATGATGGTTACTTACACTGAGTAACTGGGGGTACGGGCATCACAAATGTCTACCTTCATGTCAAAAGGTGCATGTCAACTTGATTACCACTTACCCCGCATCAACATGCAAATTCATTCAACACATGAAATAGAGTGAAGCCTCCATGTTTTGTTAATCAAGATCAAATCTTTGTTTATTGTCAAATGCTCATTTGAATGTTATTTTCAATCATCAACTGAACATCACACCACCAAGAAATACGTCACTCTACAATGGTTTTATTCAAGGTGTTATCTTATATTCATATGCTTTTGTAACGTGTCTTCTACAAGCTACAACTTCAGATTCTTAGAGTATTATCTCACGACCATTGTAGAAAATTTAAATGTCTTAATACTAGTGTATATGACACTTTGTATTGAGTATATACTAGTTCTCATCCTTACAATGCAATTTGAACACTCATTCCCCACTTTTTCTGATAAAATCCTATTCTGGCACACTTTTGTCAAGCATCTGTCGACAGATGCACTACGCCTGTCGATAGATGGAATTCTGCCCCGTCCAGAAGTCTAACCGGTTCACAGTTTGTCCAATTTTGTGGGCCCCTTTCTATTTCAAATCCTTCCTAAATACTTCTAAGGGCCAGCCCACGACCCTTCACCCCCTCAAATTCCTCAAGAGGTGCCTCCTTCCATTTTAAACCCCAACCCTCTCCTCTCTACAACCGTCCTCTTACAACCCTTCCCCTTGTTCCTCTCCTTTCTTCATCCTGTCTCCTTCCTCTCCATTGTTCATCTCCTCCCCGTGCATCACATCTCCCATGGCTACTAGGAGCAAACTCCGCGCTTCTCATCAACGCCACACTTTGCCTGAAGCCGGCGAAGGTTCTAGGGCTCCAGCAGAGCGTCGGAGCAAGCACCGGGATGATCGCTTACCGGAACTCTTCGATCCCCCGGATTTGCATCACACCAGGGTTCGGGGAGTCTTCAAGAAGTTTGTCCAGCCGTGGTATGTGGATTTCATCTCTCTAGAGGACAAGTTCGAGGGCTTGGAACCCCTCTTTGACACCCAGGGTTGGACCGCCTTCCTCAAATCCCATAAGCGGTACTCCCCAATCGCTGTGACGGAGTTCTTTAATAATATGGGGATGACGGTGGATGAGGATCTCTATACCACCGTTAAAGGTACTTCCTTCAAGGTCACTTCCAATCTTCTTAGTCGTGCATTACAGATTCCCAACTCCGGGGCTGACATTCTTGTCACCCATCTTCTTGCCTCGGAGTATTTCACCCTCATTACCCTTCAACCATATGATTATACTAAGGAGTTTGTGAAGCTCAATGCCAACACCTTTCCCCCACTCCATCGCATGATTCACCATATTTTCACCACTCTTGTCGCTCCGAAAGATGGGAGCCGGGAGCTTGTGACCGAGGTTCACAAGTCTCTTTTCTATTTCTTCCTCAAGCGACAGTAGATCAATCTGCCTCATCTCATGCTTGACCTCCTCAAGCAATGCTTTCACAACCCTAAGAGGTCAATGCCCTATGCCTGCCCTATTACTTCCCTCTTGTCCTTCCTTGGCATTCAAATCCCTGAGGGTGAGCTTGTCCCTCTTAAGACCCGCAATGCGCATGATATCACCACTGCCCATCGGATGGGCTACAAAATGGTTGTTGGGAGAGTCACCCGGACACTCAAGGGTCAGAAGCCGGACACAAGGGACAAGTCTAATGAAGATGAGGACAGTGATGAAGATTCTCATCCGGAGCCCATGGATGTTCAGGGTGATGCTGAAGATGTTCCTGATGAACCAGCTCCACCGGCTGCAGCTCAAGATATTCGGGAGTTCATGGCCGATCAGATGGCTCAGATGACCCAGCTTTTTATTGCACGATTTGATCAGCTCAACACCCGGATGGACACTCTTACAGATTCTCGAGCTCAGATCCAGCAGCAGCTTGCTCACCTCACTACTGAGTTTCATGGATTCCGTCATCCCACTGCTCCTAGGAATGACGATGCTTAGGGTCTATTTGTTTGAGCGAAAAACCCGTGTTAGGAAAATGTTTTTGGGAAAACTTTAATTTTCAAGTCGTTTGGTAACGTTGAAAAATAAAATCTGGAAAACCGAATCTCACAAATCCCGGAAACTGGCATCCGCGGCAAAACCGCGGATGCCATTTTCCAAGCAGAGTTGCTACAGTTGACAATTTACGTACTATTCACGTAAATTGTGTTTTTATTTTTTTTCTACTTATTTAAATATTATTTGTCAAATTTAATTATTTCTCAATAGTTAATTTATTTTTTACTTTTTATTAAAATATATTTAAAATATTATTCATTCAAATTATATTTTTATTTTATTTCTCCAACTTTAAATTAACGTTGTCAAAAGTACTTATTTTTCATTAGTTATTTTATTTTTTTTTATTTTTTTAAAATATAAAAAATAAAAAATAAAATAAAATAAAAAATTGATGAATAGTGTTAGTACACAAAGAATATATGACTCTGTCTCATTTGATTAGATCATAAGATCTCATATCTCTCCATACAACTTTATATTTTCCTAACAACCAAATAGACAATTATGTTTTCATTTTTACGGAAAAATTATTCCGTAGAAAATTATTTCCCTCTGAAACTATTTTACATACAACCAAACGGACCCTTAGTTTGTCTAGGGTTCAATTGGGCAATGTGGGGTCATGTAGTTTAGTCCTTCCTAGTTTGGGTTTATGGGTTTGTCAGTTATGTCAGTTTTCTAATTCCCTTTTTGCTTTTGCACTTTCATGGCCACTTTTGTACTGTGTGCACTTCAAGAAGTATCAATGAAATCACAGTTGTTTTCTCATATCCATTTGTGCATGAGTTATCTTTTTGCATGTTGTCAAAAGGGGGAGAACATCAATTGTAGTTTTGTCATCATCAAAAAGGGGGAGAATCTTGGGTTACAATGTGTATGATGACTGACTTGATGGTTGAATGTGTTTGAATGCTTAAATGTTTTTGATGATTGACATAACTGATGTTGTAAACATTATGAAAACATGATCAAGACATGAGAAGATATGATCAAATGAAAATGACTCTATGACCGTCTATGCAATCATGATATCTTACTTGGAATGTCTTTCATGTAGGTGTGAATGAAAGCACAAGACAAGCAACGAAACCAAAGTGCAAAAGAACTGGAAATAAACATAAAGTACTCATCTGTCGACAGGCCTGAAACCATGTGTCGACAGCCAGTGAAGATAGCAACAAACAAGCTACTGGAAGACAAGAAAAAGCAGTAGTTGTCGATAGACAAAGCTCATCTGTCAACAGATTAGGTATGCCTGTTGATAGCACTAGGTCGCCTGTCGACCACCCAGGGTTCTAGTAACAAACATGGTTCTAGAAACCCAGTTTGCAGTAGTACCTGTCGACAGCCACAAGGGATCTGTCGACAGCCGCAGGTTTAGTCAGAACATGTGATAGGCATGTGATCTATTTTAGGGTGTTCTCTTCTGACATAACTCTCAAGACTTGAACACTACTATATATAGATCATATGGACTTATTTTCGAAGTAAGAAGCCTCCACACAAAAACTCTAATTAAGCAAAAGTCAAGATTAAGAAGGTTTTTCCTACTACTCTACTTCAACTTTCCAGTCTGTTCAAGAGAGATTCATCTCATACGAGGAGTTGAAGCTGGTTCGTCCTCAAGTCAAGCTTCATTATCACCATTTGATCGTCATCGACGTGAAGCTTGAAGTTCTTCTGGACGTGAACACTGAAGAGTTCAACTTTGGATTTGTTCTTCGACTCTGAACTCTTCTCTTACTTTATTTTCCATTATCTGTGTGTGTGGTGTTTGTTTGAGCAGTCCTTGTGCTCAACCCACGTATGTGTGGTTGTTCTGAGAGCGTGCTTGCCTTAGACATCATGTGTGTGTTGCAGTTGGGTCGAACTTGCTTAATAAGCAGTTTTCTGTGTGTGTGTGTGGACGGTGGATGTAGGATACACGAGTTGTGTTGTCCGAACCACCTTAAATCTTCGTGCCCTGTGGTTTGCATGTTCTTACGCTAGATGTACAATAGGCACGATCATCTATTCACACACTTGTCATACTGCTAATCTCCCAAGCACACTCTACACACACATCGAAGTTTGAAATTGATCCATATCTGTTTAAGCTTTCATCTAGTCGGTCTTAATATCGATAAGAAGATTAAATTGTTTTTAATTGGTAGTAATCTATTCAACCCCCCTTCTAGATTACTGCTTTAGGTGATTCCGCACACCTTTCAGGGTAAATGGGGTGTTAAGGGGCAATATAAAAGAAAGGTGAAACTCAAGGTTGATAAGTAAAAAGGTACATCAAAAGTTGTGCTAATTTGTCCTTATGTGTGGGGTCTTTAGTCCCACATGGGATACCCTTATGGGGTTAAAGACTTCATAACCCCTAGAGTCCATGAGACTATGTTTTATAGACAATGGTGGGGTTATGCTAGACAATATCACACGCGCACCGTCGGGCCGGGCAAGGTTGGGCAGGCGCGTGTGACGCACGTCCAGCCGACTTGACTTGACACATTTTTACTTCTTCTTTTTACGTTTTGGGTCTTTCTTGGAGAGTTTGGTGCTATTTTGGTCTGCACGGGCGTTAGGCGCTTGATATACTGATTAGGTTTTCTAATCACGGTTACCCGTCATAGAAAGCGTCTTTTCGACTATCGCAATGAGGAACCGCTCGTCGTCTTGCCGCTCTCTCTCTCTCTCTCTCTCACTCCACTGGTAACATCGACATCTTCATCCCGCTGACTGCGCCTTCCCCCGGCGACGACACTGCGTCTCAGTTCGACTGCACTGTCGCGCTTCACCGGTGTCTGGTGCACTACATCCGTTCCTTATTTTCCCTTATTGTAGACGAGGATTAGGTTTAGCGTAGCATTGTTTACGAGATTAGGACAAGTGTGGTTTTCAATGTCGTGGTGGTAGTCGTATCCTGGGAGGAGATCGCCTTACCCGACACACTATTCTTGTGGGGGCGATATCTTCTCTAAGGGGAATCTCCTTAGAGGCACTTCTACTGCATTCGTTTCTACCTAATTTCAGCATGTTCTTTACTGTAATCCATCTCATGTATTTTACCTTTTGGTTGTTATTATTTGGACTATTTTCATATACCTACTTACTATGGTTCTGCATGCACATGTATGTATCCGATTTTTACCATGATTGTGCCCTACTCCACGTTATTTTAACAAAAGTTTGGCGACAGGTTGATTGATAATCTATGTATGCATGGTGTGGTTCAACAAATTCATACATTAAAGCTCGACATCTCTTTGATGACTTTTCACGAGCTGTTTCTGTTATTTGTTTTTCCGATTTATGGTTTGTTTCCTAAACCGCATGTTTGATTGGGTGGGGTGCTCCCCAGGTTCGATCCCGGGAGCACTCGCAAAGTCTGTCCAGTGGTTCGTGACCATTAACTTGTGCAATAAAAAAAATAAATTAATTAACAGTCTCTAATTGTAATAAAGAAATTTTTTACTCTAATAAAATTTAACGTATATAACATATATTATAATAAAAGATAATATTTACTGTAATAAATTATAGATCTGTCATAGACTAAAAAATAAATTAAATATTTAATAAAAACTTTTAATTAATTTATCCTAAAAAAGGAAAGAAAAAAAAAGACCAACGGGCCATATGGACGCACGCAAAAAGAGTACTACCTGCAATTTATTTTTTTCTTTTTAATAAAATATTTTTGAAAAATCATTCCTATCTGATTTATTTGTTCGTAAAATATTTCCATGCACAAAACCGATGGAATACCTTAACAACACCGTGCTTATAGTATACCAACATTATTAGCTCTTAGATAGGTCAAGATACGTTTTTTCGACTGAGTTTAGTATTGAATCTGTGTTGACATTATCACATTAGAATCACAACAATCAGTAGCACACTAGTAGTAAAAGAGGATACACAATAAGTTATAATTATCTTTGGTAATTATAATTGATAATTAGCAACGATAACTGATCATGGAGAAAATTTAATTACTTGTAAGAACCTAAAATTATTCTAGACAAATTCAGGAAGTAGGAAAAAAGGAGAAAATTTTTGTACACAAAGCTTATGAATAAAAAATAACCCAATAATGTCAAGACTGTATCTATTCTACTCATAAGAAGAGAAATGCAGCATCATATGAATGTATTTACTTAAAGCTTTTAAGTCCTTAATTAGTCCTTACTGGTATTACTTCTGCAGATTACTCAATTTTCCTTTTTCTTACAAGTACGGTCTTTGACACTTGATGCGAAAGTATGGGAACCCTCTGTCATAAATTTATTTCAATCTTTGGGAAATACATTTGCCAATTCAATCTTGGAGGAATTATTACCATTGTAAAAAAAAAAAAACCATGATGGCACTTCAGCAAGGTAGTAGATTATGTGCTGGAGGGAAGCGAAGGTACACCTTTTGCAGGTATAATGTTTAGTGTGCTACTGCACTAGCTGCATATAAGTTTTTTAGATTTATATAAATATTTGTTTTAAATAGGATATAGACTAGAATGAAGTTTTTAATAGAATATGTAGAGTTAATTTCTTAATGAATATATATTTTGAGTCCCAATTTTAGTAGTAAAACATAGTCCTATGTCCGTGCCATGCATCAGATGATTTTAGTTTTGAATAAATATTTTTTCAATTATATAATTATGTTATTTAAAATAAATAAATATTTTTATTTTTAGAGATAGAGATGAAGGACTTCATATAATAAGTAATTTCTATATAAAATAGAGAGGAGAGAGAGAGATTGCAGAGGGAGCAGAGAGTTGATTTTATGCGGGGGAGAGAGAATTTGTGGAGGGTAGAGAGAGACAAAAAGAGTTAAGTTTAGATGAAAAATTTTATTTGTGAAGAGAGATCGCGAAGGGAAGAGAGAGAAAAAAAATTTGAATTTATAAGAGAATTTTTATTTGTGTCATATGATGCTCTATATTTGTCACGCCCCGACGCAGAATATCGGAACGCGACACAGTTGCAAGTAAACGGGTACAGAGCGAGTACTAGACATCAAACTATTGGACAAGAATAAATATTAAAGCAAATGCTTCTCATTGATAATTCTTCAAATATCTAGTTACAACCACTAATATCAGAGCCATTCTATAGGGTCCAATTACATTGAAATAAAGCAGAAGGACTAAACTCAAACTCTAACATAATTAATACTACGACGCTAGGGTACTCTTGACTTCACTCTTGGACGTTCCCGTCCTCTTGAGTGAGTGTATCTTCCTCGGTCTCACCTGAGAACACATAACCAATAACGCAGGGTGAGCGATAATGCCCAGTAGGACTTAAATCTCAAGATCAAGTATATTTTAAATGATTAATGTATTAAAAAGACAGAGTGACTAATGATAAAGCGAGAGAGTCAAGTAACGTAAGAGACAGCACAGTAGCAGAAGATTGAAATAGCACAAGTTTCCAAATATAGCACAAGCATCGAGTATAGCAACAAGAGCAGGATGGACATAGCACAAATAACACAAAGTATAGCTGTGACAGCCTTGGATATTTATGCCCAATATGGCTCCATATCCAGATCTGCCTCCCGCGAACGAACCGAAGTCTCACAAGGGATAGCTTACACACGTGTCTAGTAAGAATAGAAAAGACAACCACAACAGTATAAGACACAAGAAAGTACATGTGCTCATATATACATATAATTAATTTACAACTGTCCCAATACATTATTATATGTCCAATTAAAAAGTACAACTACCTGGGGTATACTCCAAGGGAGCACAAGCTGACACAACACAACTAATACTACTGTTGGTGGACCAAGTCTGCCACAACATCTTTGCAAGCCATATCAACGGTAAGCCCTGAAAAGAACTATAGGGGAGTGAGCCTCAACAAATCACTGGCTCAGTAGGGATCACCCAAAAACACCACATAAAACTGAAGAGACCTCGACCCCAGAGGGTCTTACTGGCAACACCGATAGCCAAACCATATCATGCTCGCAAGAAAACATAATAAATAACAACTAAATAGTATATCTCACTAGCTAGCACAAATCTCGAAAGATAAAAGAGACAACAGGACTAGCACAACACTGCTAGTTCGCTCTACAACTGAAACGCCTAGGCCACATGCCTCACGGGCAAACTATTACAACAACTGGTCGCCTAAGCTACATGCCTCACAGGCAACCTATCCACGAAGGGTAACAGGACTGACATCAGCTAGCCAATCCACCTCACACCAACACCTCACACCAAAACATAATCGGAAACTTACCCAGAGATGAGTAAGAGCACAACACGTGAAAGGTCACTCCACAGATCTCCACAGAATACCAGTCCACCTCAACACCTGAAGGGATTGGAACACAAGATACCACAACACAAAACTACCCACAAAGGGTACAAGTACCTACTACTATGAGGTACCACCATGGATCCACAACCAGTATCGTGCCACCACCAGGACACACCACAACGGGTAAAACCTCAACCAACCTGTCACACACACAAGCCACCACTAGTGGCAAAGCATGAGTCGGAAAGAACGACGCCACCACACGGGAATAGACTACTAGTTCATGACGCCAGTATCCAACCCGAACAACACAACACAAGAACCACCTCGTAGTCTCGCAGTCACGGACGAAAGGTCCAACTGTCGCTCCACAACTACAAGCCAAAGAACAGTGGAGACCAACCAACACCACACCTGCAGACCACACAGCTGCAGGCCCTTGCCTGGCACCTTTAGGGACTCTGGCCTGAGCTCCCTAAAGTGAGGCACTAGAAACATAGGACTAGTTGGGGCCCAGTACGTCTACTAGTGTCCGTACCCCCAACCATGAGCGCGCTACAAGCGACCAAACACAAACTCTCACAAGTCGCTGTCCCACTGTCGTCTTTCCCTCAGCCGGACGTACAACTCAAACATAGGAGTGAGGGTGTCCAGAACAGACGACACAGACCTCGACGGTACACACAGTATCGGAACAAACCCCGAGCACTAACGTGCCTAGCTCACACAAAACCTGGGGTACCCGACTAGAGAGGTATTCTAGAATAGGCGTCGGACCACTACACTCGGCAATGCACAGACCACAATACTTACACATATTATCTTTATTACAAACCACGGTACACATGTGAGGAATAGCTTGTCCCGATCACTCTGTGACCCACAAGCTAGCCTACATACACACATACACAATTGACATTATACAATAATATCTTGACATGTCATTGGTCACGTGGTGGCCTCCATTGCCACATTAAACTCATTGCACGATTACCACTTAATAATCGTACTCATACTTTACCAGTTAAACCATCTTAAATAAATAATTTATAATAAACATTAAAGGACCAAGGCTAGGTTCACACCGGAACCTCACTGCCCAGTCACCACAAACCAACCATATATATATATGCCGCTCAAACCATACAAACCGTTTGTCAACCACATAAACAACATGTCCACCACATGGACGACACGCTTAATGAGTGCTACAGGTGCCAATGCACCACTCACACCAACCATGCACATAAGACATTGATAGTCGAATAATCGTACCGTTTAAAACATGCACATCAGGACCTCTCGACTGAGGTCGCGACGTGGGGTAATGTCACCTTCAGAACGTGACACCCCGATATGCCGTGTTCAAGAACCTGAACGTGACGGGTCGGCCTATCGCATTCAGAATTCGACAGGGGGCTCCGTCGCCTTCACAGGCAGGAACCCTAATCCGGGATGCTCTCCCCGGATCACCCCCACAAGTTATACAAACCATGCTTAATTCTCATTTTTCATGCTTTAATGATTGCCCTAGCATGATATCTACTATTTATAAAGTGATAAACAGTCCAAACATGCTTCATACACGATCCACACAATGAAACCAGCTGGGATCTCCTTACCTTCACGTAGAACACGCAAACCAACCACGGCACGGTGTCTCCCTCGCTCCATGCGATGTCCTCGTGGCGAGAGCGCTCCGAAAACCACTCTGAAATGCCGAATCGCTTGGAAATCCACTACAGCAGCCTCTCTTGGCCGAGCAGAGCTTGTTGAGCTCTGTTCGGTCGACCATGCCTAAAAACACATCGCGATTGAGAACCCGACGTAGCCCTCCATCGCGACTTGAACGCGACATCCTAGGCCATCGCCTTCCCAAAGCCGACATCAGCAAGTCACCCAACGTGCGACACATGGCGCGCATGCAGACGAGGGCTGCATCTCGGTCGGCAAGCAGAACGTGACCACCAGGGCTGTCACTTTCAGAATGCGACGCACACCTCTGTCGCGTTCACAGGCAGAAAACTTGTGAGCGCTTTGGGCTCAATCTGCCCCCCACAAAGCCTCACAACCGACATGAACACCTGAAACATAGGCTAATGGGCCACACACTGGCCACCAAACCTGCTAAGTAATGATCCATGAAGATCTGAAAAACACGCGACGTTACATTATTATCACCTAAAAAGGAATGTCGTCCTCGACATTCAAAACAAATCACAGTAAGCCGGATTATCACCTGAAAAGGAACAAAGCCATACACAGAACAAGTAGGATACACTTTCTCTGCACTTGCTTTTTAGACCATCCATATTGATGATCACTACAAGAAACAATGCATTTAGAGTCCGACATTTTCGGTTTCTATTCGGTCACCATTCGGTCACTAAAAGACTCAGAGACCGAATAGTGACCGAATAGAGACCGAATTCGTCGGTGGAGAATTTTTGGTCACAAATCTGTGACTGAAGGGTTTCGGTCACTAAATAGTGACCGATTAGTGACCGAATTCCATCGGTCACTAAAAGTCGTTATCAGTGACCGAATTAATTCGGCCACTGTTCGGTCCTTAAATTAGTGACTGAATTAGTGACCGAATTGTGCGGTCCCTAAATTAGTGACTGAATTAGTGACTGAATTCCATCGGTCACTAATAGTGACCGAATTAATTTGGTCACTGTTCGGTCACTAATTTAGGGACCGAATAGTGACCGAATTAGTTCGGTCACTGATAACAACTTTTAGTGACCGATGGAATTCGGTCACTAATCGATCTCTATATTTTTAATATATTTTTTAAAATATACATATATTTTTAGCAAAATAACCTGTGTAAATACAATTAACAATGTCCACAACACAACAATAATAAAATATCTACAACACAACAATAATAAAATGTCCACAACAATAATAAAATATCGACAACAATAATAAAAATGTCCACAACATCACAATAATAAAATGTCGACAACAATAATAAAAATGTCCACAACATCACAATAATAAAATGTCCACAACAATAATAAAAATGTCCACAACATCACAATAATAAAATGTCCATAACATCACAATAATAAAATGTCCACAACAATAATAAAAATATCCACAACAATAATAATAATGAAATGAAAATCATGAGTCTTCGTCCTCGTGCTCGTCTCCTCCCACGCCACCCGATGAAGGAACCTACAATACATATATAACAATAATAAGTTAAAATTAAATACTATTATAAGTAATAAATTATTTTAAGTTAAAATTAAATACTATTATAAGCAATAAATTATTTAAATTTATAGATTTTTATTCACTCACTTTAGGTCAATATTTTGGTCACACTATATATTTTGGTCACACTTAAGATGAATTCGAGCGTCGAGCTCAAACCGGGAGTCTGAATTGAACTCCGTCAGTTTCCACAAGTCACAACCATTGCCCCGACCGTGCTGGAATAAACCAGACGCAAATCAGATTAGTGTTTCTAATTTCGGACCCCCAAACCTAAGTTCTTCATTTTTAAAGTAAACTAATTTGCTTAATGTAAATTTGAGCGTCGAGCACAAACTGGAAGTCCGAATTGAACTCCGTCAATTTCCACAAGTCACAATCATGGCCCTGGCCGTGTTGGAAAAAATCGGAGGCCAATCGGATGAGTATTTCTAATTTTGAACTCTCAAACCTAAGTTCTTCATTTTTAAACTAAACTAACTTGCTTAATGTAAATTTGAGCGTCGAGCTCAAACTGGGAGTCCGAATTGAACTCCGTCAATTTTCACAAGTCACAATCATCGCCCTGGCCGTGTTGGAAAAAACCAAGGGCCAATCAGATGAGTATTTCTAGTTTTGCCCCAAACCTAAGTTTTTTAATTTTAAACTAAACTAACTTGCTTATTGTGAATTTGAGTGTCGAGCTCAAATCGGGAGTCCGAATTGAACCCCGTCAGTTTCCACAAGTCACATTGATCGCCCCGACCGTGCTGGATCATATCGGAGGTCCATCGGATTAGTATTTCTAATTTTGGACCCCAAAACCTAACTAAGTTCTCCCTTTTTAACTAACCTAACTTGCTTAAGATGAAATTGTGTGTCGAGCTCACCAAAGTAAACTTAAACTAACTTAACTAACTTAACTGTTAAAATAAAATGAATTTACTCACGTGAGGGGCCTGTGCTGATGTCGATGGTGCTGCCTGAGGAGGAATGCTGACCTGGGAGAGGGCCTGGGAGATAACCTGGGAGAGGGACTGGGAGAGCTGGGCCTGGAGTGCGTCGGTCACCTATGTCTGCATCTGGACTAGACGAGTCTCCATCGTCTGGGCTAGATGAGACTGCAAACCAGATATCATATTTGTAATGAAGCCCATCATGTCACTGGGAGAAGTACCTGGAGCACCAACTCCCGTGCTGAATGCACTAGTCTGTGAGGCTGAACTAAAGGCGCCAGATAACACCCTGCTCGTGTCCATACTATGCCCAAAACCATACACATGGCCTTTCTTTGGGGCACCAGATGCCGCAACCCATACCTCAGGATCTAACTGCGGCTGCTCGTCCTCCCCGGCGTACTTCTCTATCATTTGTTGACTATACGACTCCTGCAAAAAAAAATGACAATGTAATATTCATCTGTAATGAGAAAATTTAAATAGTGAATATCTTGTAAATAATTATCGCAACCTCTCGGGCTCTGTCGCTAATGTATTGATCCGTTCCTTTTTTTTATGTGTTCTATCAAACACCTCCTAAAATGTCGGAAGCCTTTTTAGCTCCTTTTCCTATTTGACAGAACAAATATGACATAAATAAGTACCTATATAAATAAAAGATATCAGAAACGAACAAACTACTTATCAATCTGGACTGATGGGTCGCAAAGGAGACGGACCCACCAGTATGCATGTTGGCCTCTGGATTGGCGGCCCGATTCACTTTCATTATTGTGGATGTTTGTTGCCATCTCTCTGCAGCCCATATGTTGCACAGAGTTTCCCAATAGTCTCTCCTCATCCAACTTGGTGCCCGCTCCCTCCAAAGAGTCATGTCTGCACTCTGAGAAACTTTGTCTGCATTTTTCCTCGCATTATACAGCAAATACTTAAAATTTGATCGGGCGGTCATCGTCCATACTAATCGAGACCGCGCCTCGTCCGAACGACGCGTGAATCGATGATTGCTCTATATAGATAAGAGTTAGTTAACTGTGTGACGGTCCTCATTATACCGGTACGGTTATACCAACCCACGTCGGTATAACAAGTGCTGCCACAGTGGGACATTTACCCAAACGATACATACAGCTGAGATACACGCGAATATACAACAGAGTAGCGGAAGTAAAAGAGAACTATCTCCATTCATTCATCATCCACATTAACCATACATGAATTTTCACAATTAACAATGAGGAACTAAGAGCTCACATAATTTAAATTGCTGAAATAGGATTACAAAATATCCACATAATACATTCCTTTCATAATAATTCTAATACAATGTTTCAAGTACATACTATGAAGTACACAATTCTCAAAGAACTCCAAAAACTAACTAGTCTCCACGCTCGGAGTCCGTCTCCACCGTCTCCTCAAGCGGTGTCGTGTCACCAACTATACCTGTACGCCGAAGCAAGGAGTGAGTCCAAGGACTCAGCAAGCAACACTACTCATGATGTACACTTAGAAGTCCTAGTGGTTTCTACATGCACATTACAATTAGCAACACATAGCATGCTAGTCATTTCAAGTTTTCAACCTATCATGAACATTTTACAATTTTATACATAACTCATGCTTTCAGATTTCTAAAATAAAATTCACCTATCACATGGTCTCTATTCAATTTACTCATGGAACTTTAATCTTTAAAGAATCAAACATGAGAGCTATCAACATGAACTTTTACATACATGGACGGGAAACACAACTAGCATGGATTCCACATGTTCTTAAGTACAAACATAACCTTTTCACATGCTTTAGGTTGCTGATTTCACATGATTCCATGGCTATAAATCTACACATGAGAGCTACAACATTGCTTAAAACATATCATATGAACAATCTATCATGCTCTTTGCACACATATTCATTAGTTGTCCCTAACATGGACTCTAAATATTTTTGCACACATAAACATAAGAATAATAACATGCATTTTCTGAATTCACATGGTTTCCACTAACACATTTTCACATCTTTAGGTTCACATTTTCATTCACACAAGTTTTCTCTTTCACATGGTTCACTTTACACATACACATTCACATGTCACTTACACATTTACACATGGTCACATACACATTTCACATTACACTTTACACATTTTTTAGGTGCCGTGACACATAGTCCAAACCACCAAAGAAGGACATATACACATCACATTACACATAGACGCCATCTAGGCATTCCAATGGCGACTCTTGGACTGCGCAGACCGGGAGAACAAGTCTCCACCCTAACCAGTGGTACTTGTCCACCTCCAGGATTTCCCCCTAATGCCCTTAGGGTCACTTAACACAATGAACTTTCTCAGGGGGACTTTTCCCTGATACAGCTCCACTGCCCTCTACGGAAGCAGTGTCACATTGGCACAGTTACACATTTACATTTTTACCGTTTTACACTTGGTTTTACACATAACACTTCATCTCATTCACTTTCTCACTCACATGAATACCTCTGTTTTTCTAACATGGTACTACAGAATTTCAAGGTTTAACATACAGTAAACACACTAATCATGCTGGGTTTAAACAAAATCTAATCACATTATGACCATATGCACGAATTATCACATTTCACATGAAAAACACATAACTTTTTATTTACTAATCCAAAAGACCTGAAATTTTAACCACAAGCTGTTTTCGGGTTCAAGGTCATACCCTCAAAATTTTTAGATTTTTCTGAGCTAAATAGGATTTACAGAAAATAAAACGCCTAGTTAGCATGCTATTAACAACTTAAGTTAACATGGGTCTAACACATTTTGCAAATTAGCCACTTGCTGTTTAAACATAAGCTATTCACATATGCATGAACTGAGAACACAGAATTTCCCTAATTCATACATCTATGGATTGAACACTACAAATCATTCTTGCATGCTTTTATTTTACCGAACCAAATTTATTTGCAAATTACACAAGCATGGATAATTTACCAAAATTTGCAAACACATATGCTAACCCACTGATCTTCATGATTAGACTAAAACCATGGCATTCATGCACATTCTAATCAGGAAAACTAAATTTGTAAAATCAACACTTCATGCTCACAAGTTTAAGGAACACCATTTTCCCACATCCACCAACACACACCACATTCGTCCACACACCACAATGCACAATATACATAGAGTATAAGGTTTACCATATATCCTAATCATGTAAAACATACCGAAATTAATGCATAAGAAGGACAGAACAGCTCACTGTTCTGTCCAGAAGAACTCGACGGTGGTCTCTGGCCGCTGACTCAGGATCAGCGGCATGGTCGATGGACGCCAAGCTCATCACAGGCGTCCAGGGACCTTGCCGTCTAACCAGGTCTGTGCAGAAACACAGACCCGAGCTCTGAATCTTGGGTGAATTGGAGGGTCTAGGACTCGAGGAAAAATCCATAAAATTCACAAAACCAACCTAGACTCATAAGGGGACATCAAGGATAGGTCACTTGCCTTTATAAAATTCCTCCAAGGGATTTATGGCTCGGTGAAGACCTCCTTGGGCAGTTCCAAGAAAGTTGCAGAACCTCCCTCTAGATCGCCTTCCTCCGGGCTCCTGGGTGATCTCCACGCCGAGGGGATGTCGGGGAAGCCTTCCTCGTTGGTCCAGCAACCTCCTTGCAGCAGGGGGACGCCGGATCAAGGTCCAAGGGGTCGGATTTGAGGGTGCTAAAATGGGTTTTTCTCACAGGCTTCTCTAGGGTTTCTCTCTCTCACTTCTCTCCTCTTGCAAGGGTGAAGGGAAAGAGTGGGAGAGTCCAATTCGGGTTCAGGGTTAAGGAGAGCCCCTCACCCACTCACCATACCGATTTGACAACCTGAGAGCCGTTGGGGGACATCCCCCAATGGTGGCCATACCTTGTTTCAGAAGCTTGCAGCTCTGCTGTGCATGCAGGCCAGAGAAGTTGGCGTCCATATCGCTGGACGCTGGAGTTAGTGTTGGCATCCATGCCTGGACGCTGACACTGGCTCAACGGCCTGGGCTTGACGCCAAGGTGGCCTTCGGCCAGAACTTTAAATTATGCAGAAAACCATGCATACCGGACATATATACATGCAATATGTATACGGTATTGTATCCATACTATCATCATGCAATACATACATTATTTATGTTTAATATAAACACATGCACACATAATTATACTAATTAATGCATACGTAAATATGTACATACACACACAAGCACAAATATTCACACATAGATACAAATAATATGACGAAAATTAGAGGGCCTTACAAACTGAATGTAGGAATAAGAAAACAAATTAATTATAATAAAAAATTACATACCATGAACATCTGATACAACAACTCCTGGACCTCCATCGGGAAATCATTGAATCTATGAATAGGCCCAGGAAAGTGTGCTTGTATTATTCTTGTGATAAAGTGAGACGCTTGAGCGGGCTCTATTTTATCACTAAAATTATGTAACTAGTTACTATGAATTTATGAACTAAATTCACCTCATTCATAAAAGATACACACATGTTATTACGTACCCATTGATCCACACCTCCCGCAGAGTGCTCTCATAAAAACTGCCTCCCCCCTCCTAGAGACTAACAGCATCCTCTAGCACCGAACCTGGACAAAAATGCAGAACGACACAAGTAATGTACAAAAATACTAATAATGACTATACAAATACCCTAAAATTTAAATATACATACCTACTACTACATTAGGAGAATGTGTAGACTAACGCGAGCATCTAACATTTTAATGGCATCAGAATCAATGCACAATGAAAGTATAACTTTAAATATACATACCTGCTACTAGAGGAGGAGACATAGAGGCTACACCAACAGCTGTAACAAGAATAGAAGGCATAAGTAATGAGGAAGTGTAAACTCACCCGAACCTGTAAGAATTTTATGGCAGAAAGATCAATGCACAATAAAAGTACATCTTCAAATATACATACCTGCTGCTACAGTAGGAGACACAGAGGAAGGACCAACAACTGTAACAATTCTAATAACATTAATAATATGTATAAATAATGGCTACAAAAATACTTGGAAATTAAAATATACATACCTGGTCCTCTAGGTTGAGGAGGTGTAAACTTCACAGTTCTTTGCCTCCTTTCTATTTGTGAGTGCATTTACATTGTCTTTTTTGGATGTCGCCAAAAGGGGGAGAAACATCTACCACCATTATTGAAATTTTGTCATCATCAAAAAGGGGGAGAATGTTGGGTTCACATGTGTGATGTGTGTGTTTAAATGTTTTTGATGATGTGAACTTAATTAATGTTGCAATTGATGTTAGAAATATGATAAATCTGACAAAGACATGAAAGAAATAAACAAGTGGAAAAATGCATTCATGAAGGTCCCAATACAAGTGCAAAAGACCTTGAATGTTGCAATTGATGTTAGAAACATGATAAATATGACAAAGATATGAAATAAATAAATAAGTGCGAAGATGCATTCATGAAGGTCCCAATACAAATGCATTCATTATCTCACTTGGAATGTCTTTCTATGTAGGTATGAATGTATGCAAGACAAGCAACCCAATACAAGTGCAAAAGACATTGAACAAGGCTTAAAGCAAGCAGCTGTCGATAGCCCTGAAGGTCCCTGTTGGCAGATATGCACAAGGAAGACACACAAGCTTCAGGAAACACAAGTGAAGTGTGCCTTTCGACAGCCACAAATTGCCTGTCGACAGCCACACACAGAACTAGCATATGTTGGATAAAACTGGCAATAGCATATGTATTTGTAAACTGGCATATGTTGGTGTAAACGGACATATGTTGGGATAAACCTAGCATATGTTGGTCTAAACCAGGCATATGTGGTTGTAGAACTAGCATATGTTGGTGTAAAACTGCCATATGCTGGTGTAAACATGCATATGTTGTTGTAAACGTGCATACGTTGGTGTACCCAAGCATATGTTGGGATAAAACTAGCATATGTTGGTATAAACCAGGCATATGTGGGTGTAGAAGTAGCATATGTTGGTGTAAAACTGCCATATGTTGGTGTAAATAGGCATATGTTGGTGTAAACGGGCATATGTTGGTGTAAACATACATATGTTGGGGTCAAACTGGCATATGTTGGTCTAAACCAAGCATATGTGGGTGTAGAAGTAGCATATGTTGGTGTAAAACTGCCATATGTTGGTGTAAACAGGCATATGTTGGTGTAAACGTGCATATGTTGGTGTAAACAGGCATATGTTGGGATAAAACTAGCATATGTTGGTCTAAACTAGGCATATGTGGGTGTAGAACTAGCATATGTTGGTGTAAACGGGCATATGTTGGTGTAAACAGACATGTTGGGGTAAAACTAGCAGTCTAAACCAAGCATTTGTGGGTGTAGAAGTAGCATATGTTGGTGTAAAACTATCATATGTTGGTGTAAATAGGCATATGTTGGTGTAAACGGGCATATGTTGTTGTAAACATACATATGTTGGGATAAAACTACCATATGTTTTTAAATTACGTCTGTCGACAGCCAGTTATGTGTCTGCCGATAGGCGCTGACAGATTTCCAATTTCCAGAGCAATGGTCTTCCGGGAAGGACTTTTCTGTGTGTGGCTGTCGACAGGCAATTTGTGGTTGTCGACAGGCACACTTCACTTGTGTTTCCTGAAGCTTGTGTGTCTTCCCTGTGCTTATCTGTCGACAGGGACCTTAAGGGCTGTCGACAGCTGCTTGCTTTAAGCCTTGTTCAAGGTCTTTTCCAATTGTCTTGGGTTGCTTGTCTTGCATTGTTTTGTTCCATTTTTTGTTAACAAAGTTCTGAAATTTCAACTTTAAAGATGGTCTATGAAATTAACAAGTACAACTTGTCCACCAAGGACTTTTAGACCAATACGTACGTTTGTATATCAATCACACTTAGGTCGTTAGGGTGGCAAGCCAACACTGTCATATACACCGAGAAGATTTACATACAAACTGTCATATACACTAAGAAGATTTACATTGTCGAACACACAAAGATTATACATTGTCCAATAAAAAAAAAGATTTACATTGTCAAGCTTTTAGCACTTGCATGTGTCAATATTTTTGTTGCAAATTGTGCCCTTATTAATGGCATGTCTGCCTGACTGAACTTCCACTCTATTTCACCCTTTCTGGAGATGGTTTCTATGAACTTTATCACAAATAGCGCATAGTCTGCACTATCGGAGGACTGGTTTGGGCACTGATCATCATATACGAGCTCTAGTGGGTCATCCATAATGCCACAAAATTTGAAAAATGCATCCAGCAGAGTAACCTACAAACACATACACAAGTTAGCATATTTTTCCTACGGACCAGCATATGGAAAAGTTGACAGTATTTGAATATGGAGAAGTTCAAAGTATTTGGTACTTACCCATCTTTTTGCCGCAGCCATGTACCTTGCACTCCCTTTGATTGAATTATATGAAGTGGCTCTCTTCTTCTTCACATCGACCACTAATAGGTGCCAGTGGTTGCTTGTATATAAGATGAAGAATAAGAGATCCACTTTGTCAATATTGTCTTTACTTGCGATGTTAGGTAGGGAGCATTCCATCAGTTTTACCCTCCATAATTTTTGCCTTCCTGCTTTGAAAGTTGTGCACTAAGAGGGAAGGCGTGTACGTGCATATATGATACTGATTTGGTGAATTCTCCATCTTCTCGATGAGGAATTGGAAACCAATATCGATTGCCTGAAATTCAAATGCAAGTCATGGTGAGTCTAAATACCTCAAATTGAATACTTGACATTACATTAATATATAAGAACTTACATCATCAACAATGACTTTTCCAAAAAGAATGGCATGAACATGTTCTCGAGTCACATTGCCATCCCACCTGCTGTTCATGACTTTTGTCCTATTCAACAAAAAAAAGTTGTTTAAGTTATATTTTTCACCATACACTTGAATAATATACAATTAGTGAAGCTTACCCATCAATAGTTTGGCAAAGAAACGAGTGGACAATTTGTTTTTGCTCCTCAGGTAATAAATCATGCCCACAAAAATCTCTCCTGGACTCAAGGAGTCACTACAAGAAGAATTGGTTCCACAAATTGTATTAGGTTCTATGAATTATATTGACTGGAATGGTAGCTTCTAAACAAGTATATTACAAAAATAGTAAATTACCTAGCCTTGTTTTATTGAAATGGTAGCTTCAGGGTTCTCCTCCTCATTCACAGCAAAAATCTTGTATTCTTCCTTATCCTCCTCCCTGTTCAGAGTTCCCACATTCGCAGTCATCTGTACCACTTTCTCTAATTCATCCACATCCATGGGGGCCGGGGATGTTGATGAGCCTCTTCCTTCTTTAGTTTGGCCCATATTTGTCATGTCTTTGCCTTCATTTTCAGGTCCAGTAGTGGAGGACTTTCTTTCAGCCATGTAGCTCTTCAACTGCTTGTAAAGGGAGTCAAGCTTTGTTCCAAATTCTTCTAACTCCCTCCTCGTTTGCCTATCTCTTTCCTCAATCCTACGCACTACACCTATTAGCTCGTTGCGCATTGCTGACATGACTGTACTCCACTTTGATGGAGACATCTCCCCCGTCTCCTCATTGTCCTTCTCTTTCTTCTTCTCCTGCCTCTCCTTCTCCTCCTCCTCCTCCTCCGGCTCCCCCCCTTCAACCACCTTAGTGGAGCTCTCCAGCCCACTAAGCAACCATTCCTCTTCACAGTGAGGAATCAAGCTTAACAAAATCTACAAAATATCAAGCAAAGTCACATTACATAAACATTGAGCATTAAATAAAACGGTAACAACAATACAATGAAACGTGATCATACTTGCTCAGTTTTAAGATTTTTGGCCCGAACTTGGACTTTCATCTTTTTTGGACCTTCCCACCACAGGATGCGGGGGAAAACCATTTTATTAATTGGTCTTTGCAGCCTTGTGCGTTCCAACAGCCAAACCTGTGCACAAGAATTGTTAGGAGTCATCTCAACATAATATTAAAATAGATTTACCAAAAAAAAGTTTAACTTACACACAAGGCTGCAGAACAACCATATATAAAGCGCTTTCCCTCCAAATTTGATTTATAATTCCGCTTGGCAAGCGTCTTCACACCACATATCTTATTCATGGCGGCTTCATGGGCATCGCCCATCTTGTTTAGAATCAGTTTCTGAAAACCATCAGGCCATGCAAACTCTTTAACTCTATTTAGATCATCTAAGCAATGAAGCATTTGTGGAGGACATGTAAAGTTGGTCCTTGGCGTAAGAAAGGTGCTCAAAAGAAGAAGAATCAAAAACCGCACAGTATTGGCCACGTCATCTGTCTCATTGGATTTTATTATTCCATGAATCAATTTTTTGATATCTTCTCTATCAAACTTTTCAGTATTTGAGAAATGACTATGTAGAACAGATTTTTGCACTTGACCGCTAATGGGCACAACTCGCCCGATAGAAGAAACTCCAAGTATCAATGCGACATCATCGGCTGTGAAAGGAATAATTTTCCTCCCAAACTTGAATAGATCTTCTCCTTGCCATCCAAAATTATCTCTTCCAAAAAACTAACGTTGAATGCCCATCTTGGAACATTATTGACATCTGGGAAAAAGGGGGTTCTCCTCATTAATTCTATATGACATGGCCGAAATTCCAAAGAGTCTCTATCATTGCAGTAGCTATTCATTGAACATCGACTAATTAGTGGGTGCACTAGCCCTTTCTTTGCTCTTTTCTTTGTTGGCAAAAGAAAAATAACTCAATTAAGCTACAAAATATTGTATGCTGAGGCTCTACATTGTGTGTGCTAAAGATATGTATATAAATAGATGCACTGAATTCTCACCTGATTTTTTGATTGACCTCACACAAGCCCTCTTTTTTATGGAAGCTTCCAATTCGCGTCCTTGCTCAGCTTCCAATAGTTTGACCTTCGTTTTGGTGGAGGTACTGAAGCAGGTGGCAAGGTGGATGCCAGTGGCCTTAGAATGTTCTCACATGGAGGGGAAGATGGGGACACAATGCTATCAGCCTTAGACTCCATTGGAATGTTCTCACATGGAGGGGAAGATGGGGACATAATGCTATCAGCCTTAGACTCCATTGGCCCTTCGAACCTTAATAGTAATAGGGGGTAAGACCTACGATGGTGGCGGTATACTTGGGTGGAGAATACTGAGTGGGGAGGGGGCCTTCCAGTTGGCGCTAAGGCGACGACGGGGGTGGAAGTTGGGGGGAATACCAGTTGTGGGAGACTCACGAGCTAGGTCCGTGCTGGAGGATCGACACTGAACGGGTTAGAGTTTGGTGCCGACGGCGAAGATCTTCCCGACGTCGAAGGTCTTCCAATCGCACAGGGGAAGCAGCATTGGCGGTGGAGTTTCGCACGGCCTTCCAGTCGCACGGGGGAGAAGCGATGCCCAAGGTCGGCGAAGTGGGAAGAGAGACTTGGTGCCGACGACGAGGTTTTCCCGACGTCGAAGGACTTCTAATCGCTCACGGGAAGCAGCAATGGCGATGGAGTTTGGCACGGGCGGAGCTGTCGAATTGCACAGGGGGAGGAGGGAAAACGACAGGGGAAAAATTGGAATTTTTAATATGTCATATCCAACATTAATGTGCCCTATTTTTCTCTCTCTATGTCGGGAGGGGGACGCACGTGACGAACGTGTCCCTGATGACGAGGACTGCATCATGCCACTAAAGATAGGTCAACTACCGAATGGCTCAAGATTATTGGGAGTTTGCAAATTGACGAACGCCATTTGCAAACCCCAGTTAATGTGCACCAAGAGTTCTCCATATTGATTTGGTATCATAATATTACCAACGTGTGACAATATCGAAGATAAACTTTTGGAGATGGGAAGCAAATCTAGGTACATCTAGATTGGATAGATAATCAAACTGCATGAAAAGTGGTGACGTCGCAGTGCGCATAGAAGGAAAACTTCCTACTACAAGTGCAGAGCTAGGCCGCTTCGTCAGTTCTTATCACTAAAAAATGGAGTGTCAAATACATGTGGATGTAGTCTGAAAACTGTAGATCAAAAAGAAGATGTCATGTTAAAATCTCCATTATATATGATAGTCAGTGTCCCTCTTCGATCCTCAGTGATCGAACAAGGACGTATTCATAGGTTGGTGACATAGCAGCTTCAGACGGCGAGTTAGCGTGTTGCCACGGTAGTAGGGGTGAAACACCTTGTGCATCTAAAAGTCATCTAATTAAATTGTCACTGATCTACATGAGGGTGTTGTCAGGGTAGAACTGACTAGGGTAGGAGAGAGGGGGTAGAGAGATGAGAAATTAAATATATGTCAACAGCTCAAAAAGTCGTTGACAAATTAAGTATATATGTTAATTTGTCAGCGGCTTAATCCGCTGACAAAACCTAAACATATGTCGATCACTAACGCCAGCCACTGACATATAGTTGTTACATCAACGGCTAAATGTAGTCATTGACAAAAGTCTAACTTATCTCAGCGGACAACAAGAGCCGCTGACAAGTACTAAAACATATGTACTCAACTGCTAAAATTAGCCACTGACATATAGCTATTACATCAACGGCTACTCGTAGCCGTTGACAAAAAGACTGATAATATCGGTCGCAAAACAGACTGATTTATTTCAATCACTATTCGGTCACTATATATAGTGATTGAATAAATTGGTCACAAAATTTTCTCCCATCTTTGAGAATTTGTGACTGAAATAAAATCAGTCACCATTCGGTCCCTAAATAGTGACCGGATAGTGATTGAACTTAATCGGTCCCAAAAGATAGAGACCAAAAATATTAGCCTTATTCGGTCTCTAAAATAGAGACTGATTTATTTCAGTCACTATTCGGTCACTATTTTGTGACCGAATTGTGATCGAACTTAATCGGTCCCAAAATTTAGAGACCGAAAATTTCGGTCACAATTCGGTCACAAAATAGTGACCGAATAGTAACCGAATTTAATCGGTCCCAAAAAGATAGAGACCGACAATTTCGGTCCCAATTCGGTCACTATTTTGTGACCGAACTTAATTGGTCCCAAAATATAGAGACCAAAAATTTCGGTCACTATGCGGTCCCTAGAAGATTGCATAGTGACTGAAAATTTTGGTCTCTATATTTTGGGACCGATTTAGTTCGGTCACAAAATAGTGACCGAATTGGGACTGAATTTGAATCGGTCTCTAAAACATTTATTTAGCGACTGCTTAATTTCTGTCACAATTCGGTCACTATTTTGTGACTGAATTGTGACTGAAATTTTTGGTCTCTATATCGGTCTCTAAAAGTGCTTTTTCTTGTAGTGATTCATCTGTTCATTTCCATGCTTGTTTTGCTTTCCTCTTTTCTTTAATTCATTTCACAGCTGCACTGCCCTATTACTACATTATGTTCTTCCTTTACCTTTCAGCTGTAAGCAATTCTACCTTGCTATTGGCGCTTTATCTCCTTGGACTCAACCTACTTCCATATTTTTCCCGGCTATGTTTGCAACATTTCTTTCTGGGCTGCTTTTCTTTCATGGATTTCTGTATTGCAGACTGCCCCTTTAAATGCTTTGCCATGTAAAATCAACCTTAAATTCTTCAGATTTTCCAGTGCCTTTTCATTATTTGCCTTTGATTGCCAACTGTTATTCTACCTCATCTATACTCACATTCTCAGTTGCCAGTTTCTTAACAAAAATCACACTACCATAACTGAATTTCCTGCCTCTCTATACCATTCTGTCCATACTATCTTTATTCCTTTCTGGGCAAAATACCACTGTCTTTTTTTACCTAACTGTGCAAAATTCTCAAATTTTCCTTTAAACACTCAATCTCGGAAAACCTGTGAATATTCAACCTCCCATGCTTCCACTGCACCACTTTGATCACACTAAATACCTGACAAAATATTCTATAAATTCTGCTCCCGATATTATTCACAATTGCTTCGCACTTTCATTATTACTCTGACTCTAGCTGGATTTAATACTCATTTTTCTCGCTTCTTAAATCACTTTACTCAGTCAATCAATGCTGGAAGAAAATATCAAAAATTTTGAACTGATTTCTCTAATACTTCAATTCTAATTGTGCCACATGCTTTATTTCTGAATCCTGCCATATCGCTGCTGACTTATCCAGCTCTTTTCATTCCTTTCCTACTTGAATAATACACTCTGTCTTATCTAATCAATCCATTACATAATCTTCAAAATATTTGCTCTCATTACTATGTCACTACACTCTCTTATCACATAAAAACACTGCTCAACTAATTCTGTTCATCTTCTACCTTCAACTTTACCGAACTCTTTCTTAATCAGGTACCACCGGTCTCTAAACTGTTCATTGTTTATCTGATCTTACTTTTCCTTTCTATACTTACCAATTCCAATTTCCATACATTTCTTGCTCTTTCTGTTCTATTCTGCCATATTCTAATTTGTTCATTATTCCTTAACTATTCTGCCTTTTATTCTTACAATAAACTCTGAAATACCTTTATAGAAGAATACCTTTACCCAATTAAATCACTTTCTGTATACTTGCAAGCCAACTCTTACTGAGCATTTTTTCTGAACCCTCTGATTACATCCGTTATATAATCTACTATTCCCTTTCCTCTAATCAATATCTCTTAATCTGTTCTATATTGTCGCTTACACTATTCAAAATATCATTTCTGCAAAACATTTCTCTTATCTATTCCATTATCTGACTATCTTCACTGTACCATTCATACTGCAATTCCTGCTAACACACAATCATTCTTTATTGAAATACTGCCAAAACTAAAATCTGAAACCAATCTCTTTAAATACCATAACCTGCTTTGCCTGATTTCTCTATTCCATTTTGTTGCTCTATTTTCAAATGTTGATACCATTGTTGCTACATCATACATATTGTGATCTTTTCCATTCAAATCTTCACTTTAATTCCTTGCATCATCTGACTTGCTATTCCACTTAACTTGATACTTCCCAACTACTTCTCAACTAATCCATTTCTTTTTATTCTGACTTACATAACTTTAACTTATTCCAATCATTCATAATTTCAATTTTTTTTTTCTGACACAAACTTTACCTTTCTTTTTTCATAAACTATACATAACTGCTAAGCATTACTAATCTTATCTTCAACAACGTAATTCTTTACAAATCATTCTGTGGAATCTTCACAAATTGCCACTTACTAAACGAATATCTTTCTTGTGAAGTTCCCAGAAAAGTCCAACTATACATTGATTCTTCTTTACTTTCTCTTTACTCGAATGATTACCTCAACACATTCTTGCACAAATTTCTTATATCAAATTCCCATTATCATCATTGCTCGCAACAACATCATTCTTAAACTCTTTACTGCAACCGTCTCTAATCACAAAACATTCTTAATCTGACTTTCACAATTTACTGCTCCTCGATTTACCAATACCTTATCTGGAGCTAATCTGCTTCACTTAATTATTCCAAATCTTTCCATATCACCAATCACAATGTTATCCTAGCTACTCCTTAACACTTATTAACATAGATTTCAAACACAATAATTACCTCTGCTAAGGTTCTCAACCACAATTCACATACTTAATAATCATTATCACAGTTCTATTCCTCATTAAGAATACTGCTCCTACAGCTGTTCCATCACACTAACACTTTATACCTGTCTCTGTCAACTCTGTACTTTGCTAACGCATATCGGACATATCCTTCTCAAAACACTACTCTACCTTTCCTGATTATCATAGCCAAATTTACTAATCTCTCTAATTTCTATAACTGAGAACCCTTAGACAACTGCACTTAAACTGCAACTGGCACACAAATGCAACCTCTTAACTTATACTGCTAATCTCATCATTTCTCTGCCATTACTAACAACTGCCCGGTGCAAGCAATCAACCACATTTCACAAACTAGATTTTTTCTAGCCACATTTTTCCTCAGCTATTACCAACAACTGCCACACTTATAAAAACAAACACACAATTCACATGACAAAACTCACGTAAAAACCACTTTAAACCATATAAAACCACAGACTTACTAATAGCAGTGGACATTAAGCAATGTCTTGGGACATTGTAATCTCAATATCTTTTTATATTCTAACTAGACCATTGCTCTGATACCAACTGTGACGGCCCTGGATATTTATGCCCAATAAGGCTCCATATCCAGATCCGCCTCCCGTGAACTGTAACGTAGCGCATTTTTCGGATCCTCATGGATACTCGTTTAGTGATAGTTCGGATCTGCATTTACTGACTTTGGTGTGGTGCTCATGACCAATGTGGGGTCATTGAGCCTTGGTCGTGGTTTTCGAGCGTTGTGAATGGCTTAGTGGGGCGACAGGTTAAGCCCATAGTACCCGTTGGTTCACTGGTTGTGAACACGACGGGGGTGTGCGTCGCGTTCTGAACGCGACGGCCCTGGTGGCCGCATTCATGTTACCGCTGTTTGGGTCGATGTCTGCATGCGAACCCCGTATCGCACACGGGGTAGGGCTTGCTGACGTCATGTGTGGGAAGGCGACGACCTTCTACATCGCGTTCAGGTCGCGACACAGGGATACATCGCATTCCCAACCACAGGGCATTTTTAAGTTGGTTTTGGCCAGACAGAGCTGAGGCAAGCTCTGCTCGGCCAAGGGAGGCTGCTGCGGCGGTTCTTTGGGCGATTCGGACTTCTGGAAGAGTTTTTGTCGCGCTCTCACCGCGAGGACGTTGCGTGGAGCGGGGGAGACGCCGTACCGTGGATGGTTTTCGCGTTCTTCATGGAGGTAGGGGGAATCCACCTTGCCTTGTTGTGTGGATTGCATGAAATGCATGTATGATTGGTTTTTGATATTAAGTACAGTAGATACCATGTTAGGGTATCCATTAAAGCATGAAAAATGAGAATTAACCATGATTTGTGTGGCTTGGGGTGGTGATTCGGGAAGAAGATCCCGGGTTAGGGTTTTCGCCTGTGAAGGCGACAGACCCTCCCGTCGTGACCAGGTCGTGACAGGCCGACCCGTCACGTTAAGATTTCCTAACGCGACATATCGAGGTGTCGCGTTCTGAAGGCGACATTACCCCATGTCGCGACCTCAGCCAAGAGGTCCTGTGTTCATGGTTTAAATGGTGCGACTATCCGATTATCGGTGTTTTACGTGTATGGCTAGCATGAGTAGTGCATTGGCACTTGTAACACTCTTTAAGCTCGCTTGTTGGCGTGCTATTTGTGTCATGAACGTGTGGTTTGTGTGGTTGATGTACCGTGTGTATGGTTTGCGTGTTTTAATGGTGTTATAAAGGTTGGTTTGTGGTAGCAGGGCGGTGATGTTCCAGTGTGGACCTAGCCCTCATTGTTGGTGTTGTTTAGAAACGGTTTAAATGTGGTTTATGTTTAATAAAACATATGTAGGCGTAAAGTGTTGATGGTTAGGGTATCATGTGATTCCTACTAAGTATGTTAATATGGTATGTGTTGGGATCGGATAGGTGACTTTAACAGATGAACTAAGAAAATGTGTGTATGGCAGCGGAATTAAAATGAGTGAAACACACAATTCGATCAGATCCAAGTGTGGTGTGTGAGTATAGTGAATAAGAACAATAAACCACACGTCAAACCACAGTGCACAGAAGAATTTTGAGGTGGTTTGGAGAACACAACTTGTGCCTCCTACGTCTACCTCCTCACAGTGGAGGAACCACTAGTACAAGTTCAGTACAATCTAAGCACGACGTCTCCAACCTCTTTGAGTGCAACGACTCAAAGAAACCTAGGAGATAGGCACAACAACCTACTCCACAACCACTTGTGAATTCAGGAAATTCACATGCCTTTGAGCACTACGGCTCAAGAATGAGAGCACAACGGCTCCAACCCAAAGCACTACAACTCCAAACTAGAGTACAAGGTACTCAAACCTCTGGATCACAATAGATCCAAGTTCTGCTAGAACAAGCACACTTAGAGAATAGATCCTCAAGCATGTTCTATCTCAGTATTGGATAAAATGGTGAAGACAAATAGAATTGGGCGATCTGTGTAGAACACACACACAGATCCCCCAGGGAAATTGATACTCAAAACAAACACAGACTCGGTTGGATCTCCTCCTGGATCAGCACTGCTGTAACCTTGAGCTCCACCCCTTCTTCTCCTTCTTCTTCCCTTTGGCGGCGCGCTGTTGCTCTCCTTCTGGACGTAGAAGCCTTTCCCGCTCAAAAGCTCTTGTTCTGGAATGCTCTAAGCTTTCTTGCATGGGATCATGATTTGGAGTACGAGGATCATGAGTATTTATAGTCCCATGTGTGCATGAGGACCCTTGGAGTGTGTGGGCATAAATATCTAGGTCAATCCCCTTGATCCCTAAGCAGCCACGTGTCCAAAAAAATTCCTATTTTTTGAGCTTCAGTCGAAGTGTGTCGACACCACTGGCTTCAACTGTTCTGATTGCTCCCTGGGACAGTCATCTAGTGTCGACACACAGGTGGGCTGTGTCGACACCACTGGTTGCTTCTCTCAGAACATGCTTCTGGGACAATCAGCCAGTGTCGACACACAGGTGGACTATGTCGACACCACTGTGACAAAGTTGTGTAAATCTGAAAATATAAAGTGTAAACCATTAATACAAGATATTATCATTAAAATGTGAGATATTAAACATCAAAAACATGTTGTTTAAGTATTGTTGTGATATGTATAAAATGTATAATATGTTCAATATGTCATCATCAAAATCAAGGTATGAGTGATGTTTATTGGTCATCATTAAAATACAACTTTAGGAAATTCCAAAACACACTCAACCCAACATTCTCCCTTTTTGATGATGACAAAATATATACACAATCTCCCAATAGCCTGACTCCCTTGACTGCAATAACTCTCCTTGACTATATTAACCCTTTGAACTTTCTCCCATAAGAAACTTTCTCCCCATAAGAACTTTCTCCCCATTTTTGACAGCATCAAAAAGATAGATAAGAGAGAGAAACAAAGATTGTAGGGGATAAAGAAATAAAATGTAAGAAATGAATTGTAAGAAATAATCAAAATAAGTGAGGAAAAGTGATATTGTCAAATGAGAGAAATTATTGTGTGTTTGGTATTGTGCAATCAAGTGTAATCACAAAGACCCACTAAACACAAAGCAGAGCAAGACATAATGGTCTGAATGTAGTTAAAATGATGATGCAAATGTGAATTAATGTGACCTATATGAGTGAGCAGAAATATTTAACAGAGATGTTATGAGCTTGAAGTTTAACACATTGTAGACTAATAGGCCTAAACTCAATATACATAAACTTTATTCAGGTCATGAGCTTTTCTATCCTATCTTTTTGAATTTGCTTTCATTTTTAACTGTGAAAGAATACAAGAATAAATTAGTTAAATCTCACTTTTCAATGCAAGAGATCACATTTATCAGATACAAGACCTCCTGATTACTCAGTAGTTTAACTTTCATTACCTTGTACATTGATGACAATGAATTTAGTTTCAATGTTTTAAGTCTCTCACATGAAAATAGCACAAGGACTCAAAATTTCTGATAGTTGGGGCTCAGATGTCAAGAGAAATGAGTGAAGAATAGACAATGACCCCCCCTATCAAGTAGCTCTCCAACACAAGGTGAACTAAAAATAAGAATTGAATGAAGTGAGAATAGAATCAACAAGTGAGTGTTGTGAAAAGACAAATACTCCCCCTTAACAATTGTATAAAGGGATCTTGATACTTGGTGGAGACATATACTCACGCATAGTGAAAGTGTCCAGACAATCCTAACTTGCCTTTCTTCAAATCACTATTTGATATACCAAGAATTCCAATGCAACTGAGAAGTAGGAATTTATTTGTAAGAAAGAATGACTTTTATTTGCACAAAGAAATGAGATGAAGATATCAGACATGTGAAAACTTACATAAACCAAGTTCCATTCTAAGAGAAGTGAATCTAGGTTCTGCAAGAGGCTTAGTGAAAATGTCTACAATTTATTTTTCTGTGTCAATGAAGTGGAGTTCAAAAGAATTTTTTGAGACTTCATCTCGAAGGAAATGATGTCGAATGTCAATGTGTTTTGTGCGGGAATGCTGAATAGGATTTTTGGACAGATTTATAGCACTTGTGTTATCACAAAGAATGGGAATGCAACCTAATGTGTGATTATAATCTAGAAGTTGATGTTTGACCTAAAGGACTTGGGTACCACAGCTACCTGCAGCAACATACTCTGCTTCTACAGTTGAAAGAGCTATAGAATGTTGTTTTTTGGAAGCCCAAGAAATAAGACACCCTCCTTGATATAAACACAACCCACTAGTGCTTTTTCTATCAAGTTTGCACCCGGCATAATCAGCATCACTATATGCAATCAAGTCCAATTTACACCCAACAGGATACCAAAGACCCAAGTCACATGAAGAAAGAAGATACTTGAAAATTCTTTTAACAACAAACATGTGACTGTCTTTAGGATTTGCTTGAAATCTGGTGCACATGTAGACACTGAATTGAATATTGGCCTAGAGGTAGTTAAATAAAGAAAAGATCCAATCATACCTCTATAAAGTTTAACATTAACAGACTTACCAGAAGCATCACTTTCAAGTCTTACACTTGTAGCCATTGGTGCGTTGGATGGCTTGATGTTTTGGAAGTCAAACCTCTTGAGCAACTCTGTGACGGAATGCCTCGTTCAAGTCCATTAAACCAATAACAAACTTGGTCCGAGTCCGCCTCCCGCGAACGGGCCGTAGCCTTGCAAGGGATACCACACACGAGCCCATGAAAATAGAAAGGAACACACTTGATCTCATATATGATTCACCATTTCATATATAATCTACAAGATTTACATATCCAAATTTCAACAAAAGTACAAGAAAGTACAGAAGCCTGGGGCACACCCCGAGGTAAACTAGTACAACTGAGGAAAGAAGCTACACTGCTGGAGGCGCTGGCCCAACACCGCTGCAACGCGGCCCCGAACTGGAAGACGGTAACGAAACTTCCTCTTCAGCTTCGCCTATGGGGAGTAGGGGTGAGCCTCACTAGTCACTGGCGCAGTAGGGAACTCCCCCAACTCGAGCAAACCAAACACAAGTACAGAAGCAGTAAACTATACTAGCAATTTATAGCACAACCACGCAGAGTATTAAAGCAATAAACATACTTACCATTTGCCGACTATATTAAACAAAGTAATTAAATAAACGGAAAAAGTCAATCACGTGTACGAGCTAAAGTAGAGACCGCCACACTCGAGCCACGTAAACTGGTTCACGACACCAGTAACTGACTCGGACAAACAAACACAGGTCTACCTCTCAGTCTCGAAGCCACGAACGAAAGGTCCAGCTGCCGCTCCACGTATAAAAGTCAAACAACTGTGGAGACCAACTAAACACCACTCCTGCGGACACAAAACCGCAGGCCCATGCCTGGCACCTCTAGGGTCTCTGGCCGGAGCACCCTAGAGTGAGGCACTGGAAAGGACTAGCTGGGGACCAGTGTCGACTACTGGTGTCCGTACCCCCAACTAAGAGTGTGCTATAAGTGACTAAAAACAAACTCAAGAGTCACTGTCCTACTGTCATCTTTCCCTCAGCCAAACGTACAACTCAAACAAAGGAGTGAGGGTGTCCAGGACAGACAACACAGACCTCGATGGTACAACACAAGTACCGGGACAAGCCCCGAACTAACAGCCTGGCTTATAGAAAACCTGGGGCACCCAACTGGAGAGGTAACCACAGTAGGCGTCGTACTACCTGCCACGCACACAAAACCACGCGCGCACCGTGCAAACCACATGAAATTCTACAATATTCACGAGTACCGACTATCCACAACACGTGAACATAGTGCAACTCGCGTGCATACCATGCCAACACACAAACCACTAGCTAGCTACGTAACCAACATGCTAGCTTCGTAAACATGCGCTCCCAGAGCGCTACAGGTGCCAATGCACCACATGATATTACTAAATACATCGAATAATAACAATCAGATAATCATGTCACATAAGTCATGCACATTCAGACCACTCGGCTATGGTCGCGACATGGGCCTGTGTCGCCTTTAGAATGCGATGGCCCGATGTGGCGCGCTCATCACATGAACGCGACGCACAAACATGTCGCGTTCCCCACCTGAACGCGACTGGTCGACCTGTCGTGTCATATTACGACAGGGGGTTCCATCGCCTTTACAGGCAGGAACCCTAATCCGGGATCCTCTCCACGGATTACCATTCTATACTATGCAAACCACCCTTAATTCATGTTTTTCATGCTTTTGTGAGTCCCTAGTCATGTTATCTATTGTTGGAAACTCAAATAACAAGTCGAACAATTGTCACCCGCGATCTACAGCCCAAAAGCGGGAGGAATTACCCTACCTCTACGAAGAACACACAACCCGACGATTTCTCGACGTTTCCCCTGCTCCACACAAAGTCCCCGCAACGAGAAATTGCCGAACGCCAAGCCTCCACGCCAAAACGCCCCTGAAAACCCGCAAAGCTCCTCCCCCTGGCCAAACAAGCATGCTCAGCTCTGTCTGGCCAGCAAGGGTTTAAGCACCGCTTGTGGTTCAGAACGCGACGGACCATTCCGTCGCGACCTCATCGCGACGGTCTTGGGCATCGCCTTCCTAAGGCTGACGTCTGCAGTTCATCCAGCACCCAACACGTGGTGCACATGCAGATGATCAGCGCCATAAAGTGGCAACAAGAACGCGACGGGCAAGAGTGTCACGTTCAAAACGCGACATCCTCTGCCGTCGCGATCACAGACAGAGAACCCTGGGGTACTGTAGGCCTAAACTATCAGCCCAGTAAGCCCCGAAAATGCACGCTCACATCGGACACAAGTCACATTGGCCACACATTGGCCTCACAAGCGCTGAACACAAGATCCACAAGGATCCGAAAAATGCGCGACGTTACAAACTCCTTGACATATTTTGTTTGACTCAGAAAAATTCCTTCAGCAGTTTGATGCACTTGCAGACCTAAAAAGAATGTAAGTTCACCCATTAGACTCATTTCAAATTCAGATTGCATAAGATGGGCAAACTCATTGCACAAAGTATTATCCATTGATCCAAAAATGATATCATCAACATAAACTTGAACAGCAATGAAATGATTTTTTGCAGTTTTTGTAAACAAAGTTTGATCAATGTTTCCTCTTATGTAACCTTTATTTACAAGAAAGGAGCTCAACCGGTCATACTAAGCTCTTGGAGCTTGTTTAAGACCATAAAGATTATTAAGCCTAAAAATATGATCAGGAAATTTCTCATTTTCAAAACCAGGGGGTTGTTTAACAAAAAACATTTTCTTTTATGTATCCATTTAAAAATGTACTCTTGACATCCATTTTAAAGACTTTGAATTTCAAAGAAGCAGCAAATGCAAGAAATATTCGAACAGCTTCAAGTCTTGCTACAGGGGCATAAGACTCTCAAAATCAACACCAAGTTCTTGGTTATACCCCTGAGCAATAAGTCTAGCTTTATTTCTAACAATTTGACCAGATTCATTCAATATATTTCTGAAAATCCATCTTGTTCCAATGACAGAATTTAAATATGAAGGTTTTAGTACTAAATCCCAAACTTGATTTCTTTCAAATTGATGAAGCTCTTCATGCATAGCATTTCTCCAGTTTTCACAAGATAAAGCTTCATCAACATTTTTGGGCTCAATTTGGAAAAGTAGTGCCAAAGAATCCTCATCTATGACAGAATGAAAAGATGATTTGGTTCTTATTCCATCTTGCAAATTACCAACAATGCTTTCAAGTGGATGGTCTCTTAAGAATCTGGGTTCAGAAATTACCTTTGGGTTTAAATGATTTTCAGGAACATGATTACCTGAATCACTTGAAGTTGGCAATTCAAGAACCTCATGTGCATTTGGTACTTCTTGCTCTTCAAGATTTGTAGATGGATGCTCAAGAAAATCATCCTCATCATCACATATTTGAGTTCTGCACAAATTAGGAATGTCAATCTTTTGGAAGTTTTCATCGAAAATGACATGTAGAGATTCTTCCATAGTCTTATTTTTCAAAATATAAACTCTGTAAGCTCTTGAAGTTTCAGAATAACCTAAGAAGATTGATTCAAAACTTTTTGCATCAAATTTATCAAGATTTTCTTTGTTGTTATTGTGAACAAAACATTTGCAACCAAAAATTTTGAAATATGACACACTTGGTTTTTTATTCTTGAACAACTCATAAGGGGTTTTTCTGATCTTTGGTCTTACCAATTCTCTATTCAAAATGAAATTAGTTGTATTTACAGCTTCTGCCCAAAAAGATTTAGACAATTTACTTTCAATGAGCATAGTTCTGGCCATTTCCACAAGAGTTCTGTTTTTCCTTTCTACAACTCCATTTTGTTCTGGAGTTCTAGGGGAAGAAAACTTATGGAAAATGTTCAGTTCAGTACAGAGATCAGAAAATGATTTATTTTCAAATTCACCCCCATGATCTATCAAAATGGAATTCAATTTGAAAGACAAACCCACTAAGGCAGAATTGTAAAATCTCCTGAATTCTGAACATGCATCACTTTTATGAGATAAGAATAAGACTCAAGTGTATCTAGTAAAATCATCAATGATCACAAAGCCATATCTATTACCACTGAGACTTTGAGTTCTGGTTGGACCAAAAAGATCCATATGAAGCAGCTCAAGTGGTTTAGATGTAAGTACTTCATTGAACACTTAAAAGATCTTCTTATTTGTTTTCCTTGAGCACATATCCCACAAACAGGATTGTCAATGACTGGGAAAGATTCAGGAAGACCTTTTACAAGATTCATTCTTATGAGTTTGCTAATGGTTGAGAAACTTGCATGACCCAACCTTTTATGCCACAACCAAGCAGTGTCATTTTTATTTGCAATCAAACAAACATTTGAAGAAGAGTTATCACACAAATCATGTAAACATTATTTTATTTTTTTCCAATCAACTTGATTTGCTCAGAAGAGGAGTCAATTATTTTGCATGAATTATGTTCAAAAAGTATTTTGTGACCATTGTTACACAATTGACTTATGCTAAGCAGGTTGTAATTCAATCCTTCAACTAAGCAAACATCATCACTTAAAGTTATGCAAGACTTACCAATTTTTCCTTTTCCAATTATTTTTCCTTTATTCTTACCTCCGAAGGTGACTGATCCACCTTCCTTTTCAATCAAGCATGAAAATTTATTTCTGTCTCCTGTCATGTGCCGTGAGCATCCACTGTCAAGAATCCAGATATTGTTGGAATTGGATGCACAGCTTTCCTGCACATAACAAATTAGACAAGAAATGTTTTTGGTACCCACATGAGATTGGTACCAACATCCTGAGTGAGAAGAGAAAACAAATTCTTTCTGACCCAAATTTGTGTATGTTTCTTCACAGTGTTCTTTGGACCAGAAGGTTCAACTTTTTGTTTTTCAATTTTCTGAACATTAGACCTCTTAGTTGGTTTATTCCACTGTGAAAACCTTGGCATGTATTGCTGTTGATAAGTAGGAAAAGGTGAATGATAGAAATAAGGATTGAACCATTGGTTACCATTGTACCTTTAGTTCCACGACTTATTCCATCTTGAATTGTAAGATGAGAAAACATTCCAATTTCTATCAGAAAGATGATTATTGATTGGTTTGAAGTTTTTCTGATTTTTATAAGAAGGGTAGGTCAACCTATGTTGTGTGTGTGTTGACCTGGGTAGGGTATGTGTCGACCTCTGACTGGGATAGGTTGACCTGTGTAGAGTGTGTGTCGACCTCACAAGTTCTTTCTGTTTTTGTATTTTTCCTTTGTTTTCAAATGAACCTACCTTGAAAAATTTTATTAGAGGAATTTTTGATGGTTTTATTTTCTTTGGAGATGAATCAGTTTTCTTTGAATTTTGTGGTTCAAAACCTAAGCCATGCTTATTTGAATTCATCTTCATTCGCAGTAGAGCATTCAGATTTTCTTTGCCTTGTGTGAAGTTCTTCATGATGTCTTCTTTTTCTTTAAGGCAAATATTAAGTTTTTCAATTTGATTTAAATTTTCTTGTTTTTCCTTCAAATTTCTTGACAGAATTGATAAGTTCTTTGTTCAATTTTTGAATTCTCAATTTCAAATCATCAACAAAAATTAACAATTCATCATTTTCTTTGATTTGATCTGAAATCTGAGCTTCTAATTCAGAAAATTTTCCAAAAGATGATGTGTCATGAAGAATGTTATCAATTTTTCTTTTCAAATATTTATTTTCTTTTCTAACATCAAAAAGATTTTCAACTAAATTACTATATTCTTCTTTCCAATCTTCAATGGTAAATAGTTCAAAAGACATATCTACCTGTTCTTCACTACTTCCAGCCATGAAGCAGATTTCATTTCCTTCTGAACTTGAGGATTCTTTATTGCTGTCTGAACTTTAATCCTCATCTGACCATGTAGCAACCATGGCCTTGTTCTTCTTTTTGTGAAACTCCTTCTTGTGGTTTTTGTACTTGTTCTTGTTAGCCTCTGGACATTCAGCCTTCATATGCCCAGATTTGTTGCACCAGTAACACACATGAATTTCATCAGTTTTCTTATGATCAACATGGGAGAAGTGTTTTGTTTTACTAGACATGACATTTTGCTTATTACCAAAATTCTTCTTGTTTGATTTTAGAAATGCCCTAAATTGTCTAGTAATCAAAGCAAGATTATCATTGTCAGATTCAGATTTTTAGATTAAGAAATTTCTTTAGATTTTCCTTTACTACTTGATGAAGCTTTAAGAGTAATGGGTTTTGATTTTAGCATGTGTTCTTCAGATCTTTTAAGATTTAGCTCATAGGTCATTAAAGATCCAATGAGTTCATCCAATGTTATTTTGAATAAATCATTTGAATCCTCAATGACTGTGGCTTTAGTGTGCCATACAGGAGATCAAGAATGCAAAATTTTTCTTACCAACTCTTCATTTGAGTATTCCTTGCCAATTCTCGAAGACCATTGATGATAACCATGAACCTAGCAAACATCTCAGATATAGTTTCATCAGTTTTCATGATAAACAATTCATAATCAGAAACTAACATATTTGCTTTAGTTTCTCTAACTTGAGATGTGCCCTCATATAGCAATTCTAATTTATCCCACATCTTCTTGGCAGACTTACACATAGAGATTCTGGAATACTCCCTTGGATGGATGGCACATTGCAGCATGTTCATGGCACTGTAGTTCAGGGTGACCCTTCTGATCTGCTCTCTAGTCCATTGATCTTCATCTCTAGTGACTTTGATTGGTCCTTTTTCAACAATTCTCCATACTTCATAGTTCTGTGCTCTAAGAAAAACCATCATCCTATTCTTCAAGTAAGGATAGTCAGTACCATCAAAAAATGGAGGCTTATTAATTGAATGACCTTCAGCAACGAAACCTCTAGAGTCCATGATAAAGATAATCAAATGAAACACACAGCACAATTTGAGCAAGTAATTGAGTGAATCAAAATCCGAAATACAAAAAATTCACCAAAGCACCTCAGTGTATAGAATTGACTCTGACCTGCTCTGATACCAGTTGTTGGGATCGGATAGGTGACTTTAACAGATGAACTAAGAAATTGTGTGTATGGCAGCGGAATTAAAATGAGTGAAACACACAATTCGATCAGATCCAAGTGTGGTGTGTGAGTATAGTGAATAAGAACAATAAACCACACATCAAACCACAGTGCACAGAAGAATTTTAAGGTGGTTCGGAGAACACAACTTGTGCCTCCTACGTCCACCTCCTTACAGCGGAGGAACCACTAGTACAAGTTCAGTACAATCTGAGCACAACGACTCCAACCTCTTTGAGTGTAACGACTAAAAGAAACCCAGGAGATAGGCACGACAACCTACTCCACAACCACTCGTGAATTCAGAAAATTCACAAGCCCTTGAGCACTATGGCTCAAGCACCAGAGCACAACGGCTCCAACCCAGAGCACTACAGCTCCAAACCAGAGTACAAAGTACTCAAACCTCTGGATCACAATAGATCCAAGTTCTGCTAGAACTAGCACACTTAGAGAATAGATCCTCTACAGGATAAAATGGTAAAGACAAATAGAATTGGGTGATCTGTATAGAACACACACACAGATCCCCCAGGGAAATTGATACTCAAAACAAACATAGACTCGGCTGGATCTCCTTCTGGATCAGAACTGCTGCAACCATGAGCTCCTCCCCTTCTTCTCCTTCTTCTTCCCTTTGGCGGCACTCTACTGCTCTCCTTCTGGACGCAGAAGCCTTTCCCGCTCAAAAGCTCTTATTCTGGAATGCTCTAAGCTTTCTTGCGTGGGATCATGATTTGGAGTACGAGGATCATGAGTATATATAGTCCCATGTGTGCATGAGGACCCTTGGAGTGTGTGGGCACAAATATCTAGGTCAATCCCCTTGATCCCTAAGTATCCACGTGTCCAAAAAAATTCCCATTTTTTGAGCTTCAGTCGAAGTGTGTCGACACACAGGCAGACTGTGTCGACACCACTGGATTCAACTGTTCTGACTGCTTCCTAGGACAGTCATCTAGTGTCGACACACAGGTGGGCTGTGTCGACACCACTGGTTGCTTCTCTCAGAACATGCTTCTGGGACAGTCAGCCAATGTCGACACACAGGTGGACTGTGTCGACACCACTGTGACAAATTTGTGTAAACCTGAAAATATAAAGTGTAAACCATTAATACAAGATATTATCATTAAAATGTGAGATATTAAACATCAAAAACATGTTGTTTAAGCATTGTTGTGATATGTATAAAATGTGTAACATGTTCAATATGCCATCATCAAAATCAAGGTATGAGTGATGTTCATTGGTCATCATTAAAATACAACTTTAGGAAATTCCAAAACACACTCAACCCAACAGTATGTTTAAGTGATCATCATGGAGCTATGGTTTAGTGTGGCTATGGAGGTCATGAAATGACCTATGATAGGCCGGTTAAGAGGTTTACATGGACTTTGACGTCGTGTGGCTTGGGAGTCATATGGTGACCCGTGGCAAGCCCTTTATATTAAGTATATCGGGGTATAGGTTTTACTGGCATGTTAAATGATCGACATGGTTTGTGTGTTGCCGAGTGTCGTAGTCCGGCCCCTATTCCGGAAAGCCTCTTCAGTTGGGTGCCCCAGGTTTTGTGTGAGCCAGGCACGTGAGTGCTCGGGGCTTGTCCCGGTACTGTGTGTGTACCATCAAGGTCTGTGTCGTCTGTCCTAGACACCCTCACTCCTGTGTTTAAGTTGTACGTCTAGGTGAGGGAAAGACGACTGGGGGTAGCGACTTGTGTTTGTGGGTGTGCAGTCGCTTGTAGCGCGCTCGTGGTTGGGGGTACGAACACCAGTAGATGTACAAGTCCCCAGCTAGCCCTGTTTTCCAGTGCCTCACTTTAGGGAGCTCGGGCCAGAGTCCCTAAGGGTGCCAGGCATGGGCCTACAGGGTGTGTGACCTGTAGGTTGTGGTGTTAGTTGGTCTCCACTGTTCTTGGCTTTACTGTGGTTGTGGAGCGGCATTTGGACCTTTCATCCTTGACTATGAGACTGAGAGGTAGTTCTTGTGTTGTGTTGTCCAGGTTGGATACTGGCGTCATGAACCAGTAGTCCATTCCCATGTGGTGGTGTCATTCCTTCCGACTCGTGCTTTGCCTATGGTATAGGTTTGTAAGTGTTGACTCACCGTTGTGGTTTGACTAGTTGTGGTGTGCCCCGGTCGTGGCACAGTTGTGTTTGTGGCTCTGTGGTGGTACCTCGTGGAGGTAGATACTTGTACCCTTTTGTGAGTATCCGTTTCTCATGTTACGCTGAGTACTAGCCTTTTCAGGTGTTGAAGTGGAGCTGTGCTCCATGGAGGTCCTGTTGTAGGACCTTCCACCTGCTGTGATGCACCCTTGTAAGGGTAGTTTTCCGTTGTATTGTGATTTTGGGGTATGGCGGACTAGCTTTTGGTTAGCAGTCCTATTTCCCTTGCGTTTGAGGTTTCAGTGTTGGTACCTAGTGATAGTAGGTACCTATGGTACGTTGTGTACCCACCTTTCAAATGTTGCGATGAACCGGTGTTTTTGTGGAGGTCGTAAGGTGTGACCCTCCACACATGCTGTGTACCTTGATTAAGGTACATTTCCGATTGTGATACCAATGTGTGCTGGACTTGGCATGTTGATGCCAGTTTGATTACCCTGCGTGGGTAGCTTGCCTGTAAAGCTTGTAGCCGAGGCAATGGTTTGCTTGTGAGACTTGGAGCCTAGGCAATGGTTTGCCAGTGAGGCTTGAGGTTGAGGTATTCCCAGTGATTGGGCGGACTAGTAGTGTTGCACTAGTACTGATGTTACCTCTTACTTTCCAAGGTTTACGTTAATTGATATGTTTGTGTTAATTGTTGATTAATTATGGTTTAAGTAAGTAGGATGTGGTTGGCTATTTCTGTGGCCAGTGAGACCCTTCGAGGTTGAGGTCTCTTCTATTTATTTGTTGTGATTTTTGGGTGGTCCTTACTGAGCATGTGACTTGTTGAGGCACACTCCCCTATAGTTCCTTTCAGGGCTTGCCGTGTGTTTGACTTGCAGCGGCGTTGTGGCAGACTTGTACCACCAGCAGTAGTGTAGTTGTTAGTGTTGTGTGAGCTTGTGCTCCCTCAGGGTATGTCTCAGGTAGTTGTACTTTTTAATTGGACATGTAATAATGTAGTGGGACAGCTGTACAAATATGTGAGCAGATATGAGCACATGTACTTTCTTGTGTCTTATACTGTTGTGGTTTGTCTTTCATATTCTTACTGGACAAGTGTGTGAGATATCCCTTGCGAGACTTCGGTCCGTTCGCAGGAGATAGATCTAGATACGGACCCTTATTAGGTATGGATATCTAGGGCCGTTACAGTTGGTATCAGAGCAATGGTCCAGTTAGAATATGAAAAGACATTGAGAGTACAATGTCCCAATACATGGATTAATGTCCACTACTGGTAGTAAGTCTGCGTTTTTATGTTGGTTAAAGTGGTGTTTATCTGAATTTTTGTTCTGTAAAACGTGTTTATGTGTTGAGAATTTGGCAGCCATTAGCAGTTGTTAAAAGTTGATGTGAATAGAGGAGGTATAATCTATGTGATTATACCAGTGTGCTAGTTTGTGATAGAAAGGTATGGTTGTTAAAGATTCACAGTTAAAGAAATTGATGAGATTAATAAGTTTAGATATGGAATACAGTAAGTGAGTTTAATGAGATATAGAGTTAGCAGAGACAAGTATATGGTAATGAGGTGATGAGGAACAGATTAGTGTGTGTCAAAAATGATTAAATGTGTATATTATAGTTGAGAACCTCAATAGAGGTATTGTGGCGTTAGAGATCTGAGTCAGATGATACCAAGAAACAATATGAATGATAATGTGATTAGTGTTATGAAGAGCTTGACATGATTAAGTAAGGCAGATCAGCTTTAAAAGAGGTATTGGTACATAGAAGAGTAGTGATGTATGGCAGATAGATTAAGTGTGCCTGAGATTAGAAATTTGAGAAAGGTGTTTTTATGAATAATGATGGTAATAGGAAGTTTGATATGAGGATTCATATAAATATGTACAGAAAGGAATAGTTGAATAAAGAGAGAGAGAAAAGAAGAATTAGTGTGCAGTTAGATTTTCTGAGAATTGCACAAGATAAATATTTAGTTGATGAATGGTGGATTATGAGAATTCTTTAGAAAGAGTTATTAAAGATTGTTGTGCTAAAGATAAGATCAGTGAAAGTTAGTAATTATGAGCAGTTTGAGAAAAATCAAAGTTATAGTTAACTAAGTGAAATAGAATGGAAAGAGGTGTATTAATGGAAAAGCAGTTAAGAAATATTGAGTTGAGAGAAGTAGTAAGGTAGATTGTGATATTTGAGAAAAGAGCAATTAATGAAATAAGGGAAGCAGACAGAGCAAGTTGTTATATTTAAGGAGATTGGTATTCAAATTTGAGTTTTTTCAGTATTTTAATGAAAGATGATTAGATACTAGAATGATTTATAGTATGAATGGTACAGTAAGATTCGTCAGACGGCAGAATGAATAATAAAATATTTTGCAGAAAAGATGTTATGATTAAAATGATTGGTAGTTTAGATAAAGAAGAGATATGGATCAGAAAAAGGAAGAATTTAGCAAATGATGAAGTGAATAAGATCAGATGAGTTTGCATATCGGTGCAAAGAAAATAATTTAACTGAGCAGAAATGGACTGTTATTAAGATATTCCATAGTTTGGTGTAGGAGTAGGAGCAGACCAATTAAAGAATATTTGGAAAGGTTATACAACAAAATTATGAAATTAGCTAGAGAATGTCAATAAAGCAAGAAAAGTATATAAAGAGCACAACATGTTAATAGCGGTTTAGCAGATCAGAAATTGCAATAATTTCATCAGCATAAATTAATTGAATAAGATGATTTGAAAAGTAGTTAAAGTTAGAAATGAATTCAGTTGAACTTAGAAAAAAGTAATTGAAAGCAATAATGCGAACTGAAATTGTGAAATATTTTGTAAAGTGTCCAATGTGATCAGAGTAGCGCAATGGAAGCAAGGAAGATTTAATATCCACAGATCGTTCAAGGTTTTCTTGGATAAGGAAAAGTGTAAGTTTTGTGTAGTGGAATAAAGGAACATAGGTTATTGTGGTTTTTAATAAGAGATGACTTAAAGCGGTATGAGCAGAATAATATGAAAAGGCAAGAAATTAAAAAATGGTGATTGGATTTCTTTGAAAAGTTGACAGTTGCGAATGTAAATGCAGATGAGGCAGGGTAACAGCAAGCAGTGATAAATAGAAAAAGAAAAGGGCACCGAAAAATCCAAGAATTTAGAAAGATTATGGCATGATAAAGTATTACAGTGTAAGATATTCGAGAAAGGTGAAGCGGTCCCGAAAGAAATGTTGTAAACACAACCGAAAAATTGTGGAAGTAGGTTGAGTCCAAGGAGATAAAGCGCCAACCGCAAGGTAGAATTACTTATAGTCGAAAGGTAAGGAATGGCAAATTGAATGTATGGAATAAAGTGGTTGTGGAATAAATTAAAAAGGAAGGAAATGTAGAACAAGCATGGAAATGAACAGATGAACCAATTAATACAGATGGTTTAAAAGAGAGATGCAGAGGAAGCGTATCCTACTTGTTCTGTATATGGCTTTGTTTCTTTTTAGGTGATAGTTTGGTTTATTGTGGTTCATTTTGAATGTCGAGGACGACATTCCTTTTTAGGTGATAGTAATGTAACGTAGCGCGTTTTTCGGATCCTCATTTAATGATCATTCGGATCTGCATTTACTGGCTTTGGTGTGGTGCTCATGACCAATGTGGGGACATTGAGCCTTCGTTGTGGTTTCCGAGCGTTGTGCAGGGCTTAGTGGGCCGACAGGTTAAGCCTGTAGTACCTGTTGGTTCACTGGATTTGAACACGACGGGGGTGTGCGTCGCGTTCTGAACACGACGGCCCTGGTGGTCGCATTCATGTTACTGCTGTTTGGGTCGACGTCTGCATGTGCGCCACGTGGTGCGCGTGGGGTAGGGCTTGCTGACGTCATGTGTGGGAAGGGGATGGCCTTCTACGTCGCGTTCAGGTCGCGACGCAAAGATATGTCACGTTCCCAACTGCAGGGGGTTTTTAAGTTGGTTTTGGCCAGACAGAGTTGGGGCAAGCTCTGCTCCGCCAGGGAGGCTATTGCAGTGGTTCTCTGGGCGATTCAGACTTCTGGAGGAGTTTTTGGCGCGCTCTCACCGCGAGGACGTCGCGTGGAGCGGGGGATATGCCGTACCGTGGATGGTTTTCGCGTTCTTCGTGGAGGTAGGGAGAATCCACCTTGCCTTGTTGTGTGGATTGCATGAAATGCATGTATGATTGGTTTTTGATATTAAGAACAGTAGATACTATGTTAGGGTATCCGTTAAAGCATGAAAAATGAGAATTAACCATGATTTGTGTGGCTTGGGGTGGTGATCCAGGAAGAAGATCCCGGGTTAGGGTTTTCGCCTGTGAAGGCGACAGACCCTCTCGTCACGATAGGCCGACCCGTCGCGTTAAAATTTCCTAATGCGACATATCGGGGTGTCGCATTCTGAAGGCGACATTACCCCATGTCGTGACCTCAGCCGAGAGGTCCTGTGTGCATGGTTTAAATGGTGCGATTATTCGATTATCGGTGTTTTACGTGTATGGCTAGCATGAGTAGTGCATTGGCACCTATAACGCTCTTTAAGCTCGCTTGTTGGCATGCTATTTGTGTCATGAACGTGTTGTTTGTGTGGTTGTTGTACTGTGTGCATGGTTTGCATGTTTTGAATGGTGTTATAAAGGTTGGTTTGTGGTAGCGGGGCGGTGAGGTTCCAGTGTGGACCTAGCCCTCATTGTTGGTGTTGTTTAGAAACGGTTTAAACGTGGTTTATGTTTAATAAAGCATATGTAGGCGTAAAGTGTTGATGATTAGGGTATCATGTGATTCCTATTAAGTATGTTAATATGGTATGTTTAAGTAATCGTCATGGTGCTATGGTTTAGTGTGGCTATGGAGGTCATGAAATGACCTATGATAGGCAGGTTAAGCGGTTTACATAGACTTTGACGTCGTGTGGCTTGGGGGTCATATGGTGACCCGTGGCAAGCCCGTTATATTAAGTATATCATGGTATAGGTTTTACCGACATGTTAAATGATTGACGTGGTTTGTGTGTTGCCGAGTGTGGTGGTCCGACGCCTATTCCGGAATGCCTCTTCAGTTCGGTGCCCCAGGATTTGTGTGAGCCAAGCACGTGAGTGCTCGGGGCTTGTCCCGGTACTGTGTGTGTACCGTGGAGGTCTGTGTCATCTATCCTGGACACCCTCACTCCTGTGTTTGAGTTGTACGTCCGGCTGAGGGAAAGACGACTGGGGGCAGCGACTTGTGTTTGTGGGTGTGCAGTCACTTGTAGTGCGCTCGTGGTTGGGGGTATGGACACCAGTAGACGTACTGGTCCCCAGCTAGTCATGTTTTCCAGTGTCTCACTTTAGGAAGCTCGGGCCAGAGTCCCTAAGGGTGCCAGGCATGGGCCTGTAGGGTGTGTGATCTGTAGGTTGTGGTGTTGGTTGGTCTCCACTGTTCTTGGCTTTACTGTGGTTGTGGAATGGCAGTTGAACCTTTCGTCCTTGACTGCGAGACTGAGAGGTAGTTCTTGTGTTGTGTTGTCCGGGTTGGATACTGGCGTCATGAACCAGTAGTCTGTTCCTGTGTGGTGGCATCGTTCCTTCCGACTCGTGCTTTGCCTGTGGTATAGGTTTGTAAGTGTTGACTCACTGTTGTGGTTTGACTAGTTGTGGTGTGCCCCGGTGGTGGCACAGTTGTGTTTGTGGTTCTGTGGTTGTACCTTGTGGAGATAGATACTTGTACCCTTTTGTGGGTATCCGTTTCTCATGGTACGCTGAGTACTAGCCTTTTCAGGTGTTGAAGTAGAGCTGTGCTCCGTGGAGGTCCTGTTGTAGGACCTTCCACCTGCTGTGATGCACCCTTGTAATGGTAGTTTTCTGTTGTATTGTGATTTTGTGGTATAGCGGACTAGCTTCTGGTTAGTAGTCCTGTTACCCTTGCGTTTGAGGTTTCAGTGTTGGTACCTAGTGATAGTAGGTACCTGTGGTACGTTGTGTGCCCACCTTTCAAGTGTTGTGATGAACCGGTGTTTTTGTGGAGGTCGTGAAGTGTGACCTTCCACACATGCTGTGTACCCTGATTAAGGTACATTTCCGATTGTGATACCAATGTGTGCTGAACTTGGCATGTTGATGCTAGTTCGATTACCCTGCGTGGGTAGCTTACCTGTAAAGCTTGTAGCCGAGGCAATGGTTTTCCTGTGAGACTTGGAGCCTTGGCCATGGTTTTCCAGTGAGGCTTGAGGTTGAGGTATTCCCAATGATTGGGCAGACTAGTAGTGTTGTGCTAGTCTAGTTGTTACCTCTTACTTTCCGAGATTTACGTTAATTGATATGTTTATGTTAATTGTTGATTAATTATGGTTTAAGTAAGTTGTATGTGGTTGGTTATTTGTGTGGCTAGTGAGACCCTTCGAGGTTGAGGTCTATTCTGTTTAGTTGTTGTGGTTTTTGGGTTGTCCTTACTAAACCTGTGACTTGTTGAGGCTCACTCCCCTACAGTTCCTTTCAGGGCTTGCCGTGTGTTTGACTTGCAGCGGCGTTGTGGCAGACTTGTATCACCAGTAGTAGTGTAGTTGTTAGTGTTGTGTGAGTTTGTGCTCCCTCAGGGTATGCCCTAGGTAGTTGTACTTTTTAATTGGACATGTAATAATGTAGTCGGACAGCTGGACAAATATGTGAGTAGATATGAGCACATGTACTTTCTTGTGTCTTATACTGTTGTGGTTTGTCTTTTATATTCTTACTGGACAAGTGTGTGAGATATCCCATACGAGACTTCGGTCCGTTCGTAGAAGATGGATATGGATATGGACCCTTATTGGGTATGGATATCCAGGGCTGTTATATGAACGGAGCGAAGTCTCGCAAGGGATGCTCACACACGTGTCCAATAAGAATATTAAAGACAACCACAACAATATAAGACATAAGAAAGTACATGTGCTCATATCTACATATAATTAATTTACAACTGTCTCAATACATTATTATATGTCTAATTAAAAAGTATAACTACCTAGGGCATACCCCGAGGGAGCACAAGCTCACACAACACAACTAACACTACTGTTGGTAGACCAAGTCTGCCACAATGCCTTTGCAAGCCATATCAATGGTAAGCCCTGAAAAGAACTATAGGGGAGTGAGCCTCAACAAGTCACTGGCTCAGTAGGGATCACCCAAAAACAACACACCAAACTAAAGAGACCTCAACCCCAGAGGGTCTCACTGGCAACACCGATAGCCAAACCATTCATGCTCGCAACAAAACATAATAAATAACAGCTAAACAGTATATCTCACTAGCTAGCATAAATCTTGGAAGATAAAAGAGACAACAGGACTAGCACAGCACTGCTAGTCCGCTCTACAACTAAAATGCCTAGGCTACATGCCTTATAGGCAAACTATTACAACAACTGGTCGCCTAAGCTACATGCCTCACAGGCAACCTACCCACGAAGGGTAACAGGACTGGCATCAGCTAGCCAATCCACCTCACACCAAAACATAATTGGAAACTTACCCAGAGACGAGTAAAAGCACAACCCGTGGAAGGTCACTCCACAGATCTCCACAGAATACTAGTCCACCTCAACACCTGAAGGGACTAGAACACAAGGTACCACAACACAAAACTACCCACAAAAGGTACATGTACCTACTACCATTTGATGCCACCACGGATCCACAACCAGTATCGTGCCACCACCAGGGCACACCACAACAGGTAAAACCTCAACCAACCTGTCACACACACAAGCCACCACTAGTGGCAAAGCACGAGTCAGAAAGAACGATGCCACCACATGGGAATGGACTACTGGTTCATGACGCCAGTATCCAACCCAGACAACACAACACAAGAACCACCTCTCAGTCTCGCAGTCACGGACGAAAGATCCAACTGCCGCTCCACAACCACAAGCCAAAGAACAGTGGAGACCAACCAACACCACACCTGTAGACCACACAACTGCAGGCCCATGCCTGGCACCTTTAGGGACTCTAGCCTAAGCTCCCTAAAGTGAGGCACTGGAAACACAGGACTAGTTGGGGCCCAGTACGACTACTGGTGTCCATACCCCCAACCACGAGTGTGCTACAAGCGACCAAACACAAACTCTCCCAAGTCACTGTCCCACTGTCATCTTTCCCTCAGCCGGACGTACAACTCAAACACAGGAGTGAGGGTGTCTAGGACAGACGACACAGACCTCGACGGTACACACAGTACCGAAACAAACCCCGAGCACTAATGTGCCTAGCTCACACAAAACCTGGGATACCCGACTAGAGAGGTATTTCGGAATAGGCGCCGGACCACCACACTCGGAAATGCACAAACCACAATACTTACACATATTATCTTTATTACAAACCATGGTACACATGTGAGAAATAGCTTGTCCCGATCACTCTGTGACCCACAAGCTAGCCTACATAAACATATACACAATTTACATTATACAATAATATCTTGGCATGTCATTGGTCACGTGGTGACCTCCATTTCCGCATTAAACTCATTACATGATTACCACTTAATAATCGTACTCACACTTTACCAGTTAAACCATCTTAATAAATAATCTATAATAAACATTAAAGGACCAAGGCTAGGTTCACACCGAAACCTCACTGCCCAGTCACCACAAACCAACCATATATATATATACCGCTCAAACCATACAAACCGTTTTTCAACCACATAAACAACACGTCCACCACATGGACGACATGCTCAATCAGCGCTACAGGTGCCAATGCACCACTCACACCAACCATGCACATAAGACATCGATAGTCGAATAATCTTACCATTTAAAACATGCACATCAGGACCTCTCGACTAAGGTCGCGACGTGGGGTACTGTCGCCTTCAGAACGCGACACCCCGATATGCCGCGTTCAAGAACCTGAACGCGACGGGTCGGCCTGTCGCATTCAGAACGCGACAGGGGGCTCCGTCGCCTTCACAGGCAGGAACCCTAATCCGGGATGCTCTCCCCGGATCACCCCCACAAGCCATACAAACCATGCTTAATTCTCATTTTTCATCCTTTAATGATTGCCCTAGCATGATATCTACTGTTTATAAAGTGATAAACAGTCCAAACATGCATCATACATGATCCACGCAATGAAACCAGGTGGGATCTCCCTACCTTCATGAAGAACACGCAAACCAACCACGGCACGGAGTCTCCCCCGCTCCATGCGACATCCTCACGGTGAGAGCGCACCGAAAACCACTCCGAATTGCCGAATCGCCTGGAAATCTACTGCAGCAGCCTCCTCTGGCCGAGCAGAGCTTGTTGAGCTCTATTCAGTCGACCTTGCCTAAAAACACATCATGGTTGGGAACACGACGTAGCCCTCCATCGCGACCTGAACGCGACATCCTAGGTCGTCGCCTTCCCAAAGCTGACGTCAACAAGTCCCCCAACATGCGACATGCCGCGCGCATGTAGACGAGGACCACATCTCGGTCGGCAAACAGAACGCGACCACCAGGGCCGTCACTTTCAGAATGCAACGCACACCCCTGTCGCGTTCATAGGCAGAAAACTTGACAGTGATTTGGGCCCAATCTGCCGGCCCATAAAGCGTCACAATCGACGAGAATACCTGAAACACAGGCTAGTGGGCCACACACTGGCCACCAAACCCGCTAAGCAAGGATCCATGAAGATTCGAAAAACGCGCGTCGTTACTGTTGCCCAGCTAGCAAGCCCAGAGGGGGGGGGGTGAATGGGATTCTTAAAATTTGATTATCTAAACCTGTCAACAAAAACGTTCAACACAAAACACTACGTTCGACTGTTAGAGTTAAAGATAAAGAAGATAATGGACGCAAACAAGCAATCACACAACACAAGGATTTTATCCTGGTTCGGACCTCCTCTCCAAAGGAGTCCTACGTCCAGTCCCTAAGCAACAACTCAGGATTTCACTACCCAAGAGTACAGTCCCCCTCAAGGACACTTACACACCCAGCCGCAGCTGGCCTTCTCTTTACAACCCGAGGAGGAAAACAACACCCTGATTCACAGGTCTTCCTTCAACACGAAGGGCACACTCTCCACCTGTTTCCAACAGGTCTTCTCTTCACACAAGAAGAGGAACTTCTCAAGAAAGTGGGAAAACAAGAGAAATGCCCCTAGACCAAGCTTATAGCAAATGCTTGATCTGAGGCAGAGACTAAGAGAGAAAAATCTACAATAATAAAATCTCTCAGATTACAAGGGATCTTCAAAACTAACAACAAAGAGGCACTGGAGAGCAAGAGCTATATGGTTGGAGTGAAAGGCAAGAAGCTCTTTTTGCTAAGACTTTATCACTTCCATATTTTTCGTTGAGATTTTGAACACTTCAAAAAAGTTATTTTTGCGGAGTCTTCAGTCTTGTATATATATCTTCTCTTGCTGAATTTGCCGTTTAGATGACCGTTGTCTCTAGGCTTTAGTGAACGTTTGACTGCATGGTTCTCTTATTCTTCAACAGGTATGTTGCAGTCAATAGTCCTTTACGTTCCATGCACGCAAGGAGAAGATCCTTCTTGATATCCTTCAGCTTCCACTTTGTCCAACGTTGTATGGGGTTGTGCTGTCAGAGACCTGAACTTAATAAATACCACACTATAGATAGCTATGCTGTCTTTTGTTGTCAGTCAATGTTAGAATTCATGTAGTAAGACTTTTCACTAAAATAGAAACATCATTCTGCTTTTTCTAAAGGTGTTTCTTATATACGCATGAGAGTAGAAGATATTCAGATATGCATTGCAGTGAAATGTACAATCGCTTTAAATGCATGGATATTAATGAAACACGCGGGAGGACTTTGACTTTCAAAATATTTAAGACATGTTTGAATGTCAAGTCGTTGTAGTCCATGAAATCGTTACGAGTACGACTTATGAAATCATTGAGTAAGCAAGTTGTTATTTATGTAAATCGTTATTCATCCATAAACAAATCGATGTGAACACAAGTCGTTATACAATCATAACCAAATCGTTGTAGAGACAAATCGTTATGAGAGCAAGTCGTTATAAGCAAGTCGTTATAATCAAGTCGTTGTGAGCAAATCATTGTTTAACATATTAGCAAATCGTTGCAGGTATCGAATCATTGTTTTGCTTATCGAATCGATGTAGTGATCAAACCGTTGTTTGCTTTATCGAATCGTTACACTGACCAAGTCATTGTGTAACTTATCGAATCGTTATGGTAACCAAGTTGTTATGTAACTTATCGAATCATTACGGTGACCAAGTCGTTATGTAACTTATCGAATCGTTGTGGTGACCAAGTTGATGTGAAACTTATCAAATTGTTATGGCAACCAAGTCGTTATGTTACTTACCAAATCGATGTGAAAGCAAATCGTTATTCTCACTTATTGAATCGTTGTGACAGAAAATCGTTGTGCTCACTTAGCGAATCGTTGTGAGATCGAAATCGTTATGCTCACTTAACGAATCGTTGTGAGATCGAAATTGTTATGCCCACTTAGCGAATCGTTGTGAGATCAAAATCATTATGCTCACTTAACGAATTGTTGTGAGATCGAAATCGTTATGCTCACTTAGCGAATCGTTGTGAGATCGAAATCGTTAAGCTCACTTAACGAATCGTTGTGAGATCGAAATTGTTATACTCACTTAGAAAATCGTTGTGAGATCAAAATCGTTACGCTCACTTAACGAATCGTTGTGAGATTGAAATCGTTATGCTCACTTAGCGAATCGTTGTGAGATCGAAATCGTTATGCTCACTTAACGAATCATTGTGAGATCGAAATCGTTATGCTCACTTAGCGAATCGTTGTGAGATTGAAATCGTTATGCTCACTTAATGAATCATTGTGAGATCGAAATCGATGCAACACTTATGAAATCGTTATAAGACCGAAATCAATATGATACTTTTTTAAATCCTTGTGAAAATGAAGTCGATAGAAGTGGAAATCGTTATGACACATAGGAAGTCGATGTGTACTTAGAGGAATTTCCTGCTCTGTAGTTCAGATTCTACAATGTAAGAAATACTTACATATTTTCTTGATTTCGCCTGATTTACCTTCTGTGCCTAAGCTTCATGAAAATTTGTTAGATGACACTTTATTGAAGTTTTGTTAATCACCAAAATAGATATATAATTCATGAAATTATATGGGGATGAACTGATCATCAGTTACAATAGCAATAGCTCAACGAGTATAGTATAGCACTTTTGATTGTCATATAGATAGTCGAGATAGATAGTACTTGAGTGTAATGCCAAACACTCTGGTTATTTAACTCCCGCGGGCAAATAGCACTTTTGGGCGCACATCCCAGGACCTGAACAGGGCCTTTATATATTGCCAGACATTGGTTATATTGTTTATCTTTAGACAATCAGTCAATGGCCAATAAAGAGTACCAAGAAATAGATGAGAGTACTAGATGAATAGATGAGATAGCAGATAGAACGTGAATAGATGAGCGAGTAGAGTATAGATGAGAACTATAGGTCATTGCACATGAAACGTCGAGTAATGGCGATAGTAACAGTTGCACAACATGTGCGATTAGTGTCGACAGTCAGGTGGAATTCACTACCCATCCACTGGCCATATTATGCATAGGTCCAGAGGTCCAGCGTGATTCAAGATAAGAACGAGAGCAATCTAAGGCCATTTGGATCTCACTGATCCTTAAAGGGAATCATAGGTGTTAGGGTACAACCAACTCGTCGACCATGTGAGAATCCATGGCCAGAGGAGTCTTACGGAGGCCTTGAACAAGGATTCACTAGTCCGGCAGAAGGAGTATCCGACGGAGAGTTCGTCCAAGTCAAGAGAAAGTGTGTATATAGAAACAAGTGCTCGACATTCTAGAGAAATTCAAGAACAATGGAGCATCAGTAACGGTATTCCCAAAACATCGCGAGAAACGAAGACAAGCTCATTAAAAATAGGGTAATTTAAAGATATAATTGTAATAATTTACCAAATGTATTATGAGATATTTTCATGCCAAGTTAAGCCATATTGGATGGTTCAAAGTGTGTGCACATGTGACAAGAAATCATAGATATGGCAAGATCAAGTGTAAGTCTTTTAAATCATTCAACACATGTTAACTTGTAACCACTTTATTTACTGCATTGGTGACTGTTAACAAGGGTATAGGAACTGTAGAAAGTTAGAGCATCACAAATCATGGGTTTTCATGCAAAAACCCCAGATCGCAACATACCCTGGTAAGGGTCGCAACAGGGTCTGATCAGAACGTGACAGGGCCATTCAAGGATCGCGATAGGTCGGTCAGGTCAGGTAGCCATAATGCTACAGTACTACCTGTCGTGTTTAGAACATGACAGGCACTGTGTCGCGATCACCCCTGAGAACGTGGCCTATCGGGCCGTCGCGTTCTCAGGTCCTGTGCCTGAGTCCGAGCGAGAAAAGGACCATGCATTGGATTGTGGTCCAAGTATCTATATTTTGACATGGTTCGATAAAAAATTAAGAACTAAATGTACAGTAGTTGAAAAATTGTGAAATCACTTTCAAACTGTTCTAGACATGCGAGGGTATACATGATAAATAGGAATTTGAAATATGACATGGTCTGGATAGGTTTTAAACATGAATAAGTATGAAGAACACAGAACATGGTACAACGACGATAAACGATTTAATTTGCGCAGTATGATGGATGAAAATTAGGGCTTTCGGGGGCAAAAGATTCATGACATCAATCAGTATCTCCAGTAAAAATTTTGTAGCATGGTGTCAAGTATACATGGAGATATAAATTAAACATGATGGTTCGGGGTCATGGTGATTACAGAACTTCAAAAATATAGAACAAAAAATTGGCTCGATGAAAAATAGTGAAACAAGAGGGCTTTGGTTCCTGATGTTTGGAACAATCTACAAACGAATTTAATTTAGTTTTCCTTGTGAGAATGCCTACCTTTGACTCGTTTGATCTTATAGGGTTTAGAACTTGAAGAACGAAGGTTGAAGCTTGAGCAATCCTCCTCCCCACGAGTTCTTCTTCTCCTTGGCCTCCTCTCCACGTCCCGCAAGCCCCAGCAACGAGTTAGGGCCGACCATGGAGAGATTGGGGAGTATTTAAGCTCCCTTGGTTTCCCTTTCCTAACATGACTCTAATTACCCTTTATTTACGAGATTTCCTAATTCCTCTCAACCTTCCAAGCTTTCCACCTCCTATTTTGGTTACATTAGGATGCAATTTCGTGGCCAACCAATTAGGGTAGGGTTAGGAATCCAATTCCAACCCAAATCACTTATTTTGACGCTTTAATACCCCTTTTCTATTTATGTAATATTTAAGATACGAATTTAGGGTATTTTCCTATTATTCCTCTTTTAAACATCCCTATTTTGGCCCAATAAATTCTAGAGGGTCCATTTAACAAAGCCCATTGCTCTTTTTCGTTTAATGGGTTTGAATTAATTCTCTTTTCTTTAAATTTTCCAATTTATTTATTTATCACTATTATTATTATTTTAAAAATTCAAGTTGCTACAATATTGGTAAGACCAAACTATGTTTAGTAGCATATATAGATTTCCTGTCTTCAGAGTGCAGTTAATATGCCATATATTTGGGGTGTTTAATTATGATGCCTTTTATGGAGGAAAAAGGACTTCCTCCTAAACCTTTGAGAGTCATGATGCATCTATTAACATTAAGCATTCACTACAGGAAAATTGAGCTTTGCTTACGTCCAAACACTGTAAGTAGAGAACCAAAAATCGTAAGCATAACCTTCACTTACGGTGTTACCCTACGATAGGGTTTCGTCGGCTAAGGTCCGACGGAAAAGGCCTAGGTCTACGACGTTTTAAACTCCGTAAGTATAGAACTATAGTGACGGTGTTGGTAGCTGTAAGTAACACCATAAGCATATCCTCTTTCCGCTACGGCGATGTTAACCCTAGTCATATTTTTTGTAAGGATAGACTCAGTTACGACTGCGTACATCCCTACGACTATGTAAACCATAAGCATGTTTTCCTACAACCACGTACACCATAAGCAGTTTTGTTTCAGCAAAAAAAAAAGTAATATATTCAAATGGATCCACATTCACGTACATTTAAAGATCCACATTTACATATTGGTGGGATACACATTACATATAATTGGATCCACATTCACAAGCAATTGGATCAACACATACACATCCACATTTAGATCCATACATTCACATTTGGATCCATAGTCCACCTTCACATAACATTCAAATCCATATTCACATTGACATCCACACACACATTCACACCCACTCATTCATAATGCACAACACATTAATAATATAAAACACATTAAAGTTTAACAAACAATAATGTTAATGAAAGTAAATCATTACATCAAACATCATTCTTCACATTCACATAATGGTGCTAAAGTCTATTCAGAAGAGGAAGTTAATTGTTAGTAAATGAAATTGTTCACATGTGGTGGGAGGAGATTTGTGATTTGTCCAAATCAGCTTGCTTTCTCCTTGGACCAAGACAGTTGCAGCAGATGAACTGCAAGAGCAACACTAAATGAGGTAAGAAAATTGAATTAAGGGACATTGAGAAACAATATGCATTATGTGGTCAATAAGTACTGTGTGAGGATATATATAACAAAAGAAACAATATGCTTAATAAACAAGTTAAGCTCTATCACAGTAAAGCATGACTCAATTAAAAGAGAACATAGAGAATAATATGAAGATAGGGGCTAAGTGGTTGCACATGTCTCTTTTTTTGTTTAAGGTAAACCTTGTGAAACTTCAGACTATGATATTTCTCATTTAGGCCTTCAGACTGTGATATCTCCCTTGGCTCATTACTGCCATTACTTATAATGGGGGAGTTAGTCTAGATATAAAGAGGCAAAGCAAATATCCTCACAGCTTCATAACTTGTTACTGTTCATTCTCCTTGTATAAATAAGGGTGTGAATTTCAATGGGTAGCCTCTCCATGGAGTCTGTCCAGACAATTGGATACAAAAGCATGTTGTCTGTCCATCTGCAAGGTGTTACTTCACTTTGAGAAAAGGGGCCATTATGTTCATTTGATTGGTTTGGAGAAGCCTATATAAGTCGCATTGATGTAGTAAAAAAGGGGGACATGCGTGCCCAATCAAAAGGAGAAACCAAGATCATGTCTGATTTCGCTCACTTGGGAGGCTTTTACTTATAATGGGGGAATTAGTCTAGATATAAAGAGGCAAAGCAAATATCCTCACAGCTTCATAACTTGTTACTATTCATTCTCCTTGTATAAACAAGGGTGTGAATTTCAATGGGTAGCCCCAGAATCCAATCTAAACAGACCCAAATTACACTAGCAATACTTTCTACAACCCTATTCCACAAAAATATTATCCTTACACAGAGATCCCAACATGCCCAAACTCACATCCACCTCGAAGCCCAATCCATTTGAGAAGGTGCCTAGTCAAAGACTCCGACATCATTGGCTTCTCCAAGGCATTCATACATTTTTTTCTTTCTGAAAAGTGGATAGTGCCAAAAACAACTCTAAATACATCAAAAGCCTACTCCTTAACTTCACTATAAGACCTATGGAGCTTATCTCAAACAAGTTATAGTCTGCCAGCCATATGCCATAATTTGTAACATGGTTCATTCTTTTTTGACATAAATAGTGCAGTTCAAATGTTTTAGGTGTATTTGGCTTGCTCTACAGAATGTTAAAAATTTAGATACTTACCAAAAAGGGTGGAGGTGAAGATCAATTATCCTTAAGCTCAACCTATTACATGTAAAATTGTAAATAACATCAGAGTTGACAATTAGCAACATATAACTAAGAATGAGATAAATATAAATAAACTTACATATTCTCTGAACCATATTATGTGATTCCCAACAACATCGTTCATATTTTTTCTATCTGCATCTTTGATAAACAAAGATGCAGTCGGGTCATGGGTTATGAGTATAGAAACCTCATAGTACTCACCACCTAACTTCTTCCCCATGACCACATTATCATTATAATCAGACATTAGAATGCCGTTGGCAACTACTTGTCCAAAGAAATTTAGGATCCTCACCCTCCTCCCTGCCAATGAATCCTGTTAAAAATTTTGGATATAGATGTCTGATATACATGCATTCCAACATATTAAATCAGTTAGATTTCATTTACCTTTTTCCTTTGAGCATAACAAACACTTGTAGAACTCTGCACAAGTATATGTAGATTGTTAACATTAAGCAATTTTAGTATTGAAGTATGTCAACAGAATCTCATTACCTCATTATTTCCACGAGACTCAATTCTTTTCATTCTTTCTTCGAGAGCATCAATTTGTTGTTTTAGGCTTTCATTGTCCTGACGCAGCTTTTGTTCACTTCTTGAACCCCACAAGCTCTTTGGGGTAGGACCCGTGCCTATGCCATGGACTCTTCCAGTTCTGCCCCTTCCCAGAACTTGCTCATAAGTGTCCCCCACACTTGGAATTGAGCTTGATGTACTTGATTGCTACGTCAGCTTAATGTCTCGAATTTTATCCTACAATTTGAATGAAAAAAAATCATTGCAGCACTATCATAAAGAGAATTATGTCAACATTAGAATATCTATACATAATGAGAATTATGTGAACATTGGACAATTAACAAAGTTAATTAATTATACAGTCATTGCAGCACTCTCTTCATTAACTGGACCGCCAGCTTTCTTCATACGGGTCTTTATGAATAAGTCCCCACGATCAAGAGTAGCCCCAGTTTTTAGAAACTACAACATTGTACAGAAGTTAACTTAGACATAAACAAAATTATTTTGAATAGATCAACTTAGATGCTATGATGAGTATATATGTTACCTCCTCGTGGTAAATGTCAGCAAAACTTTTACTACCAGCATAGTGAAAAAATGTGTGTTTGGACTTATTTTGCTTGTTTGTTTCACTGCGTTTCTACAAATCAAAATGACAATTGTTAGAATAATTATGGAGTATCACTATATTTAGACTATAATCCAATTCCAATTACCTTGAATTCTTCCGAAGACCATATCTAAACAAGAATTTTCCATTGATCTTCAATTACTCTTGTGTCTGAACATGCAAAGTGTTGTTGCGCTTTTTGATATGGCGTGAAGAATTTCGTCATCAAGTCATACTTCCAAGATCTCCATTTCTAATCTAGATCCTTCATTACAAAATCATGCAAGCTGATGGGAATATCAAAATTTCTCTACATTTTTAAAATAAAAAGTTAGATGTAATCAAATGGAATAGAAAATTAAACAAACACATGTATTACATCACCTGGATAAAATCCCAAACATCGTCCTTGTTAGACGATGGCATTAGCCTCCAGGAAATGCAATCGATCAGCAGTTTATCCCCCATCCTTGCCACAGTGCCCAAGAATTGTTTCAGTAGCTGCCCCCCCTCTCCTAGTGGCTGCCCCAACTGATTAACTTTCACTAGTATGCATTCATTACTTTGCAATCCATGTACAGATCTTAACATTGTTGGGCCTCTCTTAACCACCTTAGAAGTGGAAGCAGATTGAGCATCTATGTGAATTCCTTTCCCTTGCAGGTCCTCCCTAAATTTCTCATACTCTTCTCTTGAGAACCAATCAGTTGTGAGCTGCAAAAAAAAAAAAACATTGAAGATATTCAACCATTGAACAAAGTACATATATAGTGTGAAAAAAGAACAATTAACGTTATTCAACTTACAAAAGATAGGTAGTCATTTGTGCCAAAGGATGCAGGAGTAGCGAGTATGATACGGAATATGAAATAAAGAACCATGAATCCACATTCTGTGTTCCCCTTTTGTTGGGGCACCTACAACATGAAAGATATTAATGATACTTTTATTTCATTTAGATATACAATTCAAACACTCCAAATTTAAAAGATTAACTTCGGCACGTGTAGATCAATTACTTTAAGTTCATCGGCCACTACTCTCATCTCCTTCCCTTCATATGCAATCTTTATGAAACTGCACCATCATACCAAATATACTTTTTATACATAAATATGTTTCAAAAAAAACATATAAAAATAGAATATATTACTTTTTCAACTCATTTTCGATCCTAGTTGGTTCCCCCATGTGAAGGGAGTCAAGGAGCATAAGGAACGGCATGTCATTTTCCCCTTTGTTACATATGACTACAAGCTGCCAATGATTCCTACAAATGAACAAAAAAATAAACAATGATGAGTTGTTATTGGATCATTATTGGATACTTAATACATAAAATACTTTAGGCATACCATATACAGATTGGAAGTAGAGAGTATGACTTCTCCAACAAAGAATTTTTCTGTACAATTGATTTAATTCTATTTACACTATCAAATGTCAATCTACAAAAGTTAAACCACAAACTTTCGAATATCTCGAAACGCTTTAAAAGCGTTGATGGAATGACACCCCACAGATACCTGCAAGTTTAAAGGAATTTAAAACACAGCAGACATACTATATTGGTGGAGCATGCTAGCCATGGAAAAATATTAAAGAAAACTAAAAATACACAAATACTCACTCAACATGTTCTTCAAATATTAATGTGTCCAACATCTCAGCCTCCCCTTCATACACTTCTTTCATTGTTTTCTTTTTTGCCTTTTCGCATCGGTACTGTATGATGGCCTTGTTCTCTTATTTGGCGAATCCTCTTTTTCTTGTTTGGAGTCCACCACTGTAAATCTCTTCCTTCGGCCCCTTCAAATTTTAAAGAACATGTTAACAACATGAAAAAAAATAATTAACATATTCAGTCAGAAAAATTAAACATATGCTTACAAGTTTTGTCACGCCCCGATATTTAGCAGCGGAATAAATACCGGGGGACGTGAACGATACAAACAGACGTATCACAGTTGAATAGTGCAGAGTCACGATTGAACAGAAGAACACATTTGAGACTATAATATGGTCATCCAAAAATATACTTTATTCCATTTCAGTCAACTAATTACAACCTTACATGGAGAGAATCAACTGAAAAGAGTTCCTTATTCAATAAAACTTCTAGAAAAGTTCACTATTACATAGACTACTCAATTGTCTATTTCTAAACTGTCATCTACTCATATGGCGGGTGCTCATCACTCTTGCTCTGCCCCATCGGACTCTATTGGCTCTTCATCACTTCCTGAAAAAGGGCAGGATGATAGGGTGAGCGAACTAGCTCAGTAGGATTTACATCTCAATATTGTGCGGGCACTAGTATACATGATTAACATTTTAAAAGGCAAGATATGAACATGATGACAATGCATGCAATACTAACAGATCGAATAGCAGAGTAGAACGGATATAATTTAAGATCAAAAGTCGAGTTGCATATATACAGTGGACAGATATTTCAAGAATAGAATCGTATCAAAAGAGATTGGCCATATTCAAACAGATATCACGTGTTCACATGATTCAGACGTATCATATCAAATCTTATCATATCAGATCAAATCAAACTTATCATATCAAACGAAGGCACATTCACACTAATCTTGAGTATTTGTTTGTGCTATGCCAAGCACCAGAAGTCCATACTCCCGCGGTTAATAAGTACATTGGGGCGCTCCTCCCCAGGACCGGACCAGGCCCCTTTTTTGCACAGGCATTGGATCAAATTTGGACCGGAGTCCCATGTTGTGCCGAACAAACAGATTCATATTATGGCCACAGAGTTTCAATAACAAGCTCGTAGTAAAAGGAACATGATCATTCATAGAGTCAAGGTATGACAAATAGCTCAAGAGAACAAGGCAGTATAACGACGTATCTTATGTTTCATAATTCATTAATGTCTTAACATGTGGATGTTTCTAAGGATAGATCGTATACAGAACATGTGCTCTCAATTCGCCAAGAAGGGTGTGCCTATTCGTGCAAAGGTGTAAGTGATGAGTCACGGATCTTTCCTAGCATGTATGCATATGACAAATAATTAATTGAACACCGGAAAGCATGTAACTATTGAAACTCATATGCAAATCATGACATTAACACCACTAACAAGTCCATACTAACATGTATGCATCCCCACATTCATATCATATTCTTATCTTATCAATTGACAATAAGCAAGATCACAAGATAACCCAATGGACATAAGATCAATCACAATTACACATTAGAATCGTATTCACATCATTACTATTTTTCAATGGGTTGATTTATTTTAGGTCCATGCATACTATATAACATCATGCACATGCTAGTAGACATCATGAAATGATCAGACCCAAAATATGCAATTTTTTTGTAAGGGTAGTGTCGGCACACCCCTTACTGGTGTCGACACAATGCTTCAAACACAAGACAAAATAATGCAAAACCGGTCAAGTAGTGTCGACACTAGATCAAGTAGTGTCGACACCATGCTTCAAATACAAGGCAAAATGATCAAGTAGTGTCGACACTAGATCAGGTAGTGTCGACACTAGAGACCCTTCCCAGAACACCTTCTGGGCCAATCTGGGACAGTGTGTCGACACTAGATCAGGTAGTGTCGACACTAGAGACCTTCCCAGAACACCTTTTGGGCTGTTTTGGGACAGTGTGTCGACACTAGATAAAGTAGTGTCGATACTAGTGGCCCTCCCGGAAAAAAACATATAAGTCAAGTGTAATCAGAAAACATGTCTCATGCAGTGATTCACTTTCCCCTCTTATAACTCTCTAATGAATGACATTTAGACAAAATGTTCAACACAAAAGATGACGAGGACAACTAGTAGAAGAACGTTTCTTTTGGGGGTTTGATCAAATTCGGTCTCGAATCCCACGAAAACATGTGAAGAACATAAAGCTAAGTGCAGCCCGAAATCGCAGTATCATGTAGAGACTCTCTTACCATGCTTATAACTCTCTAAAAAAAGACGTTTGGACAAAATGTCCAACATAAAATATGATCGTGACTTCAAGTAAAAGAACATTAATGAAGGAAGTTTAGTCTAATTCGGTCTTGAATCACGTGCATAATACGAAGAACGGGAAAAGACCTAACTGTGCGCGAATTAGGGAAAACTGCGAATACACAATGTATACTCCATGAAAACTAGTCAAACCAAGTGCAAATGAACCAAGACTCAGAGAACTACATGATGGTGTTGGTTTTCTTTAATCTTGGCCCGAGAACACCTACCTTAAAATGCTAAGAACTCTGTACAGATTTCTGAGTTGATGCAGAGCGAGGTTAAGGAAGACCACATTTTCCCCAACCGTTCTCCACTCCTCCAGCACTCCAAACTTGTTGCTCACGACCCAAACTTGTTGCTAACCCTTCCCTAAACGTTTTGTGAGGAGTTCTTATAGTTTTAGGGTGTAGTTACAAGTCCTAATGGGACTAAGAAAGGGGCTGCAAATTCTGCTCCCTGCTTTCCAAGAAATCTTGGATTCTCTCACCCAAAAGAGGTAGCAAAGGTTTAGAAAACCACCTCTTAGAGTTGGATCCGGTTTTGGCTTACCTTGCATGACTAATCACCCTAATTTTAACCCTAAATTGCCCTCTCTAATTATTGCATAATTACATACACGAATTTCTAGGTATTTTTTTGTCCCAATTTCTATCCTTGGGCCAAGTGTGCTCCATTGGCCCAAATCTTGTTAATGGGTCATTAATACATGGTGTTGGAAGTCTCTCCAACATGTTTATTTAATTTATGGTTGGGTTATTTTTCCGTGTTAACAATTTTCCGACTTAGTTTCCTAATTCGGGTAATTTGTCACGTGTGACGTACACTCGGCCAATCGGATTTTTTGTTGCACGAATTCCTTCGTGGAACTCTTAGGGACAATATTTGGGGTTGATTTATAATTTTTACGGAATTTTCCGATGTGTTTTCTCACGTACGATAGTGGTACGTAAGTTCTATTATTCCGATAATACGAAAGTTATTTATTTACTAATTTCATACTTGAATTTGTTCATGTGATATAAGTTGTTCATTGATCCAATTTCTTTTATGGACTATCCCCTCATATTTTTTGGAGTCCACCACAAATTTCTCATTTAGTTTATGATCTCATTTATACACCTAATAATGGGTTGTCCAACTTATTTCCTAATTACGATAAGAAGTCAGACTAACTCTTAAATATATCCCAAATGACTTCTATTGACCCAAAATTCTTGATGGATCATTAGAGGATATTATTTGAAGTCCATCTATGATTTTTATTTAATTTTCTGGCTCCTCTAGGTATGTGTGATAATGATTTTTTGACTTATTCCTTGAATACGACACTCAGTCGTAAAACACCTTAAACTTGGACCATCCGATTTTTCCTTTACACGAATTTCTCTGTGGGTCATTAGGGAGTATTATTTAGAGTTGAACTGTGGTTTTTATGAAATTTTCTAATAGATTTTTGTATGTATGATAATGACACGTGCATTTTTGCTATTTCACAAATATTGATTTTATCGTTTTCGATTTATTTTTAATTTTCCAATTACCGAATTTTCGGGGTGTTACATCCTCCCCCACTTAAAAGAATTTGGTCCCCAAATTCACATGTGTTTACGGGCTGGACTTACAGGGAATCAAATTGTGAATTTACTCATGACATAATGATTGATTGATGATGACACTTCAGGGTCAAATAAAAACGAGTTAGAAATGATACCTCTCCTTTACCTCCTATTTGGGTTGTGCTGCCATTTTTTCCCTGAACTTGATTTCTCATTAGGGCAATCCTTAACCTTGTGGTCTAGGCTGCCACAACAGAAACACTTGTCCTGAAATTTCCAGCACTCCTCGGACCGATGATTTATTTTGTTGCAATGCTGGCACCTTTCTACAGAAGCGGGAACTAGTTTCTTCTTGCACTTCTTGCACTTCTTTCTCTTGTGCGATCTGTTACTGTTGTTAGGCCGTTTCTCTCTGACTATAGGTTTGGAGTTACCTGTGGTTGTAATTTGTTCTTTCTTATTAGTTTCACCAACTCCTTTGTCATCCATAGACCTTTCCTTTCCATTTGTATCTCCCTTAGCCATTATTAGGGCATCCTCTAACAATTGAGCAGCTTGTCGTAGTGCTTTGGTTAATCTTTGGACCACTCTTCATCCATCCATAGATGGTGTAGGTATATCCTCCATTGCTATTTATTTAAGTTCCTTCAAAACAAACTATCACACGGTCAGTCTTCTTTACTCCTCGTTGATGCCTTGTAACTTACATTATTTAGTTATTAATAAGATTTTTGGACTAAGCCCAAGTTTCTACCCAATCTCACCAGGTAGGTACAAAGTTCTTGACACAAGCTGAGGGTTATAATGACACTTAACCTATCATTCCTAATTGCCTAGGACTTAGGGGAATCCCGGCTCGTTCGGCAGCCAATACATCCACTGAACAGGTACTCTTAGTCGGCAAGAAATGAGCCGACTTAGTCAATTGATCAACTATTCCCACCTTGCACCCCATGGTGATGTGCTTGGTCGGATGAATCCCATCTCTAACAGTTCCATCATTTGCTCTTTTAATTCCTTCAGTTCTGCGGGGGACATTCTATATGGTGCCCTAGATACTGGTGCTGCTCCAGGGACCAACTCGATGGTAAAATCGACCTCTCGCTCAGGAGGAATTCCTGGCAAGTCTTCTGGAAAAATGTCAGCGTATTCGCTGACAACATGGATGTCCTCAACTTTGACTTCCTTCTTTGTGATGACAACAGCAGCAAGAAAGGCCATACAACCTTTCCTCATCATCCTTTTGACTCAAAGTGCAGAGATAAGTGACAATCTCCTGCGATTCCTATCCCCTGTGAACACTAGTTTTTTTGGGTAATGGCTAAAGGTTACCCGACTTCTCCTGCAGTTGATACTAGCCCCATGTTTGTTGCTGGCCATTCAGTGTTACTTCTACCGACTCCCACCATGCCTTGGCATCCTTTTCCAATTGGAAAGTTGCCAGCAGTACTTTGTTCTGGTCCGTGCATTGCATGACCCTGAATACCCTTTCAATTTCCTTAACCCAGTGTTCAACAACATCTGGGTCAGTACTCCCTTCAAACCTAGGCGGATCCATATTCCAAAAATTCCAATGGAGATCACCGGCTCCGCGGTTACCTCCACCCTGGGTGGCTTGCAGGATAGCCTGAGTCAAGTTCTGTATTGTTTGTTGCATGTTCCTAGCCTGGGCACGTTCAGCGGCCATGAAGGTAATAAGTACCTTCAAGATAATAATACAAGTCAGTCATCTAAATATATCACGTGTGACCTCTATTCCCATGGTTCTACCCAAGCTCACATTAGGTACGCCAGATTTTGACTCGTGTGATCTAGTTTCATCCTATGTTCCTATTCCCTTGGACCCTAAAGTTTAGGGCTCTGATACCAACTGTCACGCCCCGATATTTAGCAGCGGAATAAATACCGCAGGACGTGAACGATACAAATAGGCGTATCACAGTTGAGTAACGCAGAGTCACAATTGAATATAATAACACATTTGAGGCTATATTAAGATCACCCAAAAGTATACTTTATTTCATTACATTCAACTAGATACAACCTTACATAAGAAAGAACCAACTAAAGGGTCCATTATTCAAATAAAACTTCAAGAAAAGTTCACTATTACATAGACTACTCAATTGTCTATTTCTAAACTGTCATCTACTCATATGGCGGGTGCTCATCACTCTTGCCCTGCCCCATCGGACTCTACTGGCTCTTCATCACTTCCTGAAAAATGGCAGGATGATAGGGTGAGCGAACTAGCTTAGTAGGATTTACATCTCAATATTGTGCAGGCACTAGTATACATGATTAACATTTTAAAAGGCAAGATATGAACATGATGACAATGCATGCAATACTAACAGATCGAATAGCAGAGTAGAACGGATATCATTTAAGATCAAAAGTCGAGTTGCATATACAGTGGACAGATATTTCAAGAATAGAATCGTATCAAAAGAGATTGGCCATATTCAAACAGATATCACTTGTTTACATGATCAGACGTATCATATCAAATCTTATCATATCAGATCATATCAAACGAAGGCACATTCACACTAATCTTGAGTATTTGTTTGTGCTATGCCAAGCACCAGAAGTCCATACTCCCGCGGTTAATAAGTACGTTGGGGCGCTCCTCCCCAGGACCGGACCAGGCCCCTTTTTTGCACAGGCATTGGATCAAATTTGGACCGGAGTCCCACGTTGTGCCGAACAAACAGATTCATATTATGACCACAGAGTTTCAATAACAAGCTCGTAGTAAAAGGAACATGATCATTCATAGAGTCAAGGTATGACAAATAGCTCAAGAGAACAAGGCAGGATAACGACGTATCTTATGTTTCATAATTCATTAATGTCTTGACATGTGGATGTTTCTAAGGACAGATCGTATGCAGAACATGTGCTCTCAATTCCCCAAGAAGGGTGTGCCTATTCGTGCAAAGGTGTAAGTGATGAGTCACGGATCTTTCCTAGCATGTATGCATATGACAAATAATTAATTGAATACCGGAAAGCATGTAACTATTGAAACTCATATGCAAATCATGACATTAACACCACTAACAAGTCCATACTAACATGTATTCATCCCCACATTCATATCATATTCTTATCTTATCAATTGACAATAAGCAAGATCACAAGATAACCCAATGGACATAAGATCAATCACAATTACACATTAGAATTGTATTCACATCATTACTATTTTTCAATGGGTTGATTTATTTTAGGTCCATGCATACTATATAACATCATGCACATGCTAGTAGACATCATGAAATTATCAGACCCAAAATATGTAATTTTTTTGTAAGGGTAGTGTCGACACACCCCTTACTGGTGTCGACACAATGCTTCAAACACAAGACAAAATAATGCAAAACTGGTCAAGTAGTGTTGACACTAGATCAAGTAGTGTCGACACCATGCTTCAAATACAAGGCAAAATGATCAAGTAGTGTCGACACTAGATCAGGTAGTGTCGACACTAGAGACCCTTCCCAAACACCTTCTGGGCCAATCTGGGACAGTGTGTCGACACTAGATCAGGTAGTGTCGACACTAGAGACCTTCCCAAAACACCTTTTGGGCTGTTTTGGGACAGTGTGTCGACACTATATCAAGTAGTGTCGACACTAGTGGCCCTCCCAGAAAAAAACATATAAGTCAAGTGTAACCAGAAAACATGTCTCATGCAGTGATTCACTTTCCCCTCTTATAACTCTCTAACGAATGACATTTAGACAAAATGTTCAACACAAAAGATGACGAGGACAATTACTAGAAGAACTTTTTGTTGGGGGTTTGATCAAATTAGGTGTCGAATCAGAAAACATGTGAATAACATAAAGCTAAGTGCAGCCCGAAATCGTTGTATCATGGAGAGACTCCTTTAACATGCTTATAACTCTCTAACGAAAGACTTTTGGATAAAATGTCCAACTTAAAAGATGATCTTGACTTCATGTAAAAGAACTGTTATGAAGGAAGTTTAGTCTAATTCAGTCTTAAATCATGTGCATAATAAGAAGAACAGGAAAAGCCCTAACTGTGCTCGACTTAGGGAAAACTGCGAATACGCAATGTATACTCCATGAAAACTAGTCAAACCAAGTGCAAATGAACCTAGACCTAGAGACTACATGATGGTGTTGGTTTTCTTTAATCTTGGTCCGAGAACACCTACCTTTAAACACTAAGAACTCTGTACAGATTTCTGGGTTGATGCAGAGCGAGGTTGAGGAAGACCACGTTTTCCCCAGCCATTCTCCACTCCTCCAGCGCTCCAAACTTGCTGCTCATGACCCAAACTTGTTGCTAACCCTTCCCTAAACATTTTGTAAGGAGTTCTTATAGTTTTAGGGTGTAGTTACAAGTCCTAACGGGACTAGGAAAGGGGCTGCGAATTCTGCTCCCTACTTTCCTAGAAATCTAGGATTCTCTCACCCAAAGGAGGTAGCAAAGGTTTAGGAAACCACCTCTTAGAGTTGGATCCGGTTTTGGCTTACCTTGCATGACTAATCACCCTAATTTTAACCCTAAATTGCCCTCTCTAATTATTGCATAATTACATACACGAATTTTTGGGTATTTTCTTGTCCCAATTTCTATCCTTGGGCCAAGTGTGCTCCATTGGCCCAAATCTTGTTAGTGGATCATTAATACATGGTGTTGGAAGTCTCTCCAACATGTTTATTTAATTTATGGTTGGGTTATTTTTCCGTGTTAACAATTTTCCGACTTAGTTTCCTAATTCGGGTAATTTGTCACGTGTGACGTACACTCGGCCAATCGGATTTTTTGTTGCACGAATTCCTTCGTGGAACACTTAGGGACAGTATTTGGGGTTGATTTATAATTTTTACGGAATTTTCCGATGTGTTTTCTCACGTACGATAGTGGTACGTAAGTTCTATCATTTCGATAATACGAAAGTTATTTATTTACTAATTTCATACTCGAATTTGTTCATGTGACATAAGTTGTTCATTGATCCAATTTCTTTTTTGGACTATCCTCTCATATTGTTTGGAGTCCACCATAAATTTCTCATTTAGTTTATGATCTCATTTATACACCTAATAATGGGTTGTCCAACTTATTTCCTAATTACGATAAGAAGTCAGACTAACTCTTAAATATATCCCAAATGACTTTTATTGACCCAAAATTCTTGATGGATCATTAGAGGATATTATTTGAAGTCCATCTATGATTTTTATTTAATTTTCTGGCTCCTCTAGGTATGTGTGATAATGATTTCCTGACTTATTCCTTGATTACGACACTCAGTCGTAAAACGCCTTAAATTTTGACCATCCGATTTTTCCTTTACACGAATTTCTCTGTGGGTCATTAGGGAGTATTATTTAGAGTTGAACTGTGGTTTTTATGAAATTTTCTAATGGGTTTTTGTATGTATGATAATGACACGTGCATTTTTGCTATTTCACAAATATTGATTTTATCGTTTTTTATTTATTTCTAATTTTCCAATTACCGAATTTTCGGGGTGTTACATGTTTGATGTTGTAGCCTTTTCAACTTGTAAACTGCAATATTAAGAATAAATTGAGAAATGAGAGGGCAAAAAGAGGTTTACAATAGCAAGCTGCAGGTATGAAGATGTTTTCTAATTAGTTTAGAGAACTCAGATACAAAAATCTCATGGACAGCGGGAGAACAACAATACAGACCTTGTTCTAATTTAAAAAAAAAAACTCTGACATACCATACTTGTTCTAGAAACTGCATGCACTTGATAGCAGAGAACAGTCACAATTTGGTACAATCTGGCAACTGAAGTAACTGAACTAACCACTTAAAAAAAAAAACTCTGACATAATGACAGCAGAGAACAGTCACAATTTGGTACAATTTGGCAACTTAACTAACCACTTAAAAAAAAAACTCTGACATAATTTGGTACAGAGCAAATTGATCACCCTACAGGCAGACTCTTAGAATTAATAAGTTAGATGTACCATTATGTCAACTGCATGCACTTGATTTCCACACATCAATGCCATTCATTCATCTTGCAAAAATTTTCCACTTTCTGTGATGTTTCGAGATGAATGTGCTTTTATGCACATGGATTGGAGTCCCTTCCATTAGGACAGATACTTGTCATTTAATTCTAGATACCAAGGGGAAAATATAGCATGATCAAAATATATTCTGATTTTAAAAAAAGTATCATAGAACAGTAAAAGACCAATATCCTAATTCAAAATCAAGAAAATATTACAAGTATAGGTACATATATCTTCAAATTGGGATCTCTACACCATCAATGTCGTCTCTGTCCCATGTGATGTTTATGTCATAAAAACAACAACAACATCATCAATGTTTACATCTTTTGCATCATTTTTAGTAATTTCTTCATTTTCCATGTCGAAGAAATTTCTCGGCTTTGTTTTCCTCACAACAGACCATCCTTCAATTTTAGGATCCTCTACATACCATACTTGTTCCACTTGAGAGGCCAAAACATATGGTTCACTTGTACGTAATTTATAGTTTAGGTTGACCAATGTGAAACCCTCTTCTTTAATTACCCCTTGCTAAATATCAACCCAGTCACACTTGAAAAGTAATACCTTTCTTTGATCGTAATAATTCGACTCTAATATTTCTTGAAGAACACCATAATATGTCACCTCATCTCGAATAGGAGCCTTGTCTTTAACACTGGAAAAACTTGAAGTTTTTGTAGACATAACAACCCCACTATTCTGTGACTTCCTATGAAGTTCAATATGCCGAGTTTGAAAATGGAACCCATTTACTAAACATACGTTAAACTTCTTCCCCACATTCAATGGCCGATATTTCAGCACAATTGTGTTTGCATCTAACCCATGATTGTACTTGCCTTGTAAAGAGATAACCTAAAAAAAAAGGTTACATGTTGGTTATCATTAAAACACAGGTGATGTAGACTAAAAAAAGGTTACAATCATTTAATTACTTTACACTTAAACCAATCTGGAAACTGTAATGTATGACATCGCTCAATTTCCAATTCACTTGCTCGTGGTCTTGTTTTCCTTATTTCTTCAAGATGCATACTACGTACAAAATGTGGACAATACATTAACGGTATGGTATTGAGAAACAATACATTAATGGGTTGTCATTTGACTTACCTTATGTAAGGAGATATGTCTTCACAATTAAATAGTACATAGAGATGAGCTTGGTTCAACTCGTCATTCCTAAGATGACAAGTAGTTCCACCACCTAAACATCGACCATTTCTTGAAAAAATATCCCATCCTTTTTGTGTCACTTTTTCAGCCCCTTCATCTTCATTTCTTAAAGGCTGGTTAAGCCATGTCTCAACATCATCGTCTAGATATCTCGAAGAAAAGATAAGAGTCTCCTCTGCTATATACCCTTCTGCCATTGACCCCTCTGGACGTGCCCTATTTCGTACATAGGACTTAAGTTTCACCAGAAACCTAGTGGAGATTCAAAATGAAATCAAGTATTATTAGTAATAGTGTACAACCGTTAGGCACAAGTATAAGATTAATGCAAACCATTCAATAGGGTACATTCATCTATACTGAACTGGGCCAGCAAGCCTTGCTTCGTCAGGTAAGTAGATGAGAAGATGTACTATTATATCAAAAAAACTTGGCAGGAAGATCATCTCTAATCAACACAATATGTTTGCAATTTCTTGTCTAAGCTTATAGAAATCACTTGACAATGAAATCTTGGAACATATTAGAGAAAAAAAATTGCATACATCGTTAATTGCAGATCTCAGTCCTTTTGTGTCACTCCCCTCATTGCTACTGGAAGCAATTGTTGCATGAGGACATGACAATCATGACTTTTAAACCCCAAGTTTACTTATGATCATTGGGATTTACATGCCTTGATATGTTTAATGCATAGCCATCTGGAACTTTCACAGTTTTCAAAACCTTGCAAATCGTATCCTTCTCCATCTTGCTCAAAGTGAACATGATAGGTGGCAATAGCAATCTGTTAGAATCCAGAGTTTGAGGTTGAAGAGTGGCCCTTATACCCAAATGTTGGAGATCATGTCAAGATTTCAAACCATCTTTTGTTTTGGCATCAACATCTAACAAAGTTCCAATAATACTATCACAAGCATTCTTCTCGATATGCATGACATCGAGATTATGTCTCAATAGTAAGGACTTTCAATATGGTAAGTCAAAAAAATGCTTTCTTCTTCCAATTGGTATGACACTCAAGAGTGGATGATGATGTTGCAGCTTCCTTTTATTTTCTTTTCACCCCTACTTTAAATTTGAGAACTTTCCCAAAAGTAAATTTAAGTGGATGCAACTGCTTAAGTATATCAACTCCAGATAACACACTTGGTCTGGCTCTCATTTCCTCTTTTCCATCAAACATTTGTTTCAAAGAACGAAACTTATGACCCACACCTAACCATCGACGATGATTAGTGTAACAAAATTTTCTACTTCCTTTTAACCACAAAGATGTTGTATCTGCATTGCATGTAGGGCAAGCTAATCGGCCCTTAGTGCTCCAGCCAGAAAGATAACCATATGTAGGAAAATTGTTAATTGTCCAAAGTAGTGCAGCATGTATAGAAAATATTTCACCCTTATAAGCATCGAATGTTACAACTCCATGCCAAAAAATTGTAATTCTTCAATAAGTGGCTAAAGATAGACATCAATATCATTTCCTGGACCTTTAGGACCAAGAATGAGTAACGACACAAAAATACTTTGTGGCTTCATACACAACCATAGAGGTAAGTTGTATGGTGTCAACAACACAGGCCATGTACTATGACTCGTACTCATTACCCCAAATGGGTTGAAACCATCACTTTCCAAGCCTAGGCTGTAACACCCCAAAAATTTTATTTACTAGAAAAATGTGAATAATTTGATTGTTAAATATAAATACTATCATGAGATGTAATTAACTTTAATTTAGGATTAATTGGTAATAATAAATGTTATTCCAGTATCGTACTCAGAGATGTGCGCTCCGACAGGGCGACACCGGAATTCTGTAACGAAAATGAAATCCGAGAACACCATAATTTATAGAAAAATGTGCTGATATTAGAAATGTAAATATCCGGAATTTTTGGCGTGTGGATTTCAAGATTAAGTCGACGCAATGATTTTCCAGGTAATTTTTGCTCGGTGAAAAATAAATTCTAAAAATTAAACTAAAATCACCATAATTTGTAAAACCTTCCCATTAGCTTATGGTTGAAATTTCAACTTGAATGAACACTATTTAGATATATAAACATGGGGTCAAATGGGCTAGCTGAATTTCCAACCAATTACGGTAACTATTTTTTGGGTTATTTCTTGCTTACGTATTAGGGGCTACCTAAGCCCATTTCACATGGGGTAGAAGACCTACACGTTTTACCCTACTTGTAACTCTTGAGGGTTGTATGGTAAATGTGGCTTTGGGTGGTTAATGAGGCTTTTTACCTCAACACATGTATGGCCTATATACATGCCATACATGCATGGGGTATTAGAGTTTATAAAAACTCTCTCTTCACCCATCGTGCAAGCCTTTCCTGCTGCTGCTGCTGCTGCTGTGCTTGCCAGTCTCCTTGTTGTTGGTGTTTTTGTTGCTGCTTGCTTGAGCTGCTACTGCTTCTTCTTCTTCTTTTGATTGCCACTTCTTCAACTGCATCGGCTGAAGCTGCTATTCCTGCCGCCATCTTGTTCTTCTTCACACTGCTACTGACTCTACATGGAGGAGAAGAAGACCCTTCATTCTTTCTCCAAACAGGTAGGATTCCTTCTTCCTTCTTTCTTCTCATTCTTGTTTCTTATTCTTGCTTAAAAGCTTCATGTTTAGGTGTTTACCATGTACACACTTGACTCTAATTCTGAAAACACTCATAGAAGTGTTTGTTCTATTCTTTGTAATCATGTTTTAGCTAAAGTTTGTGTTATGTTCAAGCATATTGTGAAACTCATCCTATTAGATACAAGAAAATAATGTCAGGAGGTGTTCCACTTCTGGTTATCATTTTGCCTTAGATTTCCATGCCACAACATACTCCTATTGTACTCCTTGTTTCCTTCATGTTAGTAGTGTTTCAAGATTTAAACAAAACCCTTTAGATGTTGTTATCATGTTAGGAAACATAGAAACAATTGGTAGAGTTTCCTGAGGTGGTATCATACCATTTCTTGAAGTTTGGCATGCGCCTATCGACAACAACAATTCACCTGTCGATAAGGTCCATACTTCCAGACCCAGATTGTGCAAATCACCAGTAGCTATCAACAGATATCCTTCATCTTTCGATAGATGGCTCTTACTTGTCGATAGACACCCTTGGTCTGTCGACAGGCAATGGTCAGATTCCAGAAATTTGGTTCTGGAAGACAGTGGCTGTCGACAACCACCTTCTAGTTGTCGACACACACTATCCAATCTTGCTTTCCAGCACCTTTTCTTGTCCAATCTTCTATTGTTTCATTATACTATTAGCTTAGCAAGTTGTTTCCCTCATTCTCTTTGGTCTCTACCTCATTAGCACTAAGAGGGATCATTCAATTACTTTCCATAATCTACTTTGGATTATCCTTGAAGTCCCCAAGTACAATTAATTCCTATTTGGTTACAACCTTCTGTATCCATTAGCACTAATTCATAAACTTTTGTTATATAAAAGACCTTGAGTACTTGTGTACCCCCACTTGAATCTTTTAAAGAAATGTATTATGATGACAATTTGTGAGTCTTTGGACTCAGTTGAGTTATATGCCTATGCAAATGGGGCTGGTCGAGTCCCAGGGGGAGCACCCAAATTCGTTTAGTGGCCGTACAGAACAATAAAGGATCTGTGGATGCTTGGCATTGCATCAATACAAGCATGATTGGTCATCATGTTATCTTATCATGTGTGAATATTTGAATCAGAACATGAATATTACCATGAATTCTTGACCATGTACTCGTAATTCAGTACTTCTGTTCTACATTTATTGTCTAGCTGACATGCTTGTCCAATCATCTTTGGTATCCAGTACTGGCAATAGTTAAGTATCTTATTATGATCTTTGGACATCTTAATCCCTTTTGATTAGAAGAATTGAATCCTACTGGGCTAGTTAGCTCACATAATCCTACTTTTTCAGGTGATCAGGTTGAGCTTAATGCTTAAGGGGAGTGTGCTGAGTGGAACATCCAAACTTCAGAAGCCCAGCAATTTTACTTTTCTTAGTTTTGTAAATATGAAGTGTAATCAAGTTTTCTGTCTTCTACTTCTCTTATAGACAGTACTGAGGAGTGCCATGTAATTAAGCTTCCGCTATGTCAATGTTAGATGAATAAAACATAAGTCCTATTTCTTGAGCTTGATTTCTGTCATTTTCGATAAATAGACTTTTGTTAGGACATGATAGATAAATTGGTATCAGCGCCTTAGGTTCCATAAACCTATGGAATGACCAGTGAGTTGGGGTAGGAACTTGGGATTAGTTATAATGGTAATAGTGATTTTGTAATTATGTAGGTATTTAACTTGTTATTTGCTATAGCATGGACATGAATGCTCAGGAACGACTAGTGGCAGCAATGGAAATGCTCCATCAAGATATAGAGTTATATGCTCAGGCCCAAAGGGAAGCACATGTGCAGATCAAGGAGGAAGTGCTGAACTTGACTGTGGGTTCATTTCTGGCAGGAAATCCCCATGCCTCCTTGGAGACCATGACCTAAATAAAGAGTAATCTAGACAGTTTGAAGCTGGGACAGGACATGCTGCTCCATCAAGTTGAAGGATATTAGGAAGTGCTTTTTAAAGCAGTAAGGGAGCTGTACCATGGGCCTGGGGGAGATCAGCAACCGTCTGTGGAGTCCATTGTTCAAACTTGAAGTTAGTTAGAGAATGAGGAACTCACTTTTATAACCTCTCTTTTGTTAAATAGTGATTGTATATATAACTCACATGTATATGTGAAGTGAGAGGTTAAAGGATGTTGATGTGTTGCAAATATTTTCAGCTTATTAAGAATCTTGTAAATATTATGTAGCTTATTAGAACAAGAATGTTAATGTAATATTTTGGCTAGTTAATGAAAAGTGAAGTGTTATGTGAAATTGAAATTTGTATGTGATGAATATGAGCATGGTTTGGTTATGGTATTAATGTATGCATTGTTGGATGTCTCAGATAATTTTTCAAGTTAATTATGGAAGGAAGTGATACAAATTGGAAGAAAATGGAAAGCTCAATGCATGATCTGACACGGGTAATGAGGATTGTGGCCAAGAACAACAACCACAATGGAACAAGTTTGTTTAAGGATTTCCGAAGTCTTGATCCTCCAAGATTTGCAGGTAGCACAGATCCGGATGAGGTTGAGAATTAGTTAAAGGATATTGAGAGAATCTTTAAAGTGATCCGATGTATAGAAGAGTAAAAGATACGCTTAGCAACATTTCAGTTAGATCATGATGCTCGAGCATGGTGGGAAATAGTGGAATCTACTCTAGAGGATCCAAACCAGGTTGGTTGGGAGGAGTATGTGGAGTTGTTTAATGATCAGTATTTTTCTGAGGTAATTCAGGAGAAGAAAGCTAACGAGTTTGTTGGTTTAAAGCAACTCAGAATGTCGGTGTCGAAGTATGAGGCACAGTTTGCCTGATTGTCTAAGCATGCTCCTTACTTAATAGCCACAGAAAAGTTGAAAGCGAGGAGATTTATGAACGGTCTACGTCCAAATTTCATTACGCAGCTAACACCTCATTTGATTACCACATATTCTGAAATGGTTAAAAGAGCCTTGGCACTAGAAGCTACTAAAGATATTGTGGAGAAAATTAGAGGAAGGTCTGGTGATGGTTCTTCTGACCGTAAGAGGAAATTTGAGTTAGGGAATGCCCCTAAGGTTCAACAGTCAACTAAGAAAGCAGGGAAAGCTCCAGTTGGAAACAAGGATGTGTGTCGGCATTGCCACCTCAGTGGACATAAGACTGAGAACTGTTGGCGTAGGTTGGGTGCTTGTCTCCGATGTGGAAGTACTCAACATCGGATTTCGGATTGTCCTATGATAAAGAACACACCAGCAAACCAGCATCCCCGAACCAAGCAAGGACGTTTGCAAGCCATTCAGGAAGTGGAACCTGAATCTTCACATGAGGGCGGACTTATTAAAGGTACATTACTAGTAAACTCAAAACCCGCATATGTATTATTTGATTCAAGAGCTACACATTCTTTCATTAGCTATGAGTTTTCTAGATCTATAGGAATGCAGTCAGTTCCACTACCTACATAGTTAGAGGTTACAACTCCTTTAAGTGAGGGTAAGAAATTTAAGGAATATTACCCTGCTAGTCAAATTCTAGTCAAAGAACATAATTTGCCAGGTGATTTGATATGTCTTGAGATGTGGGATTATGATGTAATCCTTGGGGTAGATTGGCTATCTAAACATCATGCAAATTTGGATTGTCAATTAAGACAAGTAACCTTTCTGGGTAAGGAAGTTTACTCCACGACTTTTGATAAACCCTGTACAAGAAGAATACCCATAATCTCGGCAGTTAAAGCATGTAAGTTAGTACAAAAGGGATGTCAAGGGTATTTGGCTTCTGTAACACTAATAAATCAGAACACCACTGGGTTGAAGGATATTCCAGTAGTAAAAGAATTTCTTGATATTTTTCCGGAAAAATTACCTGGTTTACCATCTAGTAGAGAGGTAAACTTTTCAATTGAACTGGTTCTAGGAGCCACACCAATTTCAAGAACGCCTTATAGAATGTCAATGGAAGAGTTGAAAGAATTAAAAAGGCAATTGATGGAATTGATAGAGAAAGGATTCATTAGACCCAGTACATCTCCTTGGGGTGCTCCAGTGTTATTTGTTAAGAAGAAGGATGTGACTATGCGATTATGCATAGATTATAGACAATTGAACCAGTTAACGATTAAGAACAAATACCCGCTTCCTAGAATTGATGATTTATTTGATCAATTGTCTGGAGCTCAGTATTTTTCAAAGATTGATCTTAGGTCCGATTATCATCAATTAAGAATTCAAGAAGAGGATTTTCACAAGACAACTTTTCGAAGTAGATATGGGCACTACGAATTTGTAGTGATGTCGTTTGGATTGACTAATGCACCTGCAGCATTTATGCATTTGATGAATGACGTATTCAGATCATATTTGGATCAGTTTGTGGTTGTATTTATTGATGACATATTGATCTACTCTAAGAGTGTAGAAGAACATGAAGCACATTTATAGATTACTTTGCAACTATTACGAGATCATAAGTTGTATGTGAAGTTTAGTAAATGTGAATGTTCTTAGGACATGTCATTTCTAGAGTAGGATTGTCAGTAGATTCTTCTAAAATTGAAGCTATTCAGAAGTGGGAACGACCTAAGAACCTTACTGAAATTTGAAGTTTTTTGGGTATGGCTAGTTATTACCAGCGGTTTGTTAAAGATTTTTCCAGGATTGCTTCACCTCTCACAAAACTAACTCGAAAAGGAACTGCATTTGAATAGAGTGAGAGTTGCGAGCAAGCATTTCAAATATTGAAGGAATGTTTATCATCTGCCCCAGTTTTAGCCTTGTCGGTAGAAGGAAAAACATTTGAAGTTTATAATGATGCATCAAACATCGGATTAGGATGTGTATTGATGCAGGAAGGAAGAGTTATTGCCTATGCTTCTAGACAATTAAAGACTCGTGAGAAAAATTACCCAGTACATGATTTGGAATTGGCAGTGGTAGTTTTTGCTCTTAAGCTCTAGAGACACTACTTGTATGATAATCAATTTATAATGTACTCTGATCATAAAAGTCTGAAATATTTATTTTCACAGAAGGAATTGAACATGAGGCAAAGAAGGTGGATGGAATATATCAAAGATTATGATTTTAAGATTGAGTACCACTCTGGAAAAGGCAATATTGTGGCTAATGCTCTCAGTAGAAATCCCATGGCTAGAATATTCCAATTGCAAGTCAAAGAATGGAAGTTGTTGGAAGAATTTTCTACATTGAGTCTAAAAGTTGAACCATAAAAAGATAGAGTTGTGATTGATAATTTGATAGTACAATCAGATCTATTAAGACAAATTGAAGAACAACAAGACAATGACCCTATATTGATAGAAATCAGAGAAAAACTGACTTCCAGACCTGACTTCAATGAAGATGCACATGGAAATCTTCTGTTCTGGAACTGGTTGTGTGTACTGGATAGTTCAGAAATCAAGAAGCAAATATTAGAAGAAGCTCATCGAGCACATTATACTATCCATCTAGGAGCTGTCAAAATGTACCAGGACTTAAAGAAAAATTTCTGGTGGTGTAACATGAAGAAAGACATTGTGGACTTCATAGCTAAATGTTTAACATGTCAGAAAATAAAGGCAGAACACCAGAAACCCGAAGGAAGTTAAAACCTCTTGAGGTACCTGAATGGAAATGGGATAGTGTTGGTATGGATTTTATTGTGGGATTACCCAGAACACGTAGTGGATACGATGCAATATGGGTAATAATTAATCGACTTACAAAGTCAGCTCACTTCTTGGCTATTAAGACAAGATGGTTAGTCAATATATAAGCAGCTCTGTACTTGAAGGAAACTGTTCGACTGCATGGAATTCCAAAAGATATTATTTCTGACAGAGATGCAAGGTTCACTTCACATTTCTGGAGAGAATTACAAGATGCATTAGGAACCAAGCTGAAATTTAGTATTGCATTTCATCCTCAAACCGATGGACAAACGGAATGAGTAAATCAAATTATTGATGATATGTGTCGTGCTTGTGTTCTAGAATTTGGAAATGATTGGAGTAATCAATCGGCAATTATGGAGTTTGCTTATAAGAACAGCTATCAGTCTACTATTCAAATGGCACATTTGAAGCGTTATATGGCCAGTAGTGTAGATCACTGTTATGTTGGGTGGAGTTGAAAGAAACACACATTCTCGAACCTGAAATGATCCAAGAAACAACAGAAATTATAAAGTTGGTGCAAGATTGAATGAAAGCTGCCCAAGACCGATAGAAAAGCTATGCTGATCAATGAAGAAGAGAGCTGGAATTTCAACAAGGTGATCATGTGTTCCTTAAAGTGTCACCCTGAAGAGGAATCAAGAGGTTTGGAATCAAAGGAAAGTTGAGTCCAAGATACATTGGACCATTCGAGATAATAAAGAGAGTTGGGGAGATGACATATTAGCTGGCACTTCCACCTCAATTATCCAATATACATGACATCTTTCATGTGTCAATGTTGAAGAAATATGTTTACGATCCAAAGCATATTATTGAATATCATGATTTGGATGTACAAGAAAACTTGGCATATGAAGAAAGACCTGTGCAAATCCTCGACAAAAAGATCAAGCAACTTCGGAACAAGGAGGTTCCATTATTAAAGATTCAATGGAATAAACGAGGACAAGAAGAAGCAATGTGGGAATTGGAAGATGCCATCAAAACAAGTATCTGGAATTGTTTATAGGTCAGTATTATATGTAGTTGCTCTCTTATTTGTTAAATTTAGAGGGCCAAATTTTCTTTAGTGGGGAAGAGTTGTAATGCCCTGAAAATTTTATTTACTAGAAAAATGTGAATAGTCTGATTGTTAAACATAACTACTATCATGAGATGTAATTAACTTTAATTTAGGATTAAATGGTAATAATAAATATTATTCTAGTATCGTACTTAGAGGTGCCCACTCCGACAGGGCGACACTGGAATTCTGTAACGAAAATGAAATCCGAGAGCACCATAATTTCTAGAAAAATGTGCTAATATTAGAAATGTAAATATCCGGAATTGTTGACGCGTGGATTTCAAGATTAAGTCGACGCAATGATTTTCCAGGTAATTTTTGCTCGGTGAAAAATAAATTCTAAAAATTAAACTAAAATAATCATAATTTGTAAAACCTTCCCATTAGATTATGGTTGAAATTTCAACTTGAATGAACACTATTTGGATACATAAACATGGGGTCAAATGGGCCAGCTGAATTTCCAACCAATTACGATAACCATTTTTTGGCTTATTTCTTGCTTACGTATTAGGAGCTACGTAATCCCATTTCACATGGGGTAGAAGACCTACACATTTTACCCTACGTGTAACTCTTGAGGTTGCATGGTAAACATGGCTTTGGGTGGTTAGTGAGGCTTTTTACCTCAACACATGTATGGCCTACGTGCCATACATGCATGGGGTGTAAGAGTTTATAAAAGCTCTCCTTTCACCCATCATGCAAGCCTTTCCTACTAATGCTGCTAGTGTGCTTCCCAGTCTCCTTGCTGTTGGTGTTGTTGCTACTGCATGCTTGAGCTATTGCTGCTGCTTCTTCTTTTGATTGCCACTTCTTCAACAGCATCGACTGAAGCTGCTATTTCTGCCGTCATCTTGTTCTTCTTCACACTGCTACTGACTCTACGTGGAGGAGAAGAAGACCCTCCATTCTTTCTGTAGACAGGTAGGATTCCTTCTTTCTTCTCATTCTTGTTTCTTATTCTTGCTCTAGAGCTTCATGTTTAGGTGTTTACCGTGTACACACACTTGACTCTAATTCTGAAAACACTCATAGAAGTGTTTGTTCTATTCCTTGTAATCATGTTTTAGCTAAAGTTAGTGTTATGTTCAAGCATATTGTGAAACTCATCCTATTAGATACAAGAAAATGTTGTCAGGAGGTGTTGCACTTCTAGTTATCATTTTGCCATAGATTTCCATGCCACAACATACTCCTATTGTACTCCTTGTTTCCTTCATGTCAGTAGTGTTTCAAGAGTTAAACAAGACCCTTTAGATGTTGTTATCATGTTAGGAAACATAGAAACAATTGGTAGAGATTCCTGAGGTGGTGTCATACCATTTTTGGAAGTTTGGCATGCGCATGTCGACAACAAGAATTCACCTGTCGACAGGGTCCATACTTCCAGAACCCAGATTGTGCAGTGTTGGGTTCTCATATTGGAGAATGTTGGGTTACAACAAGTGCTTAAATGTTTTTGATGATGAGCAATACTAATTGATGTTATGTTTGTTTTTGATGATGAACATTTCATGAACAAGACAAAATTGATGTGTTATGAATGTGTGAAACACGATGAGAATGACAATTGGATGCAAATGAAACACGTTTTATATGTTCATTATATCTCACTAATTATGTCTTTTAATGTAGGTGTGAATGTACACAAGACAGCCCAAAATCCAAGTGCAAAAGAATAAGACAAGTTGCTGAAATAGTGCACCTGTCAACAGATGAATAGTGCATCTGTCAACAGATGAATAGTGCATCTGTCGACAGATGAATAGTGCATCTGTCGACAGATGATTTTCGCCTGTCGACAGATCCACACAGAAATCTATTTCCAGAAAGCCCAGTCTTCTGGTTTTTGCAAACTTGTCAACATCTGTCGACAGCAGCAAGTCGGCTGTCGACAGACGGAGTTTTGGGAAGATCTAATGGCTAGGATATGATCTATATTTGGGTGTTTCCTTTTATCACGACTCTCTATGCTTGGACACCATTATATAAGGATCATATGAGGCTATTTTCGCAGCAAGGGGAGCCTCCACACAAAAAACCCTAACCCAAGAACAAGAAGAAGAAGGCTCCCATGTTTTTTGCTTCAACTCTTCATCCAACACGAGGAAGATCCATCTCACGAGCAGAGTTGAAGTTGGTTTGTCTGTCCTTCAAGCTTCTCTATCAACTAATACCTGTCAAGACAAAGCTTGAAGTTCTTCTAGACGACCACCACGAGGAGTTCTTCATTTGGATTTGATCTGCAACTCAGAACTCTTCTTTTATTCTACCTTTCATATCTTTGTGTGTGTGGTAGTGGTTCAAGCGTTCCTTGTGCTTGATCCACATGTGGATTGTTGTTCTGATTGCGTGTTTGCATCAGACAACGTGTGTGTGGTGTGTTGGTCAGATCAAGGCTAGAGGATCTGATCTTTTGTGGACTTGATCTAGCGTGTGTGTGTGTGGTTGAGCCGGTGTGCTCGTGTGTGTGTTGTACTCAGTTCTTGAGTAGTGTGTCCTCACTGTGTGGGGGGTGGACGTAGGAGTCATGTGGTGTGATCTCCGAACCACCTAAAAAATCTCTTGTGCACTGTGGTTTGATTTGTGGTTTGCATTGTATTGCACTAGATGCATGCATAGGGATTTCGTTTACACACTACTTGTTAATTTGTTCACACACATTACATCAGATCAGAGGGGTTTTAATTGAGTAGATCTTTTAATTCGAAGTAATTTTTAAATTGCTTAAGTTTCCGCTGCAAATCTATTCAACCCCCCCTTCTTGCTTTGCCATTACCGAATAACCGATCCTAACAATTGGTATCAGAGCAGGTTTTCTGTTCAACGATTGTGATTTGGCATATCTGTTTATGTGTGATTAATTGCTCTGATCGGGTTTATAATTGATTCTGAACTGATCTGATTACTTTGGTTGTTGGTTTATTCATCTATAACATACTCAGAAATATGTCTGAGTTCTCGAGTATCATAAATAGACCAATGTGTATTGAGTTTGATAACCATGTTGATAAAATGCAGGACTCCTTTAAGAAGACAAGCAAGATTGCAAATAAAGCCAAAGACAAATGCTTCATGGCCCTTGGTAGCTCCAGAGGTTCTCCTAGTTCAGACAAATCTGAAAGATCATATCTGTCAGAGAAGTCAAGAAACTCTCAAAGGTCAGGTAAATCCAATTTAGACCCATTTGACGCATCAATATCTAATTCTGATTCAGAAGATGATATTTCCTATGATGAATTAATAGAATGCTATGAGCACTTGTCCAATCAACTTAAGAAGGTAAAAACTCAAAACAAGAAGCTAAAAGAAAAATTGGATAAGAATGAAATGAGAATTGATAATGCTCAAGCATTCTATGAAGAAAATGAAAAATTGAAAATGGAGAATGAAAAATTGGAAAATGAAGTCAAAAGCTATGAAATCAAGTTTTCTAAGTTGAAAGAAGATCATGATCAGGTTGAATCTGAAAATGTTGATTTGAAAAATAAAAATGAAAAATTGATTGATCATAATGAGAATCTCAAATTTGATAATGATCAATTGAACAAACAAATCTCCAACATGGTTCATGATCACCAAATAAAAGAAAAATACAATCAACTATTTGAGGAGAATAATCATCTGAAAAAGAAGATTGAAGGCTTGTATCATAACAGACCATTAAATGATGAATGGAACAATGCTAAGCAGAAAATTGCTGACTTGGAAAATCAAATTGTTCAAAGTGAAATTGAAAAGAACAAAATACAAAATGGTCTGGATGTCATGAAAAGCCAACTTCTAACTTCTGAAAAAGAAATTGTTGCATTGAAAGCTGAAAAGAAAAATTGAACAAAAAGGCTCCAAATAGGAAGAATCATGTTTCAATTGAAAACCAGAAAAAGAAAATGGAGAAGAAAACAAGAGTCTACAGGGTCTCTACACCTCCTCCAGAGGCCCAGAATGTTTCAAAGAAATCTCCAACTCCACATCACGCCAAGAGATACCAAAGGGTACCATCTCCTTCTTCTCAACTCAAGGATAATCAAAGGTATTCTAAAGGACCTCAGAAATTCCAGCAAATGCATTCATACTATGGTAAGCTTCAGGTAAATGCTCAACCCATTTGTTTTAAATGCAATAGGCCTGGTCATCTTGCTAAATTATACTGGAATAAAGGTCAACACTGTCATAATCATGCCAAACCAGTCCAATGCTTCACATGTCATAAAATTGGTCATATTTCTAAGAACTGTTGGCATAAAAAACAAGATTCTGTGCATGCTTCAAAGCTCCATAATAATCCATGTGTTCATACACACAAGGATAAACATCATGTTCATAAAGATCAAAAATTTCATATATCTATGAACAGGAAAACTGCACAAAACAATAGAAATCCAAAAACCAAATCACTTTGGATTCTAAAATCTTCATTGTTAGATTCTAACATTAATGTCATTGCAGGACCCAAGCAAGTGTGGGTCTCAAAATAAGCTTGATCAACAAGCTGAGATGTCTTGCAGCCAAAAATTAGAAATGGATTCATGCCATTGGTTGTGCAAGGCAAGAAATGATGGAGAACAAAGGTAAAATTTTTTTTACTGAGATTGAAGATTGTTCAGGTAAAATCTCTTTGTCACTTCAGTCTTGAACTGCAAGAATTGAAATAGATTTTTAATTCTATCTGAGGAATGAAGAATGTATTTTGTTGATACCCCCACATGACAATGCCACTTAGCAATTGGAATCATGCCATCCTTCTTGTGTAACTATGCTCATGACCTCTTGGTATATCAAATGATGACATGTGGAAAAACAAGTTATGCCTGTTTGGAAACTATCATTATGCGTGAGTAAAATACTCCACCAAGTACCAAAAGTCATGTAATGCATAAGGCTAGTTGAGTGCTTAATAATTTGTGAATTGCTTGATACATTTACTATGCATGTGTTATGGGGGAGTAAATTTGAAAGTGCTCATATGCTCATGAAATCTATGTGCAAGTGCTTGTCATGAATGTATATATATCATGCTTGAAAGTTGTCTCATCACATGCACATCTTATGGGGGAGTAAGTTCAAGGTAGGTTGAGTGAAATACTTGAGAGAAACCCTTCATATTCATTATGTAATTACTTCTCAAAATCGTGTTCTTCATGTCACTCAATTCTATGCCTCAAAACTGATTTTCTCAAGTATCTGTCGATAGGCACTATCACATCTGTCGACAGACATGCTCTCCCAGAACCAAGCCTTTCAGGCTTGTGTGCATCTGTCGACAGACACATTCTTGCTGTCGACAGATACACATTTTCTGTAAATTCTTCATCCTTCTTCATAATTTCTTCATGAGTATGTTCATATCATTGATGCAAGGGGAGAATTGGGTATAAATATTCATTATAACCTTTCATCCTCACATAGTATCAAAGACATATGGTTAATCACAATGATTTTGAAATAATATTTTGTGATTGAGTCTAGGTTGTATCATCTATAAAACATTGAACAAATCTAATGATTTTAACCTAACTCACTTGAATAACTCCCTTGTGGATGATCATGTTCCTATATAGATTGACAAGTAAGAAGGTTCTTGAACTTAATGTCTTTGCATTGGCCTTTGACCTTAATAAACCTTTTGAACTTGATTTTCCAACTTAAAAAAAAAAGAGAAAAGCTACCTATTTCTAAAGTCAAAAATTAAAAAAAAATATGTGAATTGGGACAAAGGCAGAGCAATGATGAGTATCACTGAGTAACCGGGGACACGGGCATCACAAATGTCTATCTTCACGTCAAAAAGTCCTTTCATTATCTCTGCATAATGGTATGATGGTCACTCACACTGAGTAACTGGGGGTACAGGCATCCCAAATGTCTACCTTCACGTTAAAAGGTAAAATTGATCCTAATTACCACTTAAATTGTTCAAATGTTAGAAATAGAGTGGAGCCTCCAAGATTTAAATCAAGGGCAATGGGTTGTCTATTGTCAATTGTTCATGTAGACATTGCCTTCATTTACCAACTGAACATCACCCACTAAGGTATATGATTTTCTTCAATGGTTTTATTCAAAAGGGTTATCTCACTTTCATATGTTTTTGGACGATGTATCCTAAGTGCCATAACTTGAGATTCCCGGAGTATTATCTCTTAACCATTGTAGAATTTTTATGTGTCTTAATACTAGTGTTTATGACATTTTGTAGTGGGTATCAACCTATTCTCAACCTTGCAATCTCATTTGAACACTCATTCCCCACTCATATCTTTCACAATTCAATTATGTGATCTCACAATTCATTGCTTCATTCTTTTACTTGTGTGCACTCATTATCTTTTGAATGTTGTCAAAAGGGGGAGAAACATCAATTGTGCATAAATTGAAAATTTTGTCATCATCAAAAAGGGGGAGAATGTTGGGTTCTCATATTGGAGAATGTTGGGTTACAACAAGTGCTTAAATGTTTTTGATGATGAGCAATACTAATTGATGTTATGTTTGTTTTTGATGATGAACATTTCATGAACAAGACAAAATTGATGTGTTATGAATGTGTGAAACATGATGAGAATGACAATTGGATGCAAATGAAACACATGTTTTATATGTTCATTATATCTCACTAATTATGTCTTTTAATGTAGGTGTGAATGTACACAAGACAAAGCCCAAAATCCAAGTGCAAAAGAACAAGACAAGTTGCTGAAATAGTGCACCTGTCAACAGATGAATAGTGCATCTGTCAACAGATGAATAGTGCATCTGTCGACAGATGATTTTCGCCTGTCGACAGATCCACACAGAAATCTATTTCTAGAAAGCTCAGTCTTCTGGTTTTTGCAAACCTGTCAGCATCTGTTGACAGCAGCAAGTCGGCTGTCGACAGACGGAGTTTTGGGAAGATCTAATGGCCAGGATATGATCTATATTTGGGTGTTTCCTTTTAGCACGACTCTCTATGCTTGGGCACCATTATATAAGGATCATATGAGGCTATTTTCGCAGCAAGGGGAGCCTCCACACAAAAAACCCTAACCCAAGAACAAGAAGAAGAAGGTTCCCCTGTTTTTTGCTTCAACTCTTCATCCAACACGAGGAAGATCCATCTCACGAGCAGAGTTGAAGTTGGTTTGTCTGTCCTTCAAGCTTCTCCATCAACTAATACCTGTCAAGACAAAGCTTGAAGTTCTTCTGGACGACCACCACGAGGAGTTCTTCATTTGGATTTGATCTGCAACTCAGAACTCTTCTTTTATTCTACCTTTCATATCTTTGTGTGTGTGGTAGTGGTTCAAGCGTTCCTTGTGCTTGATCCACGTGTGGATTGTTGTTCTGATTGCGTGTTTGCATCAGACAACGTGTGTGTGGTGTGTTGGTCAGATCAAGGCTAGAGGATCTGATCTTTTGTGGACTTGATCTAGCGTGTGTGTGTGGTTGAGCTGGTGTGCTCGTGTGTGTGTTGTACTCAGTTCTTGAGTAGTGTGTCCTCACTGTGTGGCTGGTGGACGTAGGAGTCATGTGGTGTGATCTCCGAACCACCTAAAAAATCCCTTGTGCACTGTGGTTTGATTTGTGGTTTGCATTGTATTGCACTAGATGCATGCATAGGGATTTCGTTTACACACTACTTGTTAATTTGTTCACACACATTACATCATATCAGAGGGGTTTTAATTGAGTAGATCTTTTAATCCGAAGTAATTTTTAAATTGCTTAAGTTTCCACTGCAAATCTATTCAACCCCCCCTTCTAGCTTTGCCATTACCGAATAACCGATCCTAACATGCAGATCACTAGTAGCTGTCGACAGATATCCTTCATCTGTCGACAGATGGCTCTCACCTGTCGACAGACACCCTTGGCCTGTCGACAGGCAATGGTCAGATTCCAGAAATTTGGTTCTAGAAGACAGTGGCTATCGACAGCCACCTTCTGGCTGTCGACACACACTGTCCAATCTTGCTTTCCAGCACCTTTTCTTGTCCAATCTTCTGTTGTTTCACTATACTATTAGCTTAGCAAGTTGTTTCCCTCATTCTCTTTGGTCTCTACCACATTAGCACTAAGAGGGATCATTCAATTACTTTCCATAATCTACTTTGGATTATCCTTGAAGTCTCCTAAGTACAATTAGTTCCTATTTGGTTACAACCTTCTGTATTCATTAGCACTGATTCATAAACTTTTGTTATATAAAAGACCTTGAGTACTTGTGTACCCCCACTTGAATCTTTTAAAGAAATATATTATGATGACAATTTGTGGGTCTTTGGACTCGGTTGCATTATATGCCTGTGCAAATGGGGCTGGTCCAGTCCCGACAGGAGCACCCGAATTCGTTTAGTGGCCGTACGAAATGATAAAGAATCTGTGGATGCTTGGCATTGCATCAATACAAGCTTGATTGGTCATCATGTGTGAATATATATTTGAATCAGAACATGAATATTACCATGAATTCTTGACCATGTACTCGTAATTTAGTACTTCTGTTCTACATTTACTGTCTAGCTGACATGCTTGTCCAATCATCTTTGGTATCCAGTACTGACAACAGTTAAGTTTCTTATTCTGATCTTTGGACATCTTAATCCCTTTTGATTAGAAGAATTGAATCCTACTGGGCTAGTTAGCTCACATAGTTCTACTTTTTCAAGTGATCAGGTTGAGCTTAATGCTTAAGGGGAGTGTGCTGAGTGGAATATCCAAACTTCGGAAGCCCAACAATTTTACTTTTCTTAGTTTTGTAAATATGAAGTGTAATCAAGTTTTCTGTCTTCTACTCCTCTTATACATAGTACTAGGAGTGCCATGTAATTAAGCTTTCGCTATGTCAATGTTAGATGAATAAAACATTAGTCCTATTTCTTGAGCTTGATTTTTGTCATTTCTGATAAATAGACTTTTTTTAGGATGTGACATAAGCGCACATTAGGAGGTTCTAAACCAAAACCATCAATCGCATCTAACGCCTTCCAACAAGGGGAATCAGCTGGGTGCCTTAGAATGTCGTCTTCTTGCATGGTTGCAGATGATTTACTACAAGTGTATAATCTTTGCAGTCTTGGAATCAATGGAAAATGCTGAAGAACTTTCTATGCAACCTTAATCTTCTTGTTATGATCACTTCTTTTAGTTCCTTTCATCCATCTACATTCTCCACATTTAGGACAATGATCATAAGACTCATACTCTTTCTGGTACAAAATACAATCATTAGGACATGCATCAATCTTGTGATAATCATATCCCACTTTACCAATGATTTTTTTCAATTCATAGAACGTAGCTGGCAACACATCACCTTCTGGAAGAGCCTCTTTCAACAGGTTCAAAAGCAAGTCAAAAGATTTCTTGCTCATTTTGCCTCTGCATTTTATGTTGAACAATCTGACTATAAATGAAATCTTGTTGAATGTCTTGCAACCAGGGTACAAAGGCCGTTCAACATCTGCCAACAACTGTTGAAATTCACCATACTCTCCTTTATTATCATCCATTGACTTCACTTCTACATGTTTTGAATTTTCCTCACCAATAACATCATCCAACATCAAATGCAGACCAACATCCTTCGGAAGTCTTGTGCGTGCAAAATCTATAGACATGTGCCTGGAAGAAGAACTACTCCCATGGAACTTCCAAAATTGTTTGTCTTTAATGACTCCATATTGAAACAAATGTTGTCTTTCTATTTCCTTTTCATGTCTCAAGAGGCATACACACTCCAAACAAGGACACTTAATGTTTGTTGATGGAGCAGAGTGAGCAGAAGCAACTTGAATATATGAGTCAACTCCATCCATATATTCCATTGTATTCATCAATTTATCCATCCAACTCCAATCCATAATGTCTCACTACAAAAAAAAGACTCATTTACAACATATTCAACATACTATAAATGTCGTAAGATTTCCAATGAATTGTCTAACAACAGGACAAGGTAGAGTACGTGGGGCTTCATCATGTCCTATCAAGGATTAAAAGGGGAAAAAAACAAGGTAAGCAACCAGAACAAAATAATAATAATAATAAGACCAGTCTGTGTACGGTCATCCCCTCCATCCCCCTCCCAATGCCCAGTCTAGCGACCCCATTCCCCCCATCATGGAATAAAAGGGGAAAAAATAAGGTAAGCAATCAGAACAAAAAAAATGTCTTGGTCATAAAAACAATTTAGTCGAACATAGACATGGAAACACTGCCAATTATGTTTAGAGCTAGTTTGATAAAATGGTGAGTGGGTTGGAAAGTACACAGTACAGCATTGATAAAGACTACTGTTTGGATGGGAAGGAGATATACTTCAAAGACAATTGACTGCTATGATTCTCACATGGCTACTAGAGATACAAAGGAAAAAGACCAACCTTCTATGCTATATATATAATTAAGAGTTGTGAATTCAGCACTCCATATTTCTAACGTCCAGGCAAACCGCATTTCAGTTGCTACCTTTAATTGCATAACAAAGGCAGGACTGAAACTGGATGCCTGACACTATAAAAGGTTGCACACAAAGCGAACAAATTTTATGCAAATGACTACCTGAAATTCAAATTAGTGCATGACAAATGGACATCCACATGAATAAGAGATGCCATATGTTGTCCTCAGGCACAAACCTCTTTTAAGGAATTGATGAAGCTCCACTTCACACTTTCTTCACCATCACAGGGAGTCAAGCTATCTGTAGGATAACTTCTAAAGTGGACCTGCAAAAATGGATTCTTGTCAGACTTATATGCATATATGCTGTATACAACTGTTTGACATCTAAACGTTAACAGCATGAAATGCTACTAGCGACCAAAGGGTTTTAAAATTTTCAAGCAAAATAAGAAGACAATGATACCCAAGATCAGGGAGAATACAACATAAAAGTATGGATCACACAACTTTTGAAACACTGAGGCAGCTTTATAAAAAGCATGGATCACACAACTTTTGTAGAATACAAACATAAAAATCATTTGTGTTTGATATCACTACAGCAGCTATCAAAGACATATACAGCACTAAAAGAATAACATATATCCTACACTAACAATGTAAGGCCCTCGGATTTTGCTCTTTTGTTTGACTTTGTCTTATGATGTATTAGTTGCTATGTGTGCATATGTACATGTCTATACGTATATGTATTTATTTCTGTACATACTGAATTTGAATAATGTTGTACATATGTATATATGTGTTTATTTGTGTACATGTTGCTTCTATTTATATTGTATCTATGATACTTAGATTATACATTATACATTGCATGTATGTATATAGTGTATATATATTATTGGGCATTTTTGTGTTCTGGCCGAAGTGCATGTTAACGTCAACATGCATGGACGTTTAGAGGGAGTCGACGTCCAGATCGATGGACGCCAACTACCAGTTGGCGGCAACCAATATGGCCGTCTATTTTCCAGAAATTGTGCGGTTTCAGATCTGGAAACGACCGTGATTTCTTCGGTTTCGGTTTTGGAAACCTACCTCTAACGGTAGGATACCCTATCTATTGCGTAACCCGACCCCTTGGCTCTATAAAAACTCTTTCTTCTAGATGGATTAGGTCTTTTGGCTCTTGTCAAAACCCTAGACTGCTTTGTGTGAAACCCGAACTTTGGAGATCTAGATCTGGAGATTGGGTGCGTCTTCCGGCGTTCTACCTCCACTGGAGGGAGCTCTAATCATTGAGGAAGACTTCCCCGACTCCGGCATGCATCATATTTCATCACAGAAATTGGTTCGAGGGGAGTTTTGGGTGCTTCATGGCTTGGCCGAGGAGAGCATCTTCGACAAATAGATTTATAAAATTTTAAGAGGCAAGTAATCTTTGGATATCATCCCTTCACATGTCAGCTAGGTCTTAGGAATTTTACAGAATTTATCTCGTGTCCCAGAACCCCTAATTCACTGTGTTTTATGCGTTCTGTCTATACTTCTGCAGATAGGAACTTAACGGCAACATTTGCTTCCGTTAAGATCCTTGATCGGCGGCAACCATTGGCGTCGTTAACCTCTGTCGGCGGCAACCTGTGTGCCGCCAAGTTCGTCTGGGTTTCACAGAACCCTAATTTTCACATTTGTGTGATTGTATTCGTACTTGTGGTGGTCTGTGCATACTGTGGAATTTATGTTGAGTCAGGAACAAGCAGTAGGTCATGTCATGAGGAGGTACCAAATTTATGTGATTTGCGTTAATTATTAAATTTTCTGTGATTGAACTGTGAGTATGAAATGACCATGTTTAATCTTGTGTAAATAGGTCTGTTGTGAGTTAGGATTTCATAGTTTTTCCATGTCGGTGTCATAACTGTATACAGGTGTTGGCACTGTCGAGTGTGACTGAATTATTGTGAAACTTATTTAAATGAATGTAGTGATAAATATGCCTAAATCACATTTAAATTGTTATAATTATTTTACAAATCTGAAAAATATGGAAAATTGAGCATATGCTGTATTGTATGTTTGGAACCTGTGATAAACTTTTCGTACTATTTAGATGTCAATAGGTACAGTTGTGGATTTAACCATGAATATTTGCCAAATTGAACATATTAAATTTAATTCTTGTATGATGCAATGATTACAATATGATTAAGTCTGTGGTATGAGTTGTTTAATTTTGTGATCAGTAGCATCATGTTAGGTAAAAACTGAAACATATGTGTGTGTTTAAGTGCATGAGCATGAATGATTAGTATATGTGGGTAGTGTAAGTAAAAATGTGGTTAAAGTGAAATATGTTAAAATGTGCCGTTAGTGACACCGCTACCATAGAGGGCTGTGGAACCGTACCGTAGTAAAGTCCCTACAGGAAAGTTCAATGTGTGTGATATCCTATGAGCAATTAGGATGAAATCCTGGAGGTGGACAAGTACCATTGGTTAGGGTGGAGAGTGCTTCTCCCGGTTCTGCGCAGTTAACCAAGATCTATCACTGTGTTGCCTAGGTGATAGGTATGTGAATGTGTATCTGTGTGTCCTTCTAGTGGTGGTTTGGACACTGTGTCACGTCAACTAAGTGTAAAATGTGAATATGTGAATATGACCATGTGAATTGTGCAAAGTGAAATATGTGCATGTGAAATTGATAAGTGAATGTGCTATCATGTGAAACAGTGTAAACCCATATGAATGTGCTTTATTCATGTCAAAACAGCAAGCAAAATGTGTATGCAATTGTGTTAAATACATGAGAAAATGATTAGAATTCATGCTAGACATGCTATTTACTTTATGTATAATTCCATGCTTAAATTGTGTATAGTTGCCATATGGTTTGAATGAGATTTTAATCTTGAAGCATGATGAACAAAAGTGTAGAAAGCATGTTATAGGTTTTATACTTAGTTGTTAAAGTAATATAAAGCATGCACCATGTTTATCCTTAAAATGCTTAGGAAACTAGCATGTGTAGGTGATATGTGTATGGTTGCGTTCATGGATTGCATGCTGGGTCTATTTAGACTCATACTTGCTTCGGCGTACAGGTGTGACATGTGTCTCCACTTCCGAGGAGGAGATAGTTAGGAGCGACTCCGAGTGAGAGGAGTAGCTTGTGTTGTAGAGATCCGACATTGTACTTTCATTTTTCATAAGTATGTAATCAATAAGTGATGTATGTCTTATGGACAATGTATTTACTTTAGAGTTGTATTATGTGGACATTTGTATTTTCTTATTACTATATGGACTGTGGATAAAATGATGATGATGGAATAAGATAAATTCATTTATTTCCACTGTGATATTTTGTTATTCGTATACATCTCAATCTAGTGTTAGTGTTGGGTGAATGTCCCACTGTGACGGTATTCATTATACCGATGTGGATTGGTATAATCATACCGATATAGGGAGGGTCGTTACAAACAATAATAACATCTCCCAATAGCATCCCTGTCGCCGCACCTCCTCCCTGCCGGTCATCCCCTCCATCCCCCTCCCAATTCCCACTCTGGCGACCCCATTCCCCCCAATACGTTGCCCACTCCCCCACCCCCCACAAACCACCAGTAGCACCCCTCCCCCCTCAAATCCAACAGCATCCCCTATCGCCGCACCTCCTCCCCGCCGGTCATCCCCTCCATCTCCCTCACAATCCAACTCCCTCTCACGTCTACCACCAACCCCGGCCCTGTCGGCGCCCCCTCCACCTCCCAATCACTAGTTTGGTGACTGCCTGCCCCCACCCCGGTGGCAAGTCCCCAAATCGAGTGTGAATAATAATGTACTTACGTGCAAGAGAGGGGTAGGGTATGAATGCTGCCCGCTGCCATCGCGAGTCTTCTCCAGTGCGGATGCTGCCTGCTGTCGCCGTGAGTCTTCTGCGGGAACACTGCCTACCGACGTTGCTGCAAGCTCTTTCCCACTGCAGACGCTACCTGCTGCTTCCGCCGCGAGTCTTCTACAATACGGACGCTGCCTACTGTCGCCGCGAGTCTTCTGCAGGTATGCTGCCTGCCGACGCCGCCGCCTGCTGCCGTTGCAAATCTCCTACCGGTCGTTGCTTGCTTGCCCTTTCACCGCTGCCAGCAGGAGGAGAGTGGAGGCAAGGGGAAGGAGGGGGTTTTTTTGCCTTCAATCTTCGTGCGGGAGGCCTTAATTCGATGGGCGTCCAATGTTAATAATAATATTTTATTATATATTTACTGTATCAAACTCCGTAGGTATATGATAACGTTATATGCTTACAATATCACATCATAAGGATAGGTATATCGTAAAAGTTTAAGACTGATATACTTACGACACGTACAGTTCGTAAGTATAGATATGTATATCCATATAAATAGCTTACGAATATAATGAACTGTAAGTAACTTTTGTAGGCAGAGCTAAGATTTCTTGTAGTGATTAGCCACAAATTTGAACTAAAAAATAATTTTTCCCTTTTTACATATGCTTTAAAGTTACTCGCAAAGATGCCTTCCGTTTTAGTGCCAGCTACATGCATCCTTTTTAACAAGCTAGTAGAACTGAAATGAATTATTTTAGCTGCCAGGAAATAAGTTGGGGATTATGCTTACTTCTATGGTTCTGATTGATTTTGCCTATTCTGCCAAATCATAGCCACCAACTACCACAATCAGATTGGTTCCCATCTTGGTGCCAAAAGAAATGCTATTTCTACATATTCAACAGCCCAAGTGATTTCTTTTTGAGGATTTTAGAAACCTTCTCACATAGCCATATCTCACAAGGAGCCCTAGATGCTCCTTTTGAGTGCCATTCCAACGTACAAGGCAATTAGGCCATCTCTCTCTCTCTCTCTCTCTCTCTCTCTCTCGCGCGCGCGCGCGCGCACACACACACACACACACACACACAAGTGAGCATGGTTTACTTTGATTCAGTTTGAACAGAATTTTTCTCAAATCAAATCAAATTGAATTAAGTGTTCAATCTAAATCAAATCAAATAATTTGAAACCAAACATATTTGATTCTATTCAATTTGAATCATAATAAATAAATCTCATTATTAGGTCAATTTGGTTTGGTCAAAACATCTAAGCATGCACCTATCATGTCATGAAATTGTCAATCCTTATTCAACCTGTTCTGCATCAAATTCTATCAATATTAAGAGAGAGAAAATTCTCATGTAAAATACATGCCAGAAATGACATGTGAACTATTCAATATGTGCATCAAGCTCATATAAGGCACATGTTAGAAGTGGATATTCATATTCTCCACGTTTTTTAAAGCACACAGACTGCATTTGTAGGAAGAAGTGTGACATGAAAAATTAATATTTTCAAAAGGTTATGTATATTTATATACATTTGACAAAATTACCCTTAAAATTGGGTTATACGTTTTGATTTGATTTTTGAAAAATCAAAATCGAACCAAACCGAAATAAGGTTCAATCCAAACCAAATGGAACCAAATCCTTCGGTTGAGTTTGGTTTTTGGGTTGAATCCGAATAGTGCTCACCCCTACTCACACACATACACTCACTCTCTCTGGCCTTCTAATATTTCTTCTTACATATTCATTTCTTAGATCCAACAAAAGTCATAGCTAGATAAACAAGATGAGAGAAAGCACAATCAATCTCCCAAACGATCGGATTCCATCAAGTAGGTTTCCCTTTATCTTCTGTTGATCGACCAGAGTCGCAATAAGCATCCGAATTCCCAAGAAAACAAGTAGACACTACAAGGAAAGAGCAAATTGTCACCAGCTTCTACCTGTTGACATAACATAAAAAGCCGTTGACAAAAACTAACGTTAGCAGTCACCAACCATTGACAAAGCCGTCAACATATTAGTCGTCAACTTATCATATGTCAACAGAAAAAAGAAGCCATCTACAAAAACAACATTTGTCAACGGCTCTTATTCATTGACCAAAGAAATTTATATCACTGGCTAAAGGCTAACGACAAAATGGCACTATGTCAATGGATTTTAGCCATAGACAAAAGTTTTTTATGTCTACGGCTCATTAGCTATTGACAAATATGTAACTTATCAACGGCTGTCAAGCCATTGACAATTGTTTTTTTGTCAACTGTTGTTAAGCCGTTCACAATTGTTATTTGTCAACGACTATTAACCACTGATATATCTTTTTCAGTGGCTCAAAGCCACTGACATATGCCTACATAATGTTTTTAATAAATTGCTAAAAATATACAATTATTCCTTGTTTAGCACAAGTACATGTACACACCCACTAAACACAACAATACCATACAACAAAATATACAAATACAACTAATAATCCATACACCACATTAAAATATCTAACAAGTTCATACAACACATCAAAACTTTTATACTCATAAAACATATATTGTTCTATCAAGCCCTCAATCATCATCATAATCGTCTTCCGCCTCATCTGTATCGTCCTCGCCATTGTCAAGTGCTCCCTCTGGTGCTCTCGGTGGTGCAACAACTCCCTAAAACGTCTAAAACTGGGCTATGAATGTAATCATCTGTAGTATCTGCCTACGTATGTCATCCATCTCAGACACTCGTCTATGCAACTGCTCCAACTCCCTCCGCTTCTCATCCTGCTCAGATTCCCATCTACGCATCACATCATCCATCTCAGAATCTCGTCTGCGCATCTCTACTCGCAACTACTCCATCTCTTGTCCCTACGTTCTGAGGACGTCTTCAATGATGCTTACTTGCTGCTGATAGGCAAAGGAGCTCGACCCTTCTCCTGTCCCATACCAAGTGTGGAGCATCTCCCGACTGCCTCCGCAATGAATGCAGCCATAAGGTTGTGTCACCAATAAGCTAGGCATCTAGTGAGATTGGATAAAATCTTGGGGTTATGTTAGGAGCTTAACTATATGTATAAACACTCTAAGTTTAAAAGGAAATTGATTAATTGTTATTTCTCATAGGAGAATAGAGAAGATGGTCGGTGAGCGTGCACAAATGCACGAATTGCAAAGGACCGTACAAGGGTTAACTCGAGCCCTTAACAATGTAGTCTAAGCAAGAGCAAGGATTGGAGTTGGAGACTTATATGAAAATTTTCAACAAATAAATCCCCTTAGATTTAGTGGAACACAAAACCCTGATGAAGCTGAAAATTAGGTGAAGGCTATGGAATGAATCTTTAGAGTTATGCAATGTTCAGATCAGGAAAAAAGTCCTTCTGGCAACTTTCCAGTTGGATCGTGATGCTAGATCTTGGTGGGAAGCTGCCAGTCGACATTTATCCAACATAGACATAGAGTGGGATGAATTTTTAGAACTTTTCAACACCAAATATTTTTCCAAGAGGATTCATGAGAATAAGGCAAAGGAATTTGCAGATTTAAAACAACGAATGATGTCCGTAGTAGAATATGAAGCACAATTTGAAAGACTAGCGCAGTATGCACCACATTTGGTGATCAGAAAAGATAAAGGCGAAGAGATTCTTAGAAGGGTTGAAGCCTTTCTACTGGGGAAAGCTGGCTCCACTAGACTTTGTAATATATTCAGACATGGTATTGAGAGCTCAATTAGTAGAGGACATCATGGAACATCTTGAAAAGATCCATAAGAAGAAGGCGTTGAAAAGAGAATGGGCTACTCATTCCAATGGCAATTGAGGAAGAGATACTGCAGATAGCAAGAGAGTGAAAGAGGAAGTGGAGCGGATGGAAGTCTATGAATTCTGTGAAACGACAGGGCATCAAGTTGAAAATCATTGGAAGAAATTTAATAGATGCTTGCGATGTGGAAGTCAACAGCATCAAGTCGTCAATTGTCCAACGAAGAAGAACCAACATCCAAGCCAAAGACGATTACAAGCCCTTGTGGATATAGATTCTATCAATGAAGGTGGATAAGGTACCTTCACTAAACCCTTAGTCTAACTTCGTATTATTTTCCTCGATAGCAAAGTCTTAAGTGGGGGACATGATTGAAAGAAATAATCAAAATAAATTGATAGTCATATCATATTAATTTGGGGACTAAATTTCCTTAAGTGGGGGAGGGTATAGCACCTCAAAAATTTCATTAATTAAAAATTATAGATAAATTAGAAAATTGTCAATTTAATAATTCAAAACTAGTTAAAAAGATACACACCATTATCGCATATGTATAAACACAACTAAAAATTTCATAAAAATAATAGTTATACTTTAAATAATATTCTCTATTGATCTAGGAAGAAATTTGGACCAATGAAAATCATTCAGGTCAAGTTTAAGAATTTTTGTGACTATTTATAGTAATTAAGGAATAAGTCAGAAAATCCATTAACACATATACATAAATGATTCTAATATTAAAATAAAATTATGGGTAGACTCCAAACAATGTCTGATGATAGCCCATTATAGGAGTTGGACGAATGGACAACTTATGGTCCATGAATAAATTCAAGTAAGAAAATATCATGAAAATTCGTAGGTTTAATTGGGCTTGAATTGGAAAGACCAATTAGGGCTAAAAACTAGTTTAATGGACTCCTAAAACTATCCAAATTTGTGCACAACTATAATAGGAGGTTTCTTAATAGATTTCCCAATCATATTAGGATAAGAATCCTCAAATGAAGGAAGGGATTAACCAAACTCGGAATTCCCCAAATTCTTAGTTACATTAGGACTCCAAACAACCCTAAATCTATAATACTCTCCCTAAGATCTTGGGGACGAGTTTACCATATATTGTGGTCGTGAGGAGGCTAGCAAGGGCACCAGAGGAGGAGGATTTCATCCTCAACCCAAGGCTTCTTTCGCAACTCGTGCTCTGTATCACCTGTGCAGAAGACTTCCCATAGGAGTGATCAAAGGTAGGTGATCCCAGGCTCAAATTTAACATGGCATATACCATATGAAATCTCTTCAAGTCTAATTTCATTTTCCCATATTTTGCCTAATTTTTATTGTGTGTGCAGAGCGTATTAAGCATTTTGTGATCGTCGCGCAATTTTAGGGATTTTCTTGTTAACCTCATGATTCATGCATCCCTAGGTCAAATTGGGTGAAACCAAAGACATGGGGTTCTTCTTCTCCAAGTTTAAAACAAGTTTCATGTTGATAATTTCATCTAAAAACCCCTAGAACCTTGCGTTTTGAGCCAACACACAAGATTGTGAACCAAATCTGTGATCTATCTACCTGTTTGGATCGTGACCAGTCTAGTGGTCGCGATTCAGTGCCTTAAATGGCGACAGTTGAACCCGTCGCAAAATTGGCATGGTTTTGATGACGTCTAGTTGACCAAACATGACTTATAGGTTAACCTTCATCCCCATATGCTTCGTTTTATGGGCTATTTTGGTTTTTGGTTATTTGTGAACTACGACGACTCAACCCATCGCGATTTTCAGCCAAAACCACTTTATGTCCCAGAAAACTATATTTTTCTATATGCACTATGTAGATCCATGACGATGAATCTGTCGAGATTTTTAATGCTTATCCGAGGCTTTTTTAGTCAGTCTAGATTATATGTCTTGCATGTTATGATTATTAGGAAGTATTGTTCAGTTGGTCAAATGGCCTAAAAGTTATCAATCCATGTAAAAGTTGTAATAACATGAAATTCTATTCTAATTGTTCCTAATAAATTGCTTGATTCCATCTATCATGTGATTATTATATTCTACCTTCATGATCTAGCGTGATATTAACCTGGAAGTATATCATGTTAAAAGTGCAGAAATCATGTTATTGAAATCTGGGTTGTTTCCAAGTCATGCATTCATGTTAATTGCTTTCTGCTATGATTTAAACCAGTGGATTGTGATATCTTGAGGCATGTTCTACACCACACGGGCACAATAGGCAACCCTTTTCTTGGGGGGTTGGAAGCTCTCTACTAAACATTCCGTTCTGGTAGACTAGTCACATTTCCAACAAGACCTCCATAAATCTCTTTACTCTGTAGATTCCCTCATGGAGATGAGTTGGTTGTACCATTGAAGTTCCCAGAAAATAGAATGCACTTCCTTTCTCGTCTACTTCTCGTGAGTGTGATTCTCTACACATAAAACTAAGCCATTAATGTAAATATTGAACTAAGTATAAATCACGTCGTTACGTTGCCAAAATTCTCTCTTGACCAGTGTTATGATGAAATCATGTTCACATGACTTGTTATGCTTGAAATTATTATTTACATGACACTATTTATGATACTTTGAACTATTGTTATTGACTTGATAGTCTTGAACCTTCTTGATAATCTTGTTCGTGATACTTGCTCTTAAAACTCACTCTTGACATGATAGTCTCAGACTGCTAGTGAACATTGTATCTTGACATGATCATACTAATGTTCTCGAACATCCTGACTTGACATTCTTGAACTCTTGAAAGTACCCTCTTAGTACCCTTTGAGTTGTCATAGCTCTTACTGTTTTGTACTGTTCTGAACTGTCTAGCGCTATAACGAGTCTTGCGACTCTACTGGACTTGAATGCATACTGTTGAGGGAACAGAGAGTGTCCAAGCGGCTCCAATATAGTTCTGGGGGTAGAGAGCCACCCGAAAATACCTGCAGGGGCTAATGACAGTGTCTGCATTTGTACTAGTTCTGATTGTTCTGATTTAGTTAGACATCTAAATGTTATACTGTTATTGTTAGTCTGTTAATTTAGACATACTGCACTATTACTATACTGCCATTGTTCTGACTATTACTAAATTGCTACTGTCCTGCTAATGCTTTCCTACTGCACTGCTACTATTCAATTACTGTTATTTATGTTATCTATTATTACTTGACTGAAATAAAATACTTGCTCGTCTCGTGAAAAGCACCTTATACATTAATAGTCTAAATTCTATTGTCTTGACACGTTTCTATCTGCATGATATCCTGCTAGCACTTTGTCATCGATTTTATCGTGCTTTATGATTTAGTTTGTTACTCGTGCTTGTCTAGTTCTTAAAGCGTTAATCACTTATATCATTGCCCACACATCGAGATGTAAATCCTACTGGGCTAGTTTACTCCTACATGCTTCATAACATTTTAGGTAGTGAAGATGAGGAGTATGTTTAATGATGGGACTTGTGCACTGAGTGTGAAGTACACTTCAGAGAGTCTTTCTTTATTCTAGTTAGTGAGAGATTGGTAATCATTGTAATTTTGTCTTTCCTTGAGAGATAGATGAGGCTAGTAGTGGAGAGTTGTCCTTATTTTGACATTTGGAGATTATAACATTCACCTATGATGAATAAAGGAGTTTTGATTATTGAATTAGGAGTCCTATTGATATTAGTCATTTGTTTATGGCTTCTGAATACTTGCTTGTCCGTCAAGTTCCCAATTAAATTTCGCTGCCAAAATCAGGGGCGTGACACAAACCTTGGTCTTCCATTCAACAAGGGGCATACAACACTAGCTCCCATGCAAGTCTTCCCTTCTACCACACCCAGCTCCCTACTGGTCTTCCCTTCCACAAGGGAAATAAAGACACTCCGAACACCTCTGGTCTTCCCTTCTCAAAGGGGCACAAACACAATCTCAAGGGATTTCTAAAGGTCCCTACATCAAGCTCAATATAATAGTAATGGAGGCTTGATCTGAGACAACGCCCAAGAGAGAGAAGATGTACACAAAATAACTTTCTCTCAGATGAAAATAGCTCTCTTTCTCTTATAATGAATACAGAATAACCTAATAGAGAAAGAGATAGAGAGGAAGAGAGCTAGAATTTGAAGGCTTTGACACTTTGCTCTATCTTCTAGTACAGGAAGGATGTGGGTGTTGGTGTGCTCCTTGAAGCTTCAAATATTTTTCTTGAGAGGGGGAGAGATCTCTTGGTCAGTCTATAGTGACTACATCCATCTCTTCTTTTATAGACTCTTGGCAGAAGATATCTGTTGGAGCTTCTTATTCCTCTTCTTCTCCTTTTTCTTCTTCTTGTATCTAACGGTTGTTTTGATGAGTCTATTGGCTCCTTGAAGCAGATGGGAGTCTTCAGTTTCATGTAGGTTTTCACAATGTTGTAGTGTGTTTCATGATAGCTTCAAGGAAGTATCGAATGTCGGCAACAATTTAATGCACAGAGAGGAAGGTGTTAGGTGAGAAAGGTCATGTGTTATTCACACCCATACCTCTGTTGCAGAAGACCACAATTTCTATTGGCAATATGTTATTCTAGGTAGTTTTCTTTTTATCTGATAAGAGAGAATGACTATCAGTAATATGTTCAAGGTGTGAACATACAGCCTGGGTCAGAAAAAGGTTGACAGATATGTGGAGATCTTATTTAAAAATATGAGAGCCTAATTTGAAATAAAGTAGATTTGGGTGCCAAAGGGAATTGTTCATCAATCAATGTGAAACAGATTTTAAGTGAACATCAATCGATTGTCTGTAGACAAGTAAACATCAATCGATATGAAAATGACACCAATCGGAACAGAATAAGTATTTGTTCACCAATCGGAAGGAAAATAACACCAATCGAAACAAAATAAGTATTTATTCATCAATCGGAAGGAAAATTACACCAAGAATGGGATAAGTGTTTGTTCATCAATCGAAAGGAAAATTACACCAATCGAAATAGAATAAGTGTTTGTTCACCAATCGAAAGGAAAATAACATCAATCGATATGAAACAGGTCACCTGTTCGTCAATCGATAAAGATATCCTTCAGAAATTGATAGGTAACAAAGTCACCAATCTATAGGATTAGACATTAATCGATATGGACTTAGAAAAATTTTTCATGAAGTAAATAATATGGAATTTACTTACGCCTTTTTAGAATACTTACAGTGATGATCCTTGGAGTCATAAAAAGACTTATTTATCCTGTTGATAGACTTAATAAAAATAGATATCAAAGTAAAATGTAATCAACATCATTAAGAATAAGATAAATATAAATTAACAAGAGTGAAAGAATAAGTATTTGTCGACACATGATATTCTCAGGTCGACGCATGTGCTTCATAAGATAACATAAGGTTGTCGTGTGTCGACACCTATTCATCATCTATCGACACTTGTGCTACAGAAGTCGACACCACTAGCAAGAATGAAGATGCAATTGAACATATGAGTACATTAGATATGAGGATATGTATATGAGGTATAGTCATGGTTAAATGTATGTAATTTTGAGGTTTTTGTTATCACCAAATACATAGCCAGGGAGATAAAAGAGTCAACAACTGGTATAGATCCCAGCTAGTCACGACACCGAGCACAAGCTAGTCTTCTCTTCTACCCAAGGAGAATGCTTACACATCAAGCCTTCTCTTCAAATGAAGAGGAACAACCTAGCTCATCTTTAGATCAGAAAGAGCAAGTTGTGGAGATCAAGTTCTGAAAATAGAAACTTGGATACTTGATCTCCAACAGCAACCTTAGAGCTAAGAGGTTTACAACATGAACACAAGACTCTCAGGCTTCTCTCTCATAGATTTGCAAATACACACTGAGAGATAGAAGAGGATAAGGCTTGATCGCTTGAATGCTTTTAGAAGATTTCTCTTGGGCACTTTCACTTGCTTGATCATATGTCTATATTTTTTACATCTTCAAAGCCTTCATCTTTTTATGGAGCAGCTAAAGAGGACCGTTGAGGAGATAACCGTTGGAGCTCTTCCTCTTCTTCTTCTGCTCTCCTTCTTCTAAGTCTAACGGATTTCTTCTTGTGCCTATTGGCTCCTTGGAATAGAGGAGAGTCTTCCAACTAGTGCATGATTCCAAGGGCACCAGTAGCAGATCCAACATTGTGTCGATGTACCGTACTTCTGCATACAACAAATTCATGGAAGAGAATGTTATATCTGATAAGTCTTGTGTTAGCACTACGCCAAATTTGATTTTTAGCAGCAATTTTACTAGAAGCCAATTTATACTTGTTGTTAATTAATAGCATTTTTTAAAAAATAGCTTCTACTAAAACAACTTGATAGTTATAGTGACTATTACATTTAGTAGCAATAATAATTAACTGTTAATAAACAACTTTTTTAAATATTGGCTACCATATATTCTAATCGGATGACCATTATCTTTTACCAGCATATTTCTTAGCTATATTTTCATTTGGAGTTACAGATGTTTTGGGGGGAAAGTTTAGTTTCGTGGGAAACTGTAATAGCCCTTTTCAACTTCGAACCCTTAGTTGCCCTTAACACTCTTTCAATTATCTTAAACCCTTTTTACCTTGGATTTAACCACTATCTTACGTGTTAAATGGGAATGGGAGATGTATTATTATCATGAACCTTGTTAATTACCCTATCTGGGTCTTAGTTTGAGTTCCCCGTTGGGAATTTGTGCTTTCGGTTGAAAGTGGAGCTTCGTATATGACGAAGTGAAACTTCCAAATCGATGTTTTAACTTAGGTAATCGATGTTTTAACCTAAGTAATCAATGTTTTAGCCTATGTAATCGATGTTTTAACTTAGATAATCAACGTTTTAACCTAAGTAATCGATGTTTTAGTAGGTAATCGATGTTTTAGCCTAGGTAATTGATGTTTTAGTAGGTAATCATTGTATTAGCCTAGGAAATCAATGTTTTAGTAGGGAATCGATGTTTTAACTTAGGGAATCGATGTTTTAGCCTAGGGAATCGATGTTTAGTAAGTAATCAATGTTTTAGTAGGTAATCGATGTTTTAGCCTAGGAAATCGATGTTTTAGTAGGTAATCAATGTTTATCCTAGGTAATCGATGTTTTAACTTAGGTAATCAATGTTTTAACCTAAGTAATCGATGTTTTAGTTGGTAATCAATGTTTAGCCTAGGTAATCGATGTTTTAACTTAGGTAATCGATGTTTCAACCTAAGAATCGATGTTTTAGAAGGAAGTTGATGTTTTAGTAGGAAATCAATGTTTTAACTTAGGTAATCGATGTTGTAGCCGAGGAAATTGATGTTTTAGTAGGAAGTTGATGTTTTAGTAGGGAATCGATGTTTTAAACAACAATTGATGTCCTCTCTAACCTTTTAGAGAATCAAAGTCGAGTATAATCTTGTAGTGCTTATGCTTTTGTTAGACTGATGGAATGTTCATCATCATCTGACTCATTTGGCCTGCCAACTTCTGCCAGGGATCCCTCTGTTTGTCTGTACACTTCATACTTTTTCCGCAAATCATGTTGCTAGGCATGTGATGAACCTTCCACTCGTATTGCCATCAGTCTCATCCACGAGATTTGTATCTTCCTTTGCTTTGCATGTTGACCAGGTGCCTAGACCCCCTTGTTAGTATTGCCCCACCTTAAATAAAAACCCTTATTTAGCCTTGGTGGCCACCCCCAATGGACTTGGGCTATCTTCTACTGCTGGGAGATTGAAGGCTTGAGCGTGAAGTCGTAGCAGCTTCCTGGCAGTTTTGGCCTCCCAGTTCCCTGTGGATTTTCTGCTGGTTTTCCCCACGCTAAGGTAGGCATAACCAATCCCTCCTTTGATTCCTTTGGAAGTCTCTCATCACCTCCGTATATGAACCGGCATGTTCAATCCTTTGTGAAGCTTCTGAGAGTCATCCCTCAACTCCTCGGTTCCGTGTTGTTTATGAGCCTGCATGTTTAATTCTGAAATTTGATTCGAACCCTTTTGGGAATTCCTATGAAAATCCTATGTCTGATTGTCTTGGCAAGGGACTTTGATCCTTCTCTCTGGGGTGGTTAGGACTCCTCATGGTTGGCGTCATGCATCAGGGGTCAGCCGTGACGATGGTTTCATCTCACAAGTTAAACATAGGTGGTTAGGCTCACTAAGTTGGAAAATTTTGAGTATGTATGTATATGTAACATCCTGTTTTGGCAGGTGGTTAGCTATATGTTATGCATCCCCTGAGAGCTTTACTGATGCCATTTGCAAGATTTTGTTTCCCTGCCAAGCAATCATGTCATTGAAATATGATTCATGCATATCTGAAATCATGAAATCTGTAAGTCTTCCATGTTATGTACTTTTGTGTAACTCATGTGCTTCTGCAAATTCATAACCTTACTTTGTACCATGCTCCTATGCTTTTCACTTCGTTGGTTTGCCTGTTGAGTTCCCATAGAACTCATGCCTTTGTTCACACCTATTTCAGATGCTTCACTCTATAGAATTTCCCTCTCAAGCCGACCTCCTTGCTAGGCTTGTGCTTCAGGCTGGGTGATCTCTAGGGATTTAATAGTTGTTTAAGCGGTGCTTGTACCTTTTGATATCAGAAATTCTGGCGTGTAATTTTGAACAGACTATATATTGTATATATGTTATACCAGTGCTTTACACTGGTATTTGATGTTGTAACCGAACTTGGTATAATTAGTATTCTTACCACGTGTAGCTCTTGTGTTTGATCTACAAAATATATTGCATGCAGCAGAAGGCCTTTCCATAACGATGTGTAAGATACTTCCGTTCAGATAGTGTGCATGTCGCCTCTTAACCGGCTGGGAGGGGTGATAGGTCACTATAGAAACCTAATCCTGCAGGATATTTTGTAGGACATAAACTCCTCCCGTACGTGACCAATACCCCTCCCATCATCACACACCAAGCCCCGTAACCCATCGAAGCCCCTTGCATATCCCCAGCCATCGTGACCCATCGAAGCCATGGGACATCGCTACCCAGTCGCCGCTCCTCTCTCGCGGACGACTTCCTGTCCTCACGCATCGCAAGTCTTCACAGCAGCCGTCAGCATCCTTCGTGATTTCCTGCGAATGTGAAAATCTCATGCGTCGACGCGGCCCCCTTGCACGCACGAGCAACCACTGGCATCCGCCTTGCCCTTCGGCGTCCTTGTTGATTTCGAGCAGAAGATCCATCTCGATATAACTGGTCCTTCTACGTGCATGTTGGAGACACATTTGTCACCCCCTGAGTGCATGCAACAGACTTGCATCGCAACCTATGCATAGGCCGCAACAAGTCCGTCGTTCGACCCCCCTGCTGACGCGCCTGCACGCTCGATGTTGCAATGATCCTCTGTAGCAACCCTCTATGTTATCTTTGTCTTATAGTTTCTCAGTCGTCGACTGAAGCTTGTCACCGTCGCACGCCTTCCAGGCCCACTTGCACATACCCGGAATCTGCAGCACCTCGCTTGTCCCCATCCCCATCGGTGAATCGCCTACAACATGAGACCTCCTACTGGTGGCGGCTCTAAGTATGGAGATAATATATCAAGTTTCAACAACAAACATGGCGATCGAACTTTTGTCCAAAGTAAGCATGTGGGAAGAGGAGGTTACAACTGGTCGACAACTTCTACCCAAGTCCAACCAGCGTCGTCAATTCTAACTCCATCGATATTTTACTCTAATTTAAATAATTTATTTTTTTATTTTATCAATAGATGGATAAATTGTCGTGTTTAATTTTATGTAGGTGCAATTAAGTTGAACATGAATCCTTATTTATTGTTTTCAAAAATAAAAAAATTAACACAATGGAGGTTGGAATTTCAAATTAATTAGCACAAGAATGGTTGTGGAACATTTTTTACTCTATATTACTATGAAAATAGAAATAAGAATTATATGTAACACATGCATCATTAGAATCAAATTAACATATATCAGATGTCGTAAGACATATATATGGTTTGGCATTATTGTGTTTTTGGCCTTAAGGAATAACGTAGAAAGACAAAAATTATGTTCAGGTACAAAGTCATCTTTCAAGAAAAGCAAGGACATCTATTCATGCACCAAGCTTATATGCTCTCTGTTTTTCTAGGATTAGAACATGTTGCAAATAATATTTTAATCTTATTAATTCAAGATAGATGCTTCCTTACTTTATGTCTACCAATACACTTTTATATTGTTAACTATTATATCTAATGAGTATGAGTTTGAAGTTCTTCTCCAAGATAGTGATATTTATGTTTGTATTGGACTATAGAAATTATTACCGAAAGCAAATTTGAGAAATGCAACAAGAAATATGCTAGTTGAGAATGAAGATATTCATGCTGAGGAGATATATATATATATATATATATATATATATATATATATATATATATTGATATAAATAAATATACTTGCTTTAATTCTATCATTATATCATTTTTATTTAAAGTATTGTGTCACTTTTTATATTTTTAGGTTTCAATTTATTATTTTAAAAAGATGAGGCAGATTAGAAGCTTACATTCATTTGATTATTTTTTCACATTGTATAGTTATTTGTAATCAATAAGTGTTTGATATATAGGTAGTAGAGAAGAACCAATCAGATGATGCTATAGATAAAAGTTGTATTCATAAACCAAGGTATAATTATTCCCCCATTAAGTTTTGTAACTTCAATATTAAAATACTTTAAACATTGACCACTTTTTTGCACTTGGTTGAAATAGGGCAAGTGATGAGTGCAAGATGGGAATTAACAAGTTCTTAGATTATTCATTTCAGAGGACAGCTATTGGAGAGAAAATATTATATCCTTCTAATAGTTGCAACAATTGTCTTCTCATGTTCTTTGAAGATATCTTTGATCATCTTATATGTGAAGGTTTTACTCAAAATTACACTTGTTAGTACTTCCATGGTGAAAGAATGAACAACTATATGCAAATCAAGACTCAAAATCAAGGGCATGACAAATACAATGAAGATCATGAGGCCATGTATGGAATATTAAAAGATATATGTGCAAATTCATCGCAAAATGATGATAGAACTCAACATGAAAAAACAAAATGCATTCATTTGGAGACATATAAGTTCTTTACTCTGCTAAAAGATATGACAAAGAGTTGTATCTTGGTTGTGATACTTACACCAAACTTTCATTCCAATTGCATTATTTCATGTTAAGTGTCTTAATGGGTGGAGTGATAAGCCTTTCAATATGCTACTTGTAATACTAAGGAAAGTACTTTCAGATGGTAAAACACAGTCAGGTAGGGCTGCCAACAGGTTGGAGTCGGATTTGGAAATGACACTTTCCTCATCCATTTCTTATAAGAAAATCAAAAACGGGTCGGAAACGGAAAGTAATCAGAAACATTTAGTACGATCAAATGGTATATGTATGTAGCATTAGGAGTAGTGGTAAAAGAGATATCTTTGATAATAATAGGCATAATAAATTCTACGAGAGAAACAAATTAATTAGATTCTATTTACAAATTACGGAGAAGCTAAAAACTTAGTCTAAAGTTTTTTAATATTAAGAAATAAGATTTTAAGAGTATATATTTTGTAAATAAAATATATATATATATATTATCAAAAATAGAAATGAAAAAATGAAAAATAATCGGAAACGGAAAAATGGATACGGAAAGATCGAAAACGGGTCGGAAAGTCGGAAAGCGGATATTCATTGACAGCCTAGTGTCAGGTTCCAATCATGAGATGAGAAAAATTATTAGATATTTAGGACTTGATTACAATAAGATTCATGCTTGCTCTAATGATTGTCAGTTATACTAGAAATAGTCTACTAATGATGATTCATGTCGTATATGTAAAGTTTCAAGATGGAAAAATCTTAAGTCTGCACAAGAAAAAGATTTTAGATCTAAGAAAGGAAAATCTCCCGCAAAAGTTCTTCAGCATTTTCCTTTGATCCCAGGACTTCAAAGATTGTTCATGTCTTCAAAGATAGCTTCTTTTCTTAGATGGCATGATAAACATCGAATTAAAGATGGCTTGCTTCGTCATCCTGCAGATTCACCAGCATGGAAAACTTTTGATTATCATCATCCTTTGTTCTGTGGAGATGCTCGCAATATTAGACTTGGTTTGACTAGTGATGGCTTTAATCCATTTAGAATTATGAATACTACACATAGTACATGGCCTATGTTATTGATGATGTGATGACTCGATCTTTCGGATCCGTGTTTACGGGTTTTGGAGTGGTGCTCATGACCAAGAGATGGTCATTGGCCTTAGTCATGGTTTACGTGCGTTGTGTGGGCGTTATGGGCCTTAGCTTTCAGTTCAATTAGCCCACAAGTTCACTGTTTGTGAACCCGTCAGAGCAGGACGACGCGATTTAAACGGGTCGGCTTCTCCGGACGCGATTCTGAGAACCGACTATGTGACGTGTGTCATGCGGTTTCTAGTTGGCATCGGACAAGGTGGACGCGTTTAAAGGAGTTAAACGCGGCGGCTGTATATGACGCGATTTGAATGTGACTTAAAAAGCTTCGTTTCGGCCAGACAGAGTAGAGGAAGCTCTGTCCAGCGATGGGGGAGGTTGTTGCGGCGCCTCTGAGGAGTTTTCCGATGATTTGTCTTTGTGGAGGTTCGTGCGGTGCAGGAACCATGCGAGGATGGCGTCTGGAGTATGGGCGTGCTGGCGACGAGCCGGTAGGGAGACTTCCTACCCTGTTTATGATGTTTTGAAAGGATTTGAATGGGATTTAAGGGGTGGTGCATGTGAGGGTGGTTTGTTATGTTTAGTTTGTACTGTTTAATGCTTTAGAATGGAATTTCCACCGGATTTATGTGTGGACTCCGTGTGGGGGAGGTGGGGTTCGGCCTGTGAGTTGAACCCACTGTCTCCGTTGAAACGCATCCGGATAACCCGACACGTTCGTGGATGGACGCATCCCTTTGAGGCAACGCGTTTTGTTTTGTCTGGTGTGCTATGGCAGTCATCGAGTCGTGTAAGGCCCTTGATTTTCACCTTGTTTGTTAAGTATATGTATGTGTGTATAAGTGTATACTATTGATGTATGATTATTGTGTATAAGTATTTATTGATATAAATGGTATGAATTAGTATTATTGAAATGTGCATAGTATATGTATGTATATATATATATATATATATATATATATTTAAGTGTGTACTATTATAAATTCTGCATAATTAAAGTGAGTTTTGTCGGCCAGTCGACGTCCACATCGGCTGACGCTGACCAGGGGTAGGCGGCAATATCGATGGACGCCCATTTGTGGATAGGCGACCATGGATATGGACGCCAATATCCCAGATCTGTTACGTTTTCAGATCCGGAAACGCCTCCGGAAATTGAGCCTCTTGTTTGGGAAACCCTTCCCAACGGCTCTGAGACTTACCCCTTTAGCATATCCGACCCCCAACCCTTTATAATATCCAATTTTCGGCCAGATCCATCCCTTTTGGCTCTTGGGTCAAAAACCTAGCTTCTCTAAGCAAAACCCTAACTTGAACCTGAAAGATCCGGCTTCGGGAGGCTTCGTCTGGCGATCTACATCAACTGGTGCCGACCTTGAACATCCGGGAACGACTCCCCACGCTGGTGTGCTGTGAAGATCAACAGAAGATCCGAAGAAGGAGGGATTTGGAGACTCTTTGGCACAGGCCGAGGAGGGCTTTTCCGGCTTGAATCGACGTTTGTAGATTTTACAGAAGGCAAGTACCCCATACACATTAACCCTACATGTGTCTAGTATGTCCCAGGATTTTCTCAGATCTTTCTCGTGTCCTGGAACCCCCCTTTCAAGTGAATTATTGGCTTTCAGTCTGTGTTCTGCAGACAGGATATTAACGGCAAGATCCCTTGCCGCTAATATCATGTGTTGGCGGCATCATCTAATGCCGTTAACCTATAGACGGCCACCCATTGCCGTCGAGTTCTTCAGACTGCAACAGTGAGCAAGTCTGTCCTTATATGAACTAGTTTTCGAGTTTTTCCGCATGAGGATATACGGTAAATTTTATATAATATGTAAATATATATGTTCAGATGTACTGTAAGTTATTGTGCATTTTTGAATTTTCCACTAATTATTAGAATTTTTGGAATATGTTACCAATAGAATGTTAATCTTGGAAAATGTCGTTTATGAAATATGTGTAGAAATTAACTGTCATAAGATTTTCTGTACATTGTTCATAAGATCTGATGCATGATATAAAAATTTGAGCAATTTATATCATCTGTGTAATTTATTAAATTTTCTGAACCGAAAAATAGTTAATATGTCTACTCAATGTAAAAAAGTTAAGAATCCATGCGAAACTAGTTAAATCCCTGAAATTTGTGATAAAATTTGTACTGTCAGTATTCAGGTATGAAATAAATTATGAACCCGAATAATGAATAATTGTATCAGTTTGACCATTTTTACAGTTGATATCATCACTGTTAGAATTTTCAGAAAATATGTGTAACTCAGAAAAATGCAAATTTTGGTATGCAAGATGGTTAAACTGTGATGGTTTTCTGGTTAAATTTCTGTACTGAACAGATGACAGTAGCTATATAAACCTGTTTTATGTTAGATATTAATAATTAATACATGCTAATATGATAAATGTTTAATTCTGCAAAAATTTCAGCATGATTAGGATTGTTGTAAAAATCTGATTAATACTGAAAACAGTAGTACCATGCTAGGTAATACTGAAGAAGGAAAATGTGTGAACATGAGATGAATGCGTGATTATTTTGTGTTTAGAATGTGTTGAAATTGAGAAAATGTATTAATGTGCCAATGTGTGACACTGCTACCTTAGAGGGCTGTGGAACTGTACTGTGGTAAAGTCCCCACGGGAAGGTTCAAAGTGTGTGATGTCCCATGGGCATTGGGATTAAATCCTGGAGGCGAACAAGTATCGCTGGTTAGGGTGGAGAGTGCTTCTCCCGGTTCTGCGCAGTAACTAAGATTAATCACTGGAATGCCTAGGTGATTGATATGTGATGTGATTAGTGTGTGTCCTTCTAAAGTGGTTTGGGCTATGTGTCACGGCATTAAGTGAAAGTGAAAATGTGTTTAAGTGAAAGAAATTGTGTAAATTGTGAACCTGTGTAAGTGAATATGTGTTCTAAAATTCTTATGAAAGCATGCAAAATGATAAGTTTCTTATGAATGTGACATGATAGTAGTAAAACAGCGAGCCTTTCACTAATATGAATGTGTTATCTATGTGTACAATTGTCTTAGAATCCATGTTAAATTAGTTGTTATGAAATGTGTAAATATTGTGTAAAATGATCAACATGTGGCTTATGAATGAAATCAGTTTAGCATAGTGAAAAGTGTAGAAAGCATGTGATAGGATTTGCTTATTGTATATAAAAACCAAATCCTCTGTGAAAAATGTGTAGAAATCATGAATAGACTCTTATTTGAGAATTGTCACTTCCATGCATTATGTGTAAATGATGTAGCTTAAGAGTATGGATATTACTTGATGCATGTATGTTTAGTGTGCTGGTGTTACTTGTTGAGTTCTTTGAACTCATTCTTGCTTCGGCGTACAGGTGCAGACGTTTCTACTTCTTCCGAGGAGATCGTTAGGAGCGACTCGGAGCGAGAGTAGGAGATATTGTTGTGGAGTTAGCATTCGAAATTTTCATTTCTTCATAGTATGTAATAAAGACTCTGCGTAGTCTCTTGTGGACAATGTATTTATTTTATTTCAGTTATGGAAAATTAGCTCTCTTTCTTTCTATACGGACTGTGAATAGAATGTGGATGATGGAATAAAATTTCTTTTCAGTTCTTTAAATTCCGCTGTCATGAGATATATTTATTTGTGTATGTTTCAGCCTATCGTACTAGTGTTGGGTAAATGTCCCACTGTAGTGATACCTTTTATATCGACGTGGGTTGGTGGAACCGTACCGATATGAGAGGGTCGTTACAGAGATTGGTATCAGAGCAATCAGGCTGAAATTGTACATAAATATGCATATACCATCATCTTCATTGTATACTAAGTCAGTGTAGATGTCCACATAGATAAGTAATTAGTTAGAATTTAGATAGTTCTAAATGGTGATTAATCCGTTCTACAGGTTATGGCTTCGCGTGGTAGGCGTGGTGTTCCTGCTCGTGATGGCGAGCAGAGGAGAGATGAGCCTCGGCGTGAGGATCAGGGTGAGCAGCAGGCCCCTGCACCCAGGGTCCTGTACTTCCTCCACCGCCACCAGTAGACTATGGAGTTTTCATGCAGGGTTTGGTGCAGGCCATGCAAACGCAGGCCCACACTCAGGCTGCACTCCAGGCCCAGTTGGAGGCTCAGGTTAGAATAATAATATAAAGTAGTCTGTATTTTAAATGCATGATTGTTATGTTATATATGTTAATTTTGTCGCTTGTTGTAGCAGGCTCAGGTACCAGTTCCCCAGGCTGACCATGGTGGACCCTCCATCATGGAAAGGTTCAAGAGGATGTCGCCACCTCCTTTTAAGGGGGAGAGCAATCCATTATTAGCTGAGAGCTGGATGAGGGAGATTGAGAAGATCTTCCGGGCCGTTAGGTGCGCTGAGGACGACAAGGTCACTTTAGCCACCTATATGCTACAGGTATGTGTAATCTAAGCTATTGGTTATTACTTTAAGTATAAATTATGTTGGTTAGTTCTATGGATGGTTTTGGCAGGAGCGAGCCGATGTATGGTGGTCCTCGTTGTTACGTACTCGGTTCGAGGATGGTGCCGTGGAAGTCGGATGGGATGAGTTCGTGAGGCTCTTCCGAGCCAAGTTTGTTCCGGAGCACATCCAGGACAAGATGGAGCAGGAGTTCCTCTCGTTGACTCAGGGCTCCATGACGGTGTTGGAGTACGAGGCCAGGTTTGCCGAGCTATCAAAGTACGCCCCTCATATTGTAGCTGATGAGCGCAGGAAGGCGAAGAAATTCGTGATGGGTCTGAAACCATCACTGAGGACGAGGTTAGTGGCTTTCGACCATCGTACTCTCGAGCAGGCGCTCAGCGCGGCATGTCGTCAGGAAGGGGAGATGGAGCAGTACCTGGAGGAGAAGAAGGCTTCTCAAAAGAGGCCAGCAGCTCCTTTCCAGAGGCAGGAGAGGAAGAAGGCGACTTTCCAGTCACCGCAGCGTCCTGTGGCATCAGGCAGTGGTCAGGTATCCTCTCAACGTTCCCCTAGTGGTAAGAAGGAGTGTCCTCATTGCGGGAGGGCACATGGCGGTTCGGAGTGTTGGCTGGTAGCAGGAAAGTGCTTAAAGTGCGGGAGCAGTGATCATAAGATTAAGGATTGTCCGAGGCTTCAGCAGGGAGCCCAGCGGGGGCCAGCCCCAGTAGCAGCAGCAGCAGCGCCAGCGACAGGACGACCAGGGAGACCTCGAGCCCCAGCTCGAGTGTTTGCGTTGGCTCGTGAGGATGCCGAGCAGGCAGATCATGTCACCGAAGGTACAGTTTTGTTCTTAGGTGTGCATGCTCGGGTTTTGTTCGATACGGGTGCTACTCACTCGTTCATTTCCGAGCGTTTTGCTAGGCAGTTAGCTTTAGAGTCAGGGTTAGAGTCTGAGGATTTAGAAGTCCCTTTGTCTGTGCATACACCTGCGGGTACGGTATCGACTAGGAAGTGTATTCCGTCTTTACCAGTGTGCATTGAGGATAGAGTCCTAGAAGGGTGTTTCTTCTTGCTTAAGATGAAGGACTATGATGCTATTCTTGGTCTGGATTGGCTAGAGGAGCACTATGCTTTGGTAGATTGCCGTGGGAAGAAGATTGTTTTCCGCATTCCTGGTGAGGATGAATTTTCTCATCCTTTGCCGAGGAACTTAGCAGGAAAGTTTGTCATCTCGGCCATGAGGGCAATGAGAATGGTGAACAAGGGTTGTGACGCTTTTCTTGCCAGTGTGGTTTTAATACCCAAGGCTGATGAGTCACTTACTCTTGCCGAGATAGATGTAGTGCAGGATTTTCCAGATGTCTTTCCTGATGATTTATCTGGATTGCCACCAGCTAGAGAGATAGAGTTCACTCTAGAGTTGCTTCCAGGCATCTCTCCTATCTCGAAGGCACCTTATCGGATGGCACCTGCGGAATTAGCTGAGTTAAGGAAGCAGTTGCAGGATTTGTTAGATAAGGGATTTATTCGCCCTAGCGTTTCCCCTTGGGGCGCACCTGTCTTATTCGTGAAGAAGAAGGATGGGTCACTTCGGTTATGCATTGATTATAGAAAGCTAAACCAGGTGACGGTAAAGAACAGGTATCCCTTACCTCGGATTGATGATTTGTTTGACCAGCTACAGAATGCATCGGTCTTTTCTAAGATTGATTTGCGTTCTGGCTATCATCAGTTGAGGATTAGGAGTGAGGATGTGTCCAAGACGGCATTTAGAACCCGTTATGGACATTATGAGTTTTTGGTCCTTCCGTTTGGTCTAACCAACGCCCCTGCAGCGTTCATGGATCTCATGAACAGGGTGTTTAGACCCTATCTAGATAGTTTTGTTGTAGTCTTCATTGATGACGTGCTGGTCTACTCTCCAGATGAGGCCACACATCGTCAGCATTTGAGGATAGTGTTAGAGGTTCTCCGTGAGCACAAGCTGTATGCAAAATTCAGCAAGTGCGATTTTTGGATGCGCGAGGTTCATTTCCTTGGGCATGTTATCTCCGGTGCTGGTGTAGCAGTGGACCCAGCGAAAGTCCAAGCTGTTATGGATTGGGAGAGTCCCAAGACTCCTTCGGAGATTCGGAGTTTTCTTGGTCTGGCGGGTTACTATCGGCGTTTTATTGAGGGATTTTCATCCATCGCCGCTCCATTGACTCAGCTGACCAGGAAGGGAGTGAAGTTTGTCTGGTCCGAGGAGTGTGAGAGTAGTTTTCAATTATTGAAGACTAAACTCACATCGGCCCCTGTGTTAGTTCTACCGAGCGGTGTAGAGGATTTTGCTATCTACACGGATGCATCTCGGATTGGTCTTGGCTGTGTGTTGATGCAGCAAGGAAGGGTAGTAGCATATGCTTCGAGACAATTGAAGGAGCATGAGCGAAACTATCCAACTCATGATCTTGAGCTTGCGGCAGTGGTTCATGCACTGAAGATCTGGAGACACTATCTTTATGGTGTCAGATTTGAGGTGTTCACTGATCACAAGAGCCTAAAGTATCTTTTCTCCCAAAAAGAATTAAACCTTAGGCAGAGAAGATGGATTGAGTTCCTGAAGGACTATGACTTCGATCTCCAGTATCATCCTGGAAAGGCGAATGTCGTAGCAGATGCCCTTAGTAGAAAGAGGTCGTCTCTCCAGCAGGACTGGAAGATGTTGGAGGATGCAGCGTGTTCGATGACCGAGTTGGAGCCATTGTTATGCCGAGCTTTTGTGGCTCAGCTGTCCATTAGGTCATCAGTGTTAGATGAAGTGATAGAGCATCAGAAAGCCGACCCTAGACTCCAAGAGTTAGTGGGCAAAGCGGGTATTGCTCGTGATGAGGATGGTGTGATTAGATTCCATCATCGTGTCTGTGTTCCAGATGTTGTAGATGTTCGTGAGCATGTTTTAGCAGAAGCTCATAGATCTAGATTCTCTATTCATCCGGGTAACACTAAGATGTACCAGGATTTAAAGAGATCGTTTTGGTGGTCTGGCATGAAGAAGGATGTAGCCGAGTTTGTGTCTAGATGTCTAGTATGCCAGCAAGTGAAGGCCGAGCGGCAGCGACCATCTGGTCTTATGCAAAGATGGAGATCCCAGTTTGGAAGTGGGAAGCTGTCACTATGGATTTTGTTACGGGTTTGCCTCGATCTAGACGAGGTAATGACTCGATTTGGGTAGTGGTAGATCGATTCTCGAAGACTGCGCATTTCTTGCCTATGAAGAAGAAGCAGTCAGTAGAGAGTTTAGCTAGACTGTATGTTAGTAGTATTATTAGATTGCATGGAGTACCGAAGTCTATTATTTCGGATCGAGATCCGAGATTTACTTCGAGGCTATGGAAGGGTCTTCAGGATGCGTTAGGTTCGGAGCTGAAGCTCAGTTCAGCATTTCATCCCCAGACAGATGGACAGTCCGAGAGGACTATCCAGACGCTTGAGGATATGTTGAGGGCTTGTGTGCTGGATTGGAAGGATGATTGGGAGCGCCATTTACCTCTAGTGGAGTTTGCATATAACAACAGTTTTCATGCGAGCATTGGCATGGCTCCATTTGAGGCTTTATATGGTAGGCCTTGCAGATCTCCTTTATGTTGGGAGGAGACCGGTGATAGGCAGTTGATCGGTCCGGAGTTAGTTCAGGAGACTTCGGATAAGGTCCAGCTCATTAGGAAGAGACTTGTTGCGGCACAGGATAGGCAGAAGAGTTATGCCGACAACAGGAGAAAGGATCTAGAGTTCGAGGTAGGTGAGCATGTCTTTTTAAAGATTTCGCCTACGCGAGGTGTAGTTAGATTTGGCAGGCATAGTAAGTTGAGCCCTAGGTTCATTGGCCCGTATGAGATTCTCCGACGATTGGGCAACGTGGCATATGAGCTAGCTTTACCTCCAGCTTTGGCTAGCGTTCATCCTGTTTTTCACGTATCTATGCTCAGGAAGTATGTCAGAGATCCGTCTCATGTTATTAGCCATGAGCCAGTGGAGATCCAGCCAGATCTTTCTTATGTAGAGCAACCAGTAGCTATTCTTGATCGGAAGGTTCAACATCTCCGAAACAAGAGCATTGCGTCAGTAAAGGTCTTATGGCGTAACTTCTCGCGAGAGGAGGCTACTTGGGAGCTTGAGGATGCAATGAAAAAGAAATATCCTCAGTTGTTTGAGTAGTGTCAGTCTAACTTCGAGGACGAAGTTTCTTTAAGGGGGAGAGGGTGTAAGGCCCTTGATTTTCACCTTGTTTGTTAAGTATATGTATGTGTGTATAAGTGTATACTATTGATGTATGATTATTGTGTATAAGTATTTATTGATATAAATTGTATGAATTAGTATTATTGAAATGTACATAGTATATGTATGTATATATATATATATATATATATATATATTTAAGTGTGTAGTATTATAAATTCTGCTTAATTAAAGTGAGTTTTGTCGGCCAGTCGGCGTCCACATCGGCTGACGCTGACCAGGGGTAGGCGGCAACATCGATGGACGCCCATTTTGTATAGGCAACCATGGATATGGACGCCAATATCCCAGATCTGTTACGTTTTCAGATCCGGAAACGCCTCCGGAAATTGAGCCTCTTGTTTGGGAAACCCTTCCCAACGGCTCTGAGACTTGCCCCTTTAACCTATCCGACCCCCAACCCTTTATAATATCCAATTTTCGGCCAGATCCATCCCTTTGGCTCTTGGGTCAAAAACCTATCTTCTCTAAGCAAAACCCTAACTTGAACCTGAAAGATCCGGCTTCGGGAGGCTTCGTCTGGCGATCTACATCAACTGGTGTCGACCTTGAACATCCGGGAACGACTCCCCACGCTGGTGTGCTGTGAAGATCAACAGAAGATCCGAAGAAGGAGGGATTTGGAGACTCTTTGGCACAGGCCGAGGAGGGCTTCTCCGGCTTAAATCGTCGTTGGTAGATTTTACAGAAGGCAAGTACCCCATACACATTAACCCTACATGTGTCTAGTATGTCCCAGGATTTTCTCAGATTTTTCTCGTGTCCTGGAACCCCCCTTTCAAGTGATTTATTGGCTTTCAGTCTGTGTTCTGCAGACAGGATATTAACGGCAAGATCCCTTGCCGCTAATATCATGTGTTGGCGGCATCATCTAATGCCGTTAACCTATAGACGGCCACCCCTTGCCGTCGAGTTCTTCAGACTGCAACAGTGAGCAAGTCTGTCCTTATATGAACTAGTTTTCGAGTTTTTCCGCATGAGGATATACGGTAAATTTTATATAATATGTAAATATATATGTTCGGATGTACTGTAAGTTATTGTGCATTTTTGAATTTTCACTAATTATTAGAATTTTTGGAATGTGTTACCAATAGAATGTTAATCTTGGAAAATGTCGTTTATGAAATATGTGTAGAAATTAATTGTCATAATTTTCTGTACATTGTTCATAAGATCTGATGCATGATATAAAAATTTGAGCAATTTATATATCTGTGTAATTTATTAAATTTTCTGAACCGAAAAATAGTTAATATGTCTACTCAATGTAAAAGTTAAGAATTCATGCGAAACTAGTTAAATCCCTGAAATTTGTGATAAAATTTGTACTGTCAGTATTCATGTATGAAATAAATTATGAATCCGAATAATGAAAATTGTATCAGTTTGACTATTTTTACAGTTGATATCATCACTGTTAGAATTTTCAGAAAATATGTGTAACTCAGAAAAATGCAAATTTTGGTATGCATGATGGTTAAACTGTGATGGATTTCTGGTTAAATTTCTGTACTGAACAGATGACAGTAGCTATATAAACTGTTTTATGTTAGATATTAATAATTAATACATGCTAATATGATAAATGTTTAATTCTGCAAAAATTTCAGCATGATTAGGATTGTTGTAAAAATCTGATTAATACTGAAAACAGTAGTACCATGCTAGGTAATACTGAAGAAGGTAAATGTGTGAACATGAGATGAATGCGTGATTATTTTGTGTTTAGAATGTGTTGAAATTGAGAAAATGTATTAATGTGCCAATGTGTGACACTGCTACCTTAGAGGGCTGTGGAACTGTACTGTGGTAAAGTCCCCACGGGAAAGTTCAAAGTGTGTGATGTCCCATGGGCATTGGGATTAAATCCTGGAGGCGAACAAGTATCGCTGGTTAGGGTGGAGAGTGCTTCTCCCGGTTCTGCGCAGTAACTAAGATTGATCACTGGAATGCCTAGGTGATTGATATGTGATGTGATTAGTGTGTGTCCTTCTAAAGTGGTTTGGGCTATGTGTCACGGCATTAAGTGAAAGTGAAAATGTGTTTAAGTGAAAGAAATTGTGTAAATTGTGAACCTGTGTAAGTGAATATGTGTTCATAAAATTCTTATGAAAGCATGCAAAATGATAAGTTTCTTATGAATGTGACATGATAGTAGTAAAACAGCGAGCTTTCACTAATATGAATGTGTTATCTATGTGTACAATTGTCTTAGAATCATGTTAAATTAGTTGTTATGAAATGTGTAAATATTGTGTAAAATGATCAACATGTGGCTTATGAATGAAATCAGTTTAGCATAGTGAAAAGTGTAGAAAGCATGTGATAGGATTTGCTTATTGTATATAAAAACCAAATCCTCTGTGAAAAATGTGTAGAAATCATGAATAGACTTTATTTGAGAATTGTCACTTCCATGCATTATGTGTAAATGATGTAGCTTAAGAGTATGGATATTACTTGATGCATGTATGTTTAGTGTGCTGGTGTTACTTGTTGAGTTCTTTTGAACACATTCTTGCTTCGGCGTACAGGTGCAGACGTTTCTACTTCTTCCGAGGAGATCGTTAGGAGCGACTCGGAGCGAGAGTAGGAGATATTGTTGTGGAGTTAGCATTGAAATTTTCATTACTCCATAGTATGTAATAAAGACTCTGCGTAGTCTCATGTGGACAATGTATTTATTTTATTTCAGTTATGGAAAATTAGCTCTCTTTCTTTCTATACGGACTGTGAATAGAATGTGGATGATGGAATAAAATTTCTTTTCAGTTCTTTAAATTCCGCTGTCATGAGATATACTATATTTGTGTATGTTTCAGCCTATCGTACTAGTGTTGGGTAAATGTCCCACTGTAGTGATACCTTTTATATCGACGTGGGTTGGTGGAACCGTACCGATATGAGAGGGTCGTTACAAGTCGCGTCTGCTTGACCCGAAGCATTCAGGCGTCGTTGACACGATTAGGCGTTGAGCATGGTTTTAACCAGTTTGGTCTGAAAACTTCGTATCGGGCCAACGCGACTTTGTCGCATCACTGGGCCCTGTCGCGTTAAGGTTTTGAATGGCGTCCGGATAGGTCGACGCGATTTGAGAGGCGTCGGTTATGTCCGACGCGGTTTAGCTTCCGAAGAGTAAGTTGTGTGTTTGGGGCAGTGAAGGTTTTGTGTGCACTTAGCCCTGGTCTGTTGTTGTTCTTTAAAAATTGATGTAATTAATTAATGTGTTAAGTGGTTTGTGTTGCCATGGAGGTCACGAGGTGACTAATGACAGGCAAGGTTATGGTAGTTCATGTATGTGACTGTGTAGGCTAGCTTGTAGGTCACGTAGTGACCAGGGACAAGCTATTCCTGACACTTATACCGTGGTTTATAAATAGAGATTGTATAAGTATGTATATCGTGGTTTGTGTGCTTGCCGATTCTGGTGGTCCGGCGCCTATTCCGGAATACCTCTTCAGTCGGGTACCCCAGGTTCCTAGGAGAGCTAGACACGTGTGTAGTGCTCAGGGTTTGTCCCAGTACTGTGTGTACCGTCGAGGTCTATGTCGTCTTCCTGGACACCCTCACTTCTGTGTTTGAGTTGTACGTCCGGCTGAGGGAAAGACAACTGTGGGCAGCGACTTGTGTTTGTGGGTGTGTAGTCACTTGTAGCGCGCTTGTGGTTGGGGGACGGACACCAGTAGACATCACTAGTCCCCAACTAGTCTCTGTTTCCAGTGCCTCACTTTCGGGAGCTCGGGCCGGAGTCCCTAAAGGTGTCAGGCTTGAACCTGTAGCTGTGTAGTTTCCAGGCGTGGTGTTGGTTAGGCTCCACTGTTCTTTGGCTTGTGGTTGTGGAGTGGTAGCTGGACCATTTGTCCATGACTGGGAGACTGAGAGGTGGTTATTATGCTATGTTGTCCGGGTTGGATACTAGCGTCATGAACTAGTAGTCTGTTCCCGTGTGGTGGCGTCGTTCCTTTCTTACTCGTGTTTTGCCACTGATTTTGGTTTGTGTGTGACTCGCTGGTTAAGGAGGTAACCGTTGAGGTGTGCCCTAGTGGTGGCACGATTTTGGTTATGGTTCTGTCGTGGTAGTAGGTACATTTACCCTTTGTGGGTAGCTCTGTGTTGTGGTACGTGTGTACCGGCCTCAGCAGGTGTTGAGGTGGCTTTGTGCTTTGTGGTGGTCTCGTGGTATGACCTACTACACGTTGTGTGTTATCGTATTAGTTAAGCGTACGATTATGGTTTTGGTATGAGGGTGTTCGTTGGTTGATGCCAATCCCATTACCCTGTGTGGTTGGTTTGCTTGTGAGACTAGTAGCTTAGGCAGTGATCTACCAATGAGGCTTGTGGTGAAGGTGTTTCTGTTAAAGGGCGGACTAATGGTGCTGAGCTAGTCCTGTTACATCCTTTTACTTTCTGAGGATTGAGGTTAGTCAGTATGATTATCTTTAATTGTTGTTTAACATGCTTGTGTGAGCATGTTGTGGTTAGCTTACCGGTGTTACCTGTGAGACCCTGTAGGGTTGAGGTCTCTTCTATGTTGTTGTTGTTTCCTTGTGGGAGGTCCCTACTGAGCCAGTGACGTGTTGAGGCTCACTCCCTTACAACTTGTTTCAGGTGTTAACCAACTTTGGTGTGGCTTCAGAGGAGTCGTGGAAGATTTGTACCACCAGCAGTAGAGTTATGTGAGTCGTGTGAGCCAGTGCTCCCTCGGGGTATGCCCCAAGTAGTTGTACTCTTTTAATTGGACAAGTAATATTGTATTAGGACAGTTGTACATTATTGTATATAAATATGAGCACTTGTACTTTCTTGTGTCTTATACTGTAGTTGTTGTCTTTTATATTCGTACTGGACACGTGTTAGAGATATCCCTTGCGAGACTTTGGTCCGATTGCGGGAGGCGGACTTGGATATGAACCCTTATTGGGTATAAATATCCAGGGCTGTTACAGTTGGTATCAGAGAAATGGTTCAGTTAGAATATGAAAAGACATCGAGGTTATAATGCCCCAAGACATGGATTAATGTCTACTGCTGGTAGTAAGTCTGCGATTTTATGTGATTTAAAGTGGTTTTCGCGTGAGTTGTTGTTATGTGAATTGTGTGTTGGTTTTGTTAGTTTGGTAGTTGCTAGTAGAAGCAGAGTAAAGATGTGTTTAGAGGAAACCCAGTTTGTGAAGTGTGTATGATTGTTTGCACACCTGTCAGTTGTTAGCAGTTGTTGAGAAATGGTGAAGTTAGTGGTATAATGTGAGTGATTATACCTGTGTGTCAGGTTATGGTTAAAGTATCGTTGTTTAAAGGTTCCCAGTTATAGAAATTGAAGGGATTAGTGGATTCAGTTATGGAATTCAGTGAAGGTGTTTTAGTGAGGTACAGAGTTGGCAGAGACATGTATAAGGTAATGATGTGATGGAATAGCAGAAGGAACAATGTTATAATGAGAAATAGAACAGTGTGGTAAAGATTATTAAGTGTGTGAATTGTGATTGAGGACCATAGTTGAGGTAATTGTTGTATTTGAGATTTGTGTTAATCCGTGTTAAGGAACAGTGTGGATAATAATGTGATTAGTGTTATGGAAGGTTTGGAATAACTGTGTAAGATAGTTTAGTTTGAGATGAGGTATTGGCAAGTAGAGGAGCAATGAATTGTGGCAGTTAGATTAAGTGTGCTTTGTGATCAGAAATGATTACAGTAACGAGCTTGAGAATTGTGTTGTTGCGAGTAATGATGATAAGGGAAATTTGATATAAGAGATTCGTGTAAGAATGTGCCGAGGTGATCACTTCAGTTAAGAGAGAGCAAAGGAAGATTCGGGTGCAGTTAGGTTTTCTGAGAATTTTAAAAGAAGGATATTCACTTGGCAAGTGGCAGTTTGCGAGAATTCTATAGAATGTTTTGTTAAAGATTGCCGTGTTAAAGATAAGATTAGTGCCGGTTAGCAGTTGGGTGCAGTCTGTGAAGAAAGAAAGGTAAAGGATGTGTCCGACGAAGATTAAGGTCGAGATTAAGAATGATGGGAATGAGTTAGAGTTATGCGAGTCAGAATAGAAGGAAATGAATCAGTTAAGAAGTAGTTAAAGAATATCAAGCTAAGTGGAATAGTAAGGCAGATTGTGAAAAGAATTCAAGTAAAGGTTTGAATGGAAAAGATAATAGTGAATGTGTTGTAATAATGGTACTTCAGCATTTGAGAATAAAGCAGCAACGTGAAATAGAGGAATGAGGCAGAGCAAGTTATTTCAATTAAAGAGATCAGTTTCAGGTTCTGGCTATGGAAGTATTTTAAAGAATGATGATTGTACATTAGAAGGAATTATAGTAGTAATGGTATAAGGAGATTAGCCAAATAGCAGAATAATTGAGAGAAATGTCTTGCAGAAATGATATGGTGGTTAGTGCAGTTGGCAGTACTGATCAGGTTGAGTGTCATTGACCAGAGAAAGAAAGAATATAGCATATTATGAAATTGATATAATCAGATGGTTTAGGAAATGTTCGGCAAAGGTTTGCAAGCCAGTGCACAGAATGTAATTTTGTTGGGCAAAAGAGTACTCTAATAAAGGTATTCCTAGATTTGATTTGAGAACAAAAGTAGATTAGTTAAAGAATATTTTGAAAAATTATGATTATGATGTGATTAGTCGGCCAGGGAAGATGTTATTTAAAGCCAGGAAGGTATATGAAGTGTAAGGTATGTCGGTAGCAGTATGGTAGCATTCGAAATTGAAATCTGTGGCGCAACCAGAATTGAAATATAAAGAAGGCAAATCAGGAATTCAGGTGTTTTCTTCAAGTGTTAAATGATTAAACAAGATGAATTGAGGAATGAATAAAGTTAGAACTGAGTTCAACTGGAATTAAAGTAATAGTGGAAATGGAAAGTGATTGGAAACAATACCAAGGGCAGAATTTGTGGGATACTTCCCTAAGTATCTAGTGTAATCAGAGTGGCGCAGCAGAAGCAGGGAATATCACATATTCTCATATTATCCAAGATCTACTTGATTGAAAGAAAAGTTTGAGGTTTGTGCACAGTTGAGCAAAGAGGCAGTGGTTCTTGATCATATACGAGTTAAAGCAATATGGGCAGAATGGTATAAAGAGGCGGGAAATTTGAAGATGGATATGAATTTTGTTGAAAAGGCTAGCAGCTGAGAATATGAATAGAAAAGAAAGCAGAATAGCAGTTGGCAGTGGTAGACGGATAATGGAATGGCATTGAGAAATCCGAAAATTTAAAGAAAGTTTAGCGTGACAGAGCACTGGAGTGTGACAGTACATAGTAAGAGATTCAAGTAAGAGAAGCGGCACAGAAAGAGATGTTGTAAGCACAACCAGGAAACATATGAAAGAAGGTTGAGTCCAGGGAGATAAAGCGCCAATAGCAAGATAGAATTGCTTACAGCTGAAAGGTACAGAAAGAGCAGATTGCAGTAATTGGGCAGAGCAGCTATGAAAGAAATTAAAGAGAAAAGAAAAGCAAAACGGGCACGGAAATAAGCAGATTGAAATGGTTTGAAAGGCAAGTGCAGATAAGATGTATCCTACTTGTTCTGTATATGGCTTTATTTCTTTTTAGGTGTTAGTCTGATTTCGCCCTGAATGTCGAGGACGACATTTCTTTTTAGGTGTTAGTAATTTGATGACTCGATCTTGCAGATCCATGTTTACGGGTTTTAGAGTGGTGCTCATGACCAAGAGATGGTCATTGGGCCTTAGTCGTCGTTTACGTGCGTTCTGTGGGCATTATGGGCCTTAGCTTTCAGCCCAATTAGCCCACAAGTTCACTGTTTGTGAATGCGTCGGAGCAGGACGACGCGATTTAAACGCGTCGGCTTCTCCGGATGTGATTATGAGAACCGACTCTGTGACGCGTGTCGCACGGTTTCTAGTTGGCGTCAGACAGGGTGGACGCGTTTAAAGGAGTTAAACGTGGCAGCTGTATACGATGCAATTTAAATGTGAGTTAAAAAGCTTCGTTTCGGCCAGACAGAGCAGAGGAAGCTCTGTCCGGCAATGGGGGAGGTTATTGCGGCGCCTCTGAGGAGTTTTTCGGCGATTTGTCTTCATGGAGGTTCGTGTGGTGTGGGAACCACGCGAGGATGGCGTCCGAAGCGTGGGCATGCCGGTGACGAGGAGGTTTTGGCATTCTTCGGCTTCTTCTAGCCGGTAGGGAGACATCCTACCCTGTTTATGATGTTTTGAAAGGATTTGAATGGGATTTAAGGGGTGGTGCATGTGAGGGTGGTTTGTTATGTTTAATTTGTGCTTTAGAATGGAATTTGCACTGGATTTATGTGTGGACTTCCTGTGGGGGAAGTGGGGTTTGGCCTGTGAGCTGAACCCACTGTCTCCGTTGAAACGTGTCAGGTTAACCCGACGAGTTCATGGATGGACGCGTCCCTTTTAGGCGACCCCTTTTTTGTTTTGTCTGGTGTGCTATTGTGGTGTTGGAGTCGCATCTGCTTGACCCGACGCATTCATGTTGAAACGCGTCGTTATGGTTGGACGCGATTAGGCATTGAACATGGTTTTGACTGGTTTGGTCTGAAAGAGTCGTATCGGGCCGATGCGACTTTGTCGCGTCACTGGGCCCTGTTGCGTTAAGGTTTTGAATGGCATCCAGATAGGTTGGCGTGATTTGAGAAGCATCGGTTGTGTCCGACGCGATTTAGCTTCCGAAGAGTAAGTTGTGTGTTTGGGGCAATGAAGGTCCTATGTGGACTTTTTAGCTCTGGTCTGTTGTTGTTCTTTAAAGATTGATGTAATTAATTAATGTGTTAAGTGGTGTGTGTTGCCATGGAGGTCACGGGGTGACTAATGACAGGCAAGGTTATGGTAGTTCATGTATGTGACTGTGTAGGCTAGCTTGTAGGTCACGTAGTGACCAGGGACAAGATATTCTTGACACATATACTATGGTTTATAAATGGAGATTGTATAAGTATGTATATTTTGGTTTGTGTGCTTTTCGAGTCTGGTGGTCCGGCGCCTATTCCGGAATACATCTTCAGTCGGGTACCCCAGGTTCCTAGGAGAGCCAGGCACGTGTGTAGTGCTCGGAGTTTGTCCCAGTACTGTGTGTACCATCGAGGTCTGTGTCGTCTTCTTAGACACCCTCACTCTTGTGTTTAAGTTGTACGTCCGGCTGAGGGAAAGATGACTGTGGGCAGCGACTTGTGTTTGTGGGTGTGCAGTCGCTTGTAGCGCGCTCGTGGTTGGGGGACGGACACCAGTAGACATCACTGGTTCCCAACTAGTCCTGTGTTTCCAGTGCCTCACTTTAGGGAGCTCGGGCTGGAGTCCCTACAGGTGTTAGGCTTGGACCTGCAGCTGTGTAGTCTGCAGGCGTGGTGTTGGTTAGGCTCCACTGTTCTTTGGCTTGTGGAGCGGCAGTTGGACCTTTCGTCCATGACTGCAAGACTTGATGATCAGATTATCCCCAATGTAATTTAAATTAATTACATATCTATTTTGGTGATTAACAAAACTATGATAAAGTTTACTCTAACATAATCTCTATGAGATTTGAGTATAGGAAATCTAATAAAGAAAAACAAGCTAAACTGGTAAGTATTCTTCATTCTAGCAATTTAAAGTTTAGGGCATATAATTTTTCTAAGTACACATCGACTCCCTATGAAGTGTAACGATTATAGTAGAGTCATAATGATTTCCTCACTTTCATAATGATTTCCTCACTTTCATAACGACTATATGTGTTTTACCTATTTGGGTATTATAATGATTTCATAAGTATCTTATCGATTTCGGGATCGCAACTATTTGCCTCATAATGATTCGCTAAGAGATCGCAATGATTTCCTCTCATAACAATTCGCTAAGAGTTCGCAACGATTTGCCTCATAACGATTTCCTCTCAGAACGATTCGATAAGTGTGCACATCGATTCCGAGCTCATAACGATTTGGTTATCGCATCAATTTCTTAAGTGTGAACAATGATTTATTCTCACAACGATTTCTTAAGTGAGAAGAAAGATTTGCTCTTACAACGATTTCGGTTTCACAACAACTCGTTAAGTCTCATAACGATTCGATAAGTTACATAACGAATCAGTCACTGTAACGATTCATTAAGTTACATAATGACTTGGTCGCCGTAACGATTCGATACATTAAACAACGAATCATTCACTATATTGACTCGATAAGTGAAACAACGATTTGCTCATAACGATTTGGTTATAACGACTTGTTCATAACGATTTGCTGATAGTATCATAATGATTTGTCTCTACAACGATTCGGTTATTAATGCATAATGATTTGTGTGTACATAGACTTGTTTATGAATGTATAACGATTCATATGAACAATGACTCATCCACACATCAGTTTCATAAGTTATGCTCATATCGATTTCATGGTCTATAACGACTTGATATTCAAACCTATTCTCAGATAGTTTGAAAAGTCAATGTCTTCCCTTGCTTTTCTCTCACATCCATGCATTTATTATGACTGATCATATCACTGCACTGCATGCAAACAATATCTTCTATTTCCATGCTTATACTGTAAACATCTCTTTAGAAGAACAGAATGGAATTTCCATTTCGGTATAAAACCTTTCTTAACGTTGACTGACACCGAGATACAGCTTAGCTATCTATCGTTTAAGCTTTTAATGTGTGCAGATCTCTGACAGCTCATTCTTATACAACGTTGGACACAATAGAAGCCGAAGGATATCAAAGAGGATTCTCTCTATTTGCGTGCATGGAAAGCTAACGACCATTGACTGAATGCTCTACAGTGCCATACAGTCTAACGTAAACAAAAGCTTAGAGATAACGGACACTTCAACATTCAATTTTCAAATGAAAGACATATATAGATGATTGAAGCTCCAGAAACAGAAAGATCACTTACAACAATCTTTTACAAGCTTTCTGCGAGCATCTGAAAGAGCGAAGCTTCACTCCTTTGCTTGTCTAGCTCTTAGCTCTCTGCATTCATTGTGTTAGCCTTGAGAGCTTCTGTGTACTGAGAGTGTTCCTCATCGTAGAACTTTCCCTCTCAGTCGTTGCTTCAGATCGAGCGTTGGTCTTTAAGCTTGATCTAGGGGCGTATCATCCCTTGAATACATTCCTGTGTATTTTCCCTTTGTGTTGAAGGAAGACTTGGGGGTTCCAGGGTGTTTGTTTCCCTTCGTGTAGAAGGAAGACCTGGTGGGATGTAGGGTGTTGTAATTCCTCTTCGGGTTGTGAAGAGAAGACCAGCTGCGGTTGGGTGTGTAAGTGTCCTTGAGGGGGACTGTACCCTTGGGTAGTGAAATCTTGAGGTATTGCTCAGGGACTGAACATAGGACTCCTGTGGAGAGGAGATCTGAACCAGGATAATTCCTTGTGTCGTGTGTTTGATTGCCTTGTGTTTGCTATCCTCTTTTTACTAACACTAACAGTCATCGAAGTGTGTTTTGTGTAAGCATTTTTGTGGACAGGGTTTGGTACTCAAATTTTAATATCCCATTCACCCCCCCTCTGGGCTTGCTAGCTGGGCAACAAGTGGTATTAGAGCTAGGCTCTTCGACAAAGAAGAAGATCCAATGATCTGAAGAGAAAAGATCAAATGGCAGCCCAAGGTCACTTCGAAGGTCAGTCAGTTAACAGGCCACCACTGTTCGATGGTGAAGACTACACATACTGGAAGACAAGAATGGAGTTCTTCTTACAAGGACTCGACTATCAGATCTGGTCGATTGTTGAAGAAGGTGATCTTCTAGTCACAAATGAGAAGGATAAATGGACGGAAGATGACAAGAAGAAGATCTCTTTGAACTGCAAAGCCAAGAGTATCCTATGTTGTGCTCTTAGCAAGAAAGAGTTCAACCACATATTAGCCTGCAAATCCGCTATGGAAATGTGGGAGAAGCTAAGGATCACATATGAAGGTACTGACAAGGTTAAAGAAACTAGAATAGACATTCTGGTAACACAGTATGAAAGGTTCCAAATGTAGCAAGGAGAATCCATTACTCAGATGTACAGCAGATTCACCGATAACACTAATGGGTTAGTTGGTCTGGGTAAGACTTATCAGATGGGAGACATGGTGAGGAAAATACTCAGATCCCTACCTGCCTCGTGGACTCCAAAAGTTACAGCAATAGAGGAGGCTAATGACTTGAAGATAATGTCATTAGAGAAGCTCATTGGGTCCCTCATGTCCCATGAAATAAATATGGAAAGGTTGGGAGAATCTTCTAGCAGAAAGAAGCACTCCAACGCACTCAAGGTAGAAGAAGACGAATCAGAAGAAGGCTCATACAGCCAAGAAAGCATGAACAACAGTGAAGATGAAGAAGCAATGTTGTCCAGAAGATTACAACGAATACTAGCTAAGAAAAAGAAGTATCAGTCTGGGAGAAGATACTTCAAGAAAGGGAAAGATCTCAAAAGGTCTGAAGTCAAAGATTCAAAGAAAAATGAACCAATCTGTTATGAAAGTAAGAAGCCCAGACATATCAAGGCAGAATGTCCGAAACTCAAGAAAGCTGAATTCAGAAAGAAAGATAGTTCCAAGAAATTCAGAAGGTATAAGAAGAAAGCTATGGCAGCAGCTTGGGACAACAGTAGCGACTCGGACAGCGAGTCAAGCTCAAGCAATGAAGAAGAAGAAGAAGCAAACCTGGCATTCATGGCCAACATCGAAGACAAGGTAACATCAGACTCATCTTTTTCTTCATGTAATGAATCAGATTCCAATAATTTGGAAGAAGCTTTTTATGAACTATATTGTAAATACAAAGAAGTATGTAAATTACTAAAAACAAGTAAGAAAAACATCGCACGTTTAGAAAATACTAACTCAAATTTAAAATCTGAAAATGAGCAAATGGAAAAACAAATTACGGAACTAAAAAGAAGAAACGATTTGTTATGTGAATATCTGAAAAATAAAAATAAACAGATAGTTAAACTAGAAAAACAGGAAACTCCAGATGAACTTAAAAAGGAGATTAACACGAAGAAAATGAAAAGCTATTAAGTACATTAGATAAATTCACAAATGGAAAACCATCACTATTACTAAAAGGAGCTAGACGGTCAGGTAGAAAGAAACATGGATTAGGATACACACCTCCAGACAATGAAGAAACAATAATACATCCTAAAACATATCCAACACCAAAGTTTATAGCTGAACAAGACACATCATATAAATCAAATTTTAAATACATTCCAACTGAAAAGGTAACTAAGATGTCTTGTTGTAGCCATTGCAACAAGTTAGGTCATATCAAAGTATCATGTCCAACTAAATATAAAATATGGATAATCAAAAGGAAAAATGATGATACTAACCAACCAAGACCCAGAAGAACTTGGGTACCTAAAGCTTAGTGTTTTCATTGCAGCAAAACCTTCGAGCATCAAAATGGTATTTAGACAGTGGATTCTCAAGGCACATGTCAGGAAATAGGAAGCTATTTTCTCATCTCAAAGCTGAGGAAGGCACAGTCACCTATGGAGATAATGGAAATGGGACTGTGATAGGCAGTGGATCAGTGAGTAGCAAAGGTAAAATAGTTATTGAAGATGTGCTATGCGTCAAAGGACTGAAGCACAACCTCATTAGTATCAGCCAGCTGTGCGATAAAGGACATCAGATCAGATTTTAAGAGTCAAAGTACAACATTATGAAGGATGGTGCGGTCATTTTTGAAGCTAACAGAGAAAAGAACCTATATGTACTTTATTTAGAAGAACTAAAAGATCAGATATATGTTTAGCAGCAAGTAAAGAATAGTCAACAGATCTCTGGCACCGAAGATTGGGCCACTGCAGCTTGGATGGCATGAGAAAGATGATCAAGAGAAGCTTGGTGGAAGGCCTACCCAATGTTAGTACAAGATTGGATGGTGTCTGTGGGCCTTGTGCAAAAGGAAAGCACACCAAGTCATGCTTCAAGTCAAAGACTGTGGTAACTACCTCTAAACCCATAGAACTTCTACATATGGATTTATTTGGGCCAATGAGAACCACAAGTCTCGGAGGAAAGAACTTTGGATTTGTTATAGTAGATGATTACTCCAGATTTACATGGGTATCCTTCTTGGAGCATAAGGATGCTACATTCGACAGTTTTGTAAGTTTCAGTAAGAAGGTACAGAAGGATAAGAAGTATAGTATCATTAGTATTCGATCAGACCATGGAGGAGAATTCCAGAATGAGAGATTTGCTAAGTTTTGTGATGATCAAGGCATATAGCATAATTTCTCAGCACCAAGGACACCACATCAAAATGGAGTTGCTGAGAGGAAGAATAGAACCCTATTGGACATGGCAAGGACAATGCTGTCAGAATATGATTTGCCAAGATATTTTTGGGCCGAAGCAGTTAACACAGCATGTTATATCATCAACCGAGTCATGATCAGGCCAATCTTGAAGAAGACTTCATATGAGCTATACAAAGAGAAGAAGCCGAAGATCAGTCATTTCAGGACATTTGGATGTCCATGTTTCATCCACAACAACGGCAAAAGAGACCTCCAGGAAGAAGATAGTGATATTGATGATGTAGAAAAATTGTCCAAGAAATTAAAGGATACATCTATTGAGGACAAGGAAGATCCACCTTTGGAAGACCTGCAAGAAAAGGACAAATCTCATGATAATCTTCCAAAAGAATGGAGGTATAAGAAAGATCACCATCTAGACAACATCATTGGTGATCCGTCAGTTGGGGTAAGAACCAGAGGTAATGTAATTCCTTGTGACTATCTAGCTTTTATTACACAAATAGAGCCTAAGACAGTCAATGAAGCTCTTACTGATGAATCTTGGATTTTAGCCATGCAAGATGAACAGAATCAGTTCAAGAGAAACCATGTGTGGTCACTTGTTCCTAAACCATCAGATCATCCAGTGATTAGCACCAAATGGGTGTTCAGGAACAAATTGGATGAAGCTAGTGTGATCATAGGAAACAAAGTCAGACTGGTAGCTCAAGGCTATTCCCAAGAAGAAGGCATAGATTTCGATGAAACCTATGCACCAGTAGCTAGACTTAAGGCTATTAGAATCTTACTTGCATATGCAACCGCATTAGATTTAAAATTCTTTCAAATGGATGTTAAATCAGCTTTTCTAAATAGTTACATAAAGGAGGAAGTTTATGTAGAACAACCTCCAGATTTTGATGACATTGATTTCCCAAATCATGTATTTAAATTGCACAAAGTATTATATGGTTTGAAACAAGCACCAAGAACATGGTACGAATGTTTAAGTGCATTTTCTATTGAACCATGGTTTCATTAGAGGTCAAGTAGATAGTACATTATTGTTAAGTCTAAAGTCAAACATATCTTGCTTGTTCAAATATATGTTGATGATATAATATTTGGTTCTACTGATAAATCTCTTTGCAAGTATTTTGAAAAGCTTATGCAGGGAGAATTCAAGATGAGCATGATGGGGGAGCTTAACTACTTCCTCGGATTGCAAATCAAACAAGGAAAAGAAGGCTCACATATTTGTCAAGCCAAATACACAAACGAGCTGCTAAAGAAATTCGGTTTTGAAAATGCCAAGCCACTATCAACACCAATGAGTACATCAACAAGATTAGACAGTGATAAAGATGGTAAGAAAGTAGATCAGAAGCTTTATAGAGGTATGATAGGCTCTTTGCTTTATTTAACAGCAAGTAGACCTGATATATTATTTAGTGTTTGCATGTGTGCTAGGTATCAGGCAGACCCTAGAGAGTCTCATTTAATTTCTGTCAAGAGAATTTTTAGATATTTGACTAGAACTTATGACTTAGGTCTGTGATATCCAAAATCATGTGAAATTAATTTAGTAGGATACTCTGATGCTGACTACGCTGGATGCAAAATAGATAGAAAAAGCACCAGTGGTTGTTGTCAAATTCTTGCAGGATGTCTGATATCATGGTCCTCAAAGAAGCAAAATTCAGTAGCACTGTCTACAGCTAAAGCTGAGTACGTGGCTGCTGGAAGTTGTTGTACACAACTTCTGTGGATTAAGCAACAACTTGAGGATTATGGACTCAACATCAAGACAATTCCCTTGTTGTGCAACAACACCAGTGCAATAAATCTTACCAAAAATCCAGTGCAGCACTCAAGGACAAAACACATAGAGGTTAGATATCATTTCATTCGTGATCATGTAGCAAATGGTAATATAGAAATTTCTTTTATTGATACTCAGAATCAGTTAGCAGATATCTTCACAAAAGCCTTACCTGAAGAGAGATTTACATCTCTTAGAAGGGAATTAGGCATGTGTAAATTGTGAGAGATTTACCTACAAATAACTGAAATAATAATTACTACAGAATATTAAATATTCTCTCCCCTGTAGTTAAGCAAAATTTCATCAATATTGGATGTTGCGTTTTTATCAGAGACAGTTTGTTTATTTTAAAGCTTTCTTTCATCTCAAAATCATGCTAGTTTGTCGTTTTCTGCCCTTATGGTGTCAGCACCTCAAAAGTCACTTTTTTGTTATTCTATATATCCTGAAATCTGTGTTGCAACAATTCACCTCCCGCCTTCATCTCTTTCGACTTGCTTGAGACGATACCCTAACGACTCCGGCATCCACCTCGTGCGATTTCAAAGCTTTCACCTCTTCCCGCTAGAAATTTCTTAGGGGCTTTTGCTCCAATCTTCATTCCAATCATCCAGAACCTTTCCCCATTCAAAATCATGGCCGTTTCTGGAGTTTCTGGCACCGTCGGGGGCTATGGAGCTGCGTTTCTCACAGCGGAGCAGCAGGAGAGGTTTGCGACAGTGAAGATCAAGTTGTGCGGTCACAAGGCAGTAGATGTGGCAGATTTGGAAAAGAATGGCATGCACAGCATCGTCGTGGCGTTGGAAAGATTGAAATGGACAAAAATTGCTACTCTATCAGAAGTAAGTTATCCTGACCTAGTAAAGGCTTTTTATGTCTGTTTGAAGACTGAGGAAGATGGGTCCTTGACATCATCTGTCAAAGGAACCCAGATTAGAATCTCATATGCTCTTTTGGAGTCTCTATTTGGAGTTTGCACCACCGGTCACAGTGGGGTTCACACTGTGGACACCCAGGCTAAAGGATTAGGGATTATTGGTCCCGAGTTTAAGCTTAAGGATAGGAAGTTAATTGGATATCAACCAGATGAACGCCTTCAACCGCCTCCTGCACTTTATAGTTTGTCAGATTCTAGTCCCCAGAAGCGCCACTTTCTCAACTTGTACTAAGGCAGATTCAGATATGATGTTCTGGACCATCCAGAACCAAGAAATAAACATGGCAGAAGTTATTCTGGAAAGGATGAAGTTCGCATCTGCTCAGATTTGGGACAAAAAGAATAAATTAAATGTGTCCCTTCCATATGCTCACCTGCTCACCAAGGTTTTTCAACATTTTGGTATAAACTTGTCTGGAGCAGTACTAGAGAAGATGGGGCAGGCAATCTGCAGTAAAATTTTGAAGAAGAGCGGATTTTCTCTGGTTAATGGTATATGGACCAAGACTTCAGTGGCTAAGGGTGAAGCCATCATCGGCGAAGCCCAAGAGGTCCAACAAGCAGTAGCAGCAACAACAGTTCAGGAAGAGGCATCTGAGCAAGTAGATACCAGGGCAGAAGCACCAGCAGCAGCAGCACCAGCAGCAGAAGCAGCAGGCAGCAGAATACAGAATATTCCTCCTGAGCACCTTGAACCTGTCGAGCAATTGCAAGTGATTGCCCCTCCAACTTCTATGGTAGGGTTAGTCCTCAAAAGAGTGCTAGACTCCATTCCAAGCACTCAAAATGTGCAAGAGGCTGCTAATGTTGAAGAAGCTGTGGGATCAGGCCACATTGCAGATGTTGTGATGGAGGAAGCTCCCATTCAGGGGGAGCAGGAAATTGTATCTGAATGTGTGCAAATAGTAGATGCTCCTAGTCAGGGGGAGCACTCTGCTGAGAAGGAAGCAGCATCTCAAGGGGAGCACACTGCTAATGTCCCCATTGATGACCAATTCAGAGAAGGCATTGTGGAGAGTGCCTCAGATGATGCAAATGATGATAAAGTGGAGTTCGTTGCAAGGGAAAGCAGCAAAGGGAAAGAAGCAGCTCCTGGAATTTCCCTCTTAACTAGGAGGCCTCATCAGAGGCAGAGAAAGAAGAAATTGAAGATAAATCTGAGGCCCTTAGTTGCTAGAATGGATGAGCAAGGAAAGATTCTCTGCTCTGTGCAATCAGATATTCAGTCATTTTTCATAAGCCAGAGTACTTCGGCTAAGGAAATGGGAATGGTAAGAAATGCAGTGAGATGGGTGCGAAGTGAGCTCATAAGCATCAAGGAATCTATAGCCGCACTTGGAGATTTGGTCAGGGCACAGTCCTCAAATGCCCCTCCTGCTCCTTCTCCTGCAGATCCAATTTCAGAAGAGCCAGCTGGGCCATCAGGGCCAGTTTCAGAAGAGCTAGCAAGGCCATTAGGGCCACAGGTTGATGAAGAGGTAGCCACTGAAATGGAAGTTAATGTTGAAGCTGTGAAGGCTGGGCCACCAGGGCCATCAGAGGATGTTGTTGGGTCAACCGGGCCAGTGGTTTCCGAGGGTGTGCTTCCAAGAGTAGAAGAGCCAGTTGTAGCTCCAGAAGCCCCCGATTCTTCATCTCTTGCAACTCCAGCATCTCCTTCACCACCATCTTCCTCCACAGCACCTCCAGCACCTATCACCTTTAAACAACCCCTGCCTCGCACCATTTCTTCCCCAACTCCATTTCCTTCTGAATCCTCCTCATCTCCTGCGTACCTCTACATCAATTTCACCACCTCCTCCTGTTCTTGAAGACCTTCCAGCCTCATCATCAGCTGGAGCCTCATCTTCCTCTAGTCCTTCTTCAGATGGACCGTCCATCATACCTCCTTCTACCCATCAATCATTTCTCCATCCTCCTACTCCTCCTTCCTTTGTCACATTTATACCTGAAGGTGCACAACTAGAAGGTCCCTTTCACAATAAATTTGAGGATGAGTTGGAAATTACCACCATCCGTTCAGTTCTAGCAGTTGCCTCTCATGTCCACAGGACTGACTCTTCTAGTCTTGTCTCTAAAAAGAGGAAACTCTCCAACACTCTTCCTCTTCCCACCGAACCTAAATTTCCTCCTCTTTGGTTTTCCCTCACTGTTGAGAATCGGAGAAAACCAATCTACTGTGAATATCTCCAAAAATGTATCTTTGCCACCTTTTTTGGTGTTCCTTTTCTCAACCTCACTGATCACCTCAATGTTGTCCTTCCCTATAATCACTTCTCAAAAGCCGATCAATCCAAAATCTTCCAAATAGTTGAATGTTGTAGACGATCTGTTTCCCGTACCCCCGTCGGACTGTGGAATCCTCCGGTGGTTCACGAACGTCACTGCTCCCTCGTAGGCATTGGAGGGTTGTTGATTGACTCCGTTGACTCCCCATTTGACTGAGTTGACTGGAGAGAAAACAACAAGAGAAAGGGAGATGTTGTGATCGCCAGGCCTTACCTGTGCCCAAGGGGATGTTGTGACCATGTCGATAACGCTGCCTTACGTAGCGGACGGAGATGGGGCTTCAACTTCTCCTTCTTCGGCCGGACAAAGAAAGAGAGCTCCACAATCTCGTACAGGTATCCCTGCCATAGAAAGACTCTATTAGAGTCTAAGAAGTGCAATGAATGCTCAAAAAAACGAAAAGAAGAGGACCAAAAGGAGAATCCCGTACCAGTTACAGGCTTGAGAAGAGGGGTGGCCAAGTGTTATGACCACCCTTTTTCCCTCTATTTTTGGTTGGGAAACCCCTTTATAGGTATATAGGAAGGTGTCATACGTGCCTAGGGTGTGTGAGAGTGCATGCGTAACATGCAAAACTAAAGAGAAAAGAAGGGAAAGAGAGAAAGAGGAGGGGGTGATCCTCGTTGCTGTGGCGTTGCTGACTCCTTGGTGGGCTCCTCCAGCTCAGGATGAAGCCTCCTAAACATCCCAGATGATGAGAAGGAGAGAAAGAGGAAGGATCAAAGGATGGGTACACTTTTCTCTCTCTTCTTTCAAGGTAATAGCATGTGGACGTCCAGCTTCTCCTCCCTCCCTTAGAAGGCTAGGGGGGGTTAAATAGACAGTAGGGTCAGAGTTCAGAAGCTTTGGATACTCAAGTGTGAAGAAACACACTTGTACAAGTGGAAATCCATGTATTAAAGCTCCAACCAATGAGGAGAGGCGAAGTAGGATTTTTACTGGGTCAATGGGGTGCCAAGGTGGCCCATATACCCGTTGGGAATGGCTATATGCATTGCATGGCCGAGAGAATGGCGCTAGTGGGCTGAAATCTAGGGCAGTTGCGCAGACCAGGTAAACCCAGGTTGATGTCCACCAATCCCGCCGCCAACCCCATGCAGGTGTCCACATATCTGGCCGTCAACAATAGTCGATGTCCAGAGATCTTGCCGCCAATAGGGAGTCAACGGAAGTCGATGTTGTCGTCTACATGGGATCCGAGGCAAGTCAACAAACGGTCAAACAAGCCTTATTGAGCCATGAACTATGCGGAGATGGGCCAAATCCGTGTCTACAAATGCCCCTCTGAGACATCCGATCTTGCAAGGGAGCAGAGCGTACTGAAGGGTTGGTGTCTCGGTAAACAAAGGACACGGAGATTTGATCGAAGGGCCATCTCTGAGGGTAGGAATTCTAGCAAACCACACAAAAGATTTAGGCTAGAAACAAATGACGAATCGTCTGAGAGACAATTGAGGATAAGAAGGAGGGTGATCTACCCGTGTAACTACAACTGCAACCCAATGTTAGGGTCCCTGGCGTTGCGTGTTGGACTTTGACTAGTTTCTGGTGTGTCTGAGTCAAAGGAGCTGTAATATGACGGTTGAATCGAGGGGGGCTCATAACCGGAGCTCGTCTGGGCTCGCTGGACTAATTAGGACTTCAGTCCAAATTTAGGGGGGTTGTGGAGACAAGGGATTGGTTGATCTCTCAAATGACTATCAAAAGATTCTAACTGAAATCAATGTTTGGAAAGCCTGAAGTCCGGAATTAAGCTCATAATTGGCGAAGGTTCAAATGAACTCAAAAAGACTGCTTGACTATTTGTGATAAGCACGGTGGGACAAGTTTCTGAAGGGGGACAACAAAGGTCCAAAATTAGCTCAAATATAAAAGAGGGTGCTGACCCGATAGGCCACCTGAACTTGGGAGCCACAAAGTTATCGAGGAAAATCACCATTTTTTTTGAATTAATCGGAGAATATTAGCAGTGAAGACCTAAATGCATGCCAGTGTAGGTTGCCTATCTAAAATGCAAGTTAGAACCAGAGGAAAATTCTAAGGCCATACGAATAACTGAGAGATCGCAAACCTGTCATTGTTTTTGGTAAAGGGGAACTCGGGGTTCACGGTTGCCAAGTTATTCGCCTCTGGTGGGGTCCTATGTTAGACATACCTATGTAACACTCACGGTCGCAGGAGTGTTCTGTAATTGGACCGCTGCTTATGCTTCAATATCTGCAAGACAACTCGTAGCACAAGGTGAGAAATAAGGGCCATATAGAGAATAATCTTTGAAAATTTCGCTGGTATTGACGTCCACAGCGATTGCCGCCCATTTAAGGTTGACGTCAACAAAGGCCACCGTCCACAATGGTAGATGGCCACAGATGATGCCGTCAACGGTAATCAGACGTCAACTGATGTTGACATTAATCAACCAGCGGATCAAACTGAAAAAATAGGTGTTGGAAGGCCATTAGGACTCTATCATCTCCTTCCTTCGTCCTCACTTCTCTCAGTTTCGAACCAGAGGACCTAGGAACGAGTTGGAGCAGCTGAAATGGCCTCTTCATCAACCGGAAAGTCTGCAAGCATGAACCCGGGGATCCTGAGCGAAGTTCTGGGGCATTTGAGCACCAGACTGGCCAACGGAGAGGTACGTGTTACTCATTTCACCCTTATTTAGGCTGAAAATGCCCCAAACCTCTTCTTACAGAGTGCTCATGAATGTGCAGGAGGTGCCTGCCTTCCCGAGCCAAGGCCAAGTACGGGCCTTCTCCTTGGACATGAGAGGCTTCATCGGGATGTGGAACCTGAGCTTTATGGTGGTGTTGGCAAAGAACATGAAGGATATGTGGTGGGGCTTTGACACCCTAGGAGTGCTTGTGGAGCGGTGGCACCCGCACACACACACATTCGTGTTCCAAGGGTTTGAAGCGAGTGTGTTGCTGGAGGAGGTGGAGTGGTTCTTAGGTTGGAAGTGGAGCCTGGAGTACGATGTGATGACACCTCTTCTCCCATGGGAAGAGATCCTGGCGGACATCGTACAGGACAAGAAGGAGGTGCTGAGAATGACGAACAAGCATGGGATCTTCCTAGACCGGCTGGCTTGGTGGTTAATCCAGCATGCGAAGGAGATTGGATGAGAGAGAGCAACCCGAGGACTGACACTCTGCCTAGCTGGAGTGTTCGTATTCCCCAATAGCGGCGCCTTCCTCCTCTACAAGCATGTGGGAATCCTATCCCTGCTGTGGCGCAGGCAGTCACTTGCCCCTGCAGTGCTGGCACACCTCTACAGCTCGCTCACCATGATGAGCCTAGGCGGACGCACATGCGGGAGCTTGTTCCTACTTCAGGTATGGATGGAGGCTCACTTGAAATTTTATTTTGCTGAGAAGCAACCTACCCCCTCCAGAATCTTCCTTCGGAGCTCAGTGCATTGTAGCAGGGCATGGTATGAGCCAAAGGATGAAATTAAGTGTGTGACAGCACACTTGAAGAGCAGGAATGCATGGCGGGACTACCTGGGCTACTTCCCTGTGGAGGACTTCATAGTCAGGCCGCTGTTCATGAGGGAAATTGAATTCAGAGTTCGCACCAGGGAGGACAGAGACTTGTGGTTGATTGGGGCAGATCGGATGGTGGTGTACTAGTCACATCGGTGCCATTGTCAGCTTGGAATTCCATTGGGCATCCCAACTTCATCCAACTACACAGATATGATCACCCGGGGAGAAATGAGAAGCTGATGAAGAAGGCAAGGAAGACTTGGGAGAGGCATACAGTGAGTAAGAAGGTGGGACAGGCTGTGCAGGAGAGTTGGGAGGACATCTGGAAATATGAGGAGTTCATTGACACTATTCGCCCTATTTCTTGTGATTTTTACACGGCCCGTAGGGCAAAGTGATGTATTTCCCTCATTTCAATAAGTGTAACGCAGATTAGAATGAATAAACAATGAGTTGTATTGAGTTCAATTATGCTGAATTGCTTGAATTGTGTGGAATGGATCCAATGGAGTGTTGAATGGGCTTTTAAATGTGCTGGTATGAATGTTTGTGAGGACTAAGTGCGCAGCAGTTGGCGTCCACATCGATGGATGCCAAGAAATGGTAGACGGCCCAAGGGTTGCCGCTAATGGTCAGACTTAAGATAGATGTCCAGATCACTAGCCGCCTAATTCAAAATCGATGCCCACGTAAAGGACGTTGACCGGATTTCGAGGTCTAACAGGGGTACCTCGGGGCCAGACATAGACGTCCACCATATAGCCGTTAATAGCGGCCATCATGGTGACGTCAACCGATACGTCGACGATAGGCCCTTTGACGTCAATTTTTAAAACTCAGCTTTTTGCAAGCCGACGCTTCTCCGGCGCCATTTCACCTTCCCGAACCACCGGAGAGCACCCCTTCCTTTTCTTGCCGACCACCTCCTATTCTTCCTTGCTCTCATTCTCCATCCTCTTTCCATCTTTCTTTCATCTTTTGATCGGATCGGATCGGATCGTGCTTGAACCGCATTGCAAGAGATGGAGAGGGAAGAGCAGTTGATGCTCCGGGTCATTGCCAATGGAGGAAGGAGGAAGCGGGAGCGACGACAGGGGAGGAGAACACGGCGGAGGAGGAGGAAATGGCCACCGCGGCCAGTGGCAGTGCGCCGGAAGGAGAGGAGACGGCCGGCGATGGGGAAGGAGAGCAAACGGAGGTCGAGGCATCCCGGAGGGCCCAGTGTCGCCCCAAGGTAGGTCGCCTAGCCCTCTAAACACTTGTGGGAGTGTTTGTAGAAAGCGAGATAGAAGGGGAAATAGGGGAAAGGCTGTTCAGTTCAACAGGAACTCGACGTCAACATCGGTTGACGTCGGGTTCTCTTAATGTCCAGGGCGTTGCCGTCCAAATAAACTTAACAGCAATACTTTGGACGTTAACCTTTGAACTTAACGGCCACAATTATGTCATTGACTCTGGTTAAATGACCATACCCTTGACGCCAACTCTTTTTAAACGGCAAGCGATACTGACGTTGACTTTTCTGTGTTTTTGCAGAGCAAAGGCAGAATGAGGAGCAGAGTCACCTGAGACTTGTGTTGGGCTTGGTACCGGGCACTACCGGAGGCCCAGCGGACGCGGATTGCCCGGATGGGGTTCGGGCATCTCCTGTCGGTGCGGCCCTTCCACGTGGATGTGCTGTACTTAGAGGCGCTCCAGGAGCGGTGGGAGGAGGATTGCAAGGCATTCATCATGCCATGGGGACACATGATACCCACGTTGGAGGACGTGGCGTATCTGACTGGACTGTCGGTTCAGGGAGAGCCGGTAGTGGGGTAGGAGAGGAGGGACTACTACGACGACGTAGTAGAGTTGCTGGGGCCAGAGTTTGTGGCCAGGAGGAGATCGATCCGGAGCATCTTGCTCAGATCACTATCGGAGGCTATTGGGTTGAGAGGGGGGAGGAGAGGACCCCTGGAGACACTGGACGAGTTCTACACTGGCGTACAGCGGTCAATGCAGTTAGGAGACAGGAGAGAGGAGAGATCGATATGGATTTTTGTATCCTACCTCTTTGGACGACTCTTGTTCGCGACGCAGCCATCTCAGATGAACTGCAAGTTCGTGCTACTGCTGTGAGACCTGGAGCAGGCATGGCGGTACGCTTGGGGCGCCACGATGCTGGGACACCTCTTCTCTCTTCTCCCCAATAGCTCGCGGCATTCTCAGAGCACCGGGGGCTTCACCCCCTTCCTACAGGTACATAAATTTTCTTTAAATGCTCATCATTGAATATTATTATTGAATTGCCTAATTGACATTGCTTTTCTGCTTGCCTTGCAGATCTGGGGGTACACCCGCTTCCCCATGGGATGTGGGGTGCTAAGAGAGGGGGGCCTAGCCATGGTGCCCCTCATGGCCCGGTGGGAGGTGGCGCCAGATCCGAGGGTGACGGACCGGCGCACGGATGACGTGAGGGCTGCCCTAGACCACTACCCCCACGATCAGGTAAAAAGCTCAACTAACTCTCCTTCTTTCTTTCAATTTGCATTTCATTTGATGTGACTGACCAGTATTCCTTCTTTATAGGTGGCTTGGACCCCTTACCGAGGGGAGACGGACGCGTCTCACCCGGCGGTGGCGGCAGGTCGCCCTCTTTTTGACCGCCACCTACTCCTGCTGTGTCTGGGGACATAAGATGTGACGGAACGCCTCGTCCAAACCCGTTAAACTGATAACAAGTTTGATCCGAGTCTGTCTCCCGCGAACGAGCCGGAGCCTCGCAAGGATATCACACAACAGTCCGTGAAAACACAAAGGAACACACCATTCCATATATATTTCAAAATTTACATAGCCATATTCAACAAAACTGAAAGAAAGTACAAGAGTCTGGGGCATACCTCGGGTACATGTAACGTCGCGTGCTTTTCGGATCCATGCGGATCATGTGCATTGTGGTTGTGGCGGCCGTTGTGAGGCCAGTGTGAGTTGGGTGTGTGGAATGCATGGTGTGATTGCGTGGCTTGAGCAGGTGAAGAGCAGGGTGGGTCCTGAATTGGAATGGGACCTGCTGCTGTTCTGTCTGAGTTGGCGGCCAAGGGGTGGTCGTTGACTGTTGGCGTCCAGGTTTATGGACGTTGACTTCTTGAACTTGGCGGCAGCTTTTGTGGACGTTTAGTCTGGCGGTGCATGTGGGCGACAAGGGGGTTGACGCCAACCTGTCAGTTCAGCAGGTTATATGTTCACCCGAGGGCAGCTCTCTCAGCTCACCCTCTCTCCCTCTTGCCCCAGCTTGCTGCCCCCGAGTCTTTGAAGGTTCTAACAGGTATCGAGGAGTGGCTGGTCGATCGTGGGACGCGCGGCGTCGCCGAATTGCGCGAGGAAACGTCGCGGCGTGGTGCAATTCGCGTGGGAGCTCGCGGAGGGCTCGGCGTAAACCGGGGAGTTGCGGGAGATTCTAACGCGTTCTGAGGTAGGGGACGAACCCTGGTAGCTCCGTAGAAACATTAAAACACATCATAACTACTTGAACCGCATGATAATCCATGTTTGGATAGAGTTGCACCATATGGGATAATGGGTGGTTTGAGTAGTTTATTGTTCGAATCATGTTTAAACGGGTTGCATTGGGTTCTGTCATGCTAGAGGGTATGCATTTGCATGTTTTCCAGTAATTAGAACAGTTAGAGAACTCGCAGGACCGGATTAGGGTTTCTGCAGGGTTTAAGGCCGGGGAACTTGGCGTCAACATCGTTTGCCGCCAAGATCTTCAGCCAGGAGGTTGACGGCCAGGGACCTTGCCGTCTACTTCCTGTAAGCGGCAATCGATGTAGCCGCCTACTCCTATATGAACAGAAATGGCTATTTATGGTGTTTTATCGTTAATGCGTGGGTGTTAACGTATGAGGTGCACTGAGTGCACTTGGTTTACGTGTTTAGCATACAAGGTATGCTGTTAACTGTTTACTTCGGTGACTGCGCGTTGTGTACGCGAGTCAGTTGGGTTCACGTGTAGTGGACCAGTGGTTACTTGTGGTTTACGTGAGGTTTCACGTGGTTTGTGTGTGACGTGCACGTGGTTTTGTGTACGTGACAAGTAGTACGACGCCTACCGTGGTTACCTCTCCAGTTGGGTGCCCCAGGTTCTTTGTGAGCCAGGCTGTTAGCTCGGGGCCTTGTCCCGGTACTTGTGTTGTACCGTTGAGGTCTGTGTCGTCTGACCTGGACACCCTCACTCTTGTGTTAGAGTTGTACGTCCGGCTGAGGGAAAGACGACAGTGGGACAGTGACAGTTGTGGTTGTTTTTAGTCACTTGTAGCGCGCTCGTAGTTGGGGGTACGGACACCAGTAGACGTACTGGACCCCAGCTAGTCCTTTTCCAGTGCCTCACTCTAGCGAGCCCAGGCCAGGGTCTCTGGAGGTGCCAGGCATGGGCCTGTGACCGTGTGGTCTGCAGGTTGTGGTGTTTTAGTTGGTCTCCACAGTTGTTTGACCTTTTTACGTGGAGCGGCAGCTGGACCTTTCGTCCGTGGCTGCGAGACTGAGAGGTGGACCTGTGTTAGTTGTCCGAGTCAGTTTCTGGTGTCGCGAACCAGTTTACGTGGCTCGTGTTGGCTGTCTCTACTTTGGCTTGTACACCTGTTTGGGTTTGCCGTTTAGTTACTACAGTTGTTTTCGTAGTCGGCAGACGGTGAGTAGTTTTACAGCTTTACTTACCTGCTTAGCTGTTTTATATGTTGTTGGTACTGTTTACTGTTTTGTACCTGTGGTTTGTGGTTTGTTCGGCTTTGGGGGAGTTCCCTACTGAGCCAGTGACTAGAGAGGCTCACCCCTACCCCCACAGGTGAGGGCGAGGAGGACGTTTCCCGTCCGACGTCCAGTTCTGGGCCGCGTCGTAGCGGAGCAGGGTCAGTACCTCCAGCGGAGTAGTACTCAGCAGTGTAGCCTTGTAGTTTTGTAGTTGTTTACTTTCTTTTGTTGTACCTCGGGGTATGCCCCAGGCTTTTGTACACCTTTACAGTTTTAATGGAATATGGCTATGTAAATTGTGAAAAATTATATATGAAATGTGGTGTGTTCCTTTATGTTTACACGGACTGTGGTTTGGTTTCCCTTGCGAGGCTTCGGCCCGTTCGCGGGAGGCGGACTCGGATCAAGTGCGTTATTAGTTTAACGGGCTTGGCCGAGGCGTTCCGCCACAGTTGGTATCAGAGCAAGGTCCGTGTTAATATAAGGGAATTGGAAGAATACATAGCCTTATTTCGGTCATTATACACTGCTGGTAGAGATCCTGATTTTCGATAATTTGTGGTTTTGATTTTTTTTTTGCCTGGTGTTTTGTGTATGTAGAATTTCTGGAATGACTGATAGGAGAGATTGGGGTGGTGGAGGAGATGATCCGGAGGAAAGCACCCAGCGTATGATTGAGAGAATCTGGGAGAGCCTCACGGATATTCGAGCGAGAATGGATCAGCAGGCGCCTATACCACCAGTTGCAGTGCCACCTGGGGAAGGAGAGGCAGTACCTGTTGCTCCAGTTCTGCCGAGGGTGGAGGTACCTTTTGTAGCACCTGTGCTACCACCACCGCCAGTGCAGTTAGTTGAAGAACCAGTGATACAGGTGGAGAAATTTCTGAGATTGCAGCCGTCTACTTATTCAGGAGGGCCGAATCCAGATACAGCTGAGCACTGGATTCATGAAATTGAGAGGGTTTTTGCGACTATGCGGTGTCCTGAAGCAGACAGAGTTGTATTGGCTGCTTATCAGTTGAGAGGTTTTGCTTTAGAATGGTGGCGATTGAAGATGCAGACCACTTTCGCAGGTAGAAGAGAAGAAGCTATCACTTGGTCGGAGTTTCTCGAGGTATTTAATGATACATTCTTTCCGATCCAAGTACAGCAGGTAAAAAGAGAGCAATTCCGGACTCTTCAGCAAGGTAACTCTTCGGTTCTAGAGTATCAGATGAGATTCATGGCACTCAGCCGTTATGCACCTTATGTTGTTTCTAATAATAACATGATGGTTGAGTATTTTATCAGAGGATTGAGAGTGGAATTGCAGAATGCGATAGTTCCTCTCATGTGCAAGACAGTGGAAGAGGCAGCGCAAAGGGCAGCTATTTTAGAGAGGTCTATCCGGACTCGTCAGGCAGGTGAGTCAGGTTCTGGTAGTTTCCGGTTACCGCAGCAGTCAGTGGGTGCAAGCAAGGGCAAGGCACCAGCAGGACCTTCTTCATCAGGCTTTGGGAAGTGGGGACAGAAATTAAAGCAAGCACTTAAAGGAAAAGGAAAAGGATGGGGAGGTCGTCCGCAGTATCAGCAAGGCCGTGGTAGGCCTGAGGTGGAGGAGTCGCAGCAGAGTACAGCCAGGCAGCCTATAGTTCCTCCAGGATACCGATGTTATAATTGTAATCAGCCGGGACATTTGATCCGCAATTGTCCGTATGCAAGAGAGTATGGGTATGGCAGAGGTGTGCAGCAGCAGCAGCAGCCTCAGCAGTTTCAGCAGCCACAGGCAGGTCGTGGCAGAGGAGCACCGCAGCAGCAGGGAGAGGCCGGGTTATGGCTATCACCCGAGCCCAGGCAGAGGCATCAAATATGATAGAAGGTACTTTACCTCTTTATGAATATTCAGCAAGAGTCTTATTTGATTCGGGTGCCTCTCATTCTTTTATTTCCGAAGAATTTCTGGATTGCATAGCTCATCCATTAGAAGAGAAGTCTTGTGAGTTAGTGGTAGAGGTTCCTTCAGGTGAGTTCTTACTCACTTCGAGCTACATAGATGAAGCTCCTGTTATGATTGAAGGGAACCAGATGCCGGGTCGGTTGTATGCCCTGCAATTGTCAGATTATGATATTATTCTGGGTATGGACTGGCTAGAGATGTATGGAGCAATGCTAGATTGCAGAAAGAAAAGGATCAGGTTTTATCATCCTAATGGTGCAGAGTTTGAATATCAAGGTATGCCTTTTTATACCTCAAAGTTTCTAATTTCTGCAATTAAAGCTAGAAAGTTGATAAATGATGGGTGTGTGGCCTATTTAGCCTCAGTAAGTTTGGTAGAAGCCAGTCAGCCAATGGAAGCAGTTCCCGTGGTTAGGGAATTTGCTGATGTCTTTCCGGAAGATTTGCCTGGTGTAGCTCCACATAGAGAGGTGGATTTTACTATTGAGTTGCTGCCGGGTACTATGCCGATCTCTAAAGCCCCATATCGGATGGCACCAGCAGAACTCAAGGAGTTGAAAAAGCAATTAGAAGAATTGTTGCAAAAAGGGTTTATTAGACCGAGTCATTCCCCGTGGGGAGCGCCGGTTTTATTTGTGAAAAAGAAAGATGGAAGTTTCCGGATGTGTATAGATTATAGAAAGTTGAATGATGTGACCATCAAGAATAAGTACCCGTTGCCAAGAATAGATGATTTATTTGATCAGTTGCAATCAGCAAAAGTGTTTTCCAAAATTGATTTGAGGTCCGGGTACCATCAGCTGAGAATCAGAGAAGAAGATATAGATAAAACAGCGTTCAGAACCAGATATGGTCACTATGAGTTTGTGGTAATGCCTTTTGGGTTGACTAATGCTCCTGCAGGTTTTATGGATCTGATGAATAGAATATTTCATCCGTATTTAGATCAATTTATTGTGGTCTTTATTGATGATATTCTAATTTATTCAGCATCTGAGGAGGAGCATGCAGCTCATTTGAGGTTTACTTTGCAGTTGCTAAGGGATAACCAGTTGTTTGCTAAATTCAGTAAGTGTGAATTCTGGTTAAAGGAAATTCAGTTTTTGGGTCATGTTATTTCTGCTAAAGGAGTAGCTGTAGACCCAAGTAAAGTGGAAGCTGTGTCGAGGTGGGAAGTGCCTAAGTCAATAACCGAGATTAGAAGTTTTCTGGGGTTGGCAGGTTATTATAGGCGCTTTATTCAAGATTTTTCTAAAATTGCAGCACCTATGACTAAGATGACCAGAAAGGGAGTGCCTTTTGTGTGGACCGATGAATGTCAGAGAAGTTTTATGGAATTGAAAAAAAGACTTACATCAGCACCTATATTGACATTGCCGGCAGGGAGTGGTGGTTTTGTGCTGTTTACTGATGCTTCAAGGAGAGGTCTTGGAGTAGTGCTTATGCAGCATGGTAAAGTGATAGCCTATGCGTCTAGGCAATTGAAGCCAGCAGAGGAGAATTACCCCACTCATGATTTGGAATTAGCTGCAGTTGTATTTGCTTTGAAAATGTGGAGGCATTATCTGTATGACGAAAGATTTGAGATTTTTACAGATCATAAAAGCTTGAAGTATATCTTCTCACAGAAAGATTTGAATCTTCGCCAGCGCAGATGGGTTGAGTATCTGAAGGATTATGATTTCAGTTTGGCTTACCATCCGGGTAAGGCCAATGTTGTGGCTGATGCCTTGAGCAGAAAGGCATATATGAATTTAATGATGATTAAAGAATGGAAGTTGTATGAAGAGGTAGCAGAGAATTCTTTGTATGTGCCCAGCAGTCAGCGTCGGGCAATTCTAGCTGCTAGTGCTGTAGAGCCATCTTTATATTGGCAGATTATTGAGGCTCAAAGAGCAGATGCAGGTTTACCTGAAATTGTGAAAATGGAAGGAGTCTCTATTGATGATAATTGTGTGGTCAGGCTTAGGGGCAGGTTGTTTGTTCCTGCAGAAAGAGAAGTGAAGCAGCGTGTTCTAGAAGAGGCTCATAAATCAAGGTACACTATTCATCCGGGTAGTACTAAAATGTACCATGATTTAAGAAAGCATTTTTGGTGGCCTCATATGAAGAAAGAAATAGCAGAATTTGTGGCAAGATGTGCTTTGTCAGCAGATTAAAGCAGAGCATCAAAAGCCGGGAGGTCTGTTGCAACCGTTACCCATTCCACAGTGGAAATGGGATGATATTGCAATGGATTTTGTAGCAGGTTTACCAAGGACAAGTTCTGGGCATAATGGAATATGGGTGTTTGTTGACAGATTGACCAAAGTTTGCAGATTAGTGGCAGTAAGTATGTCTTGGACAGTGGACAGATTGGCAAATGTTTATGTTGAAAGAATTGTTCCACTGCATGGTATTCCGAAGACTATTGTATCAGATAGAGATCCAAGATTTACTTCTGGTTTTTGGAGAAGTTTGCAAAAGGTGATGGGTTCTGAGTTGAGATATAGCTCCGCTTATCATCCCCAGACAGATGGTCAAACAGAAAGAACCATTCAGACAATTGAAGATATGTTGCGAGGCTGTTGCTTAGTTTGGGGAGGCAGTTGGGAACATCATTTGGGAATGGTTGAGTTTGCCTACAATAATAGTTATCATACTAGTCTTGGGATGGCACCATATGAAGCTTTATATGGAAGGCCATGTAGAACTCCATTGAACTGGCATGAAGTGGGAGAAAGGCAATTAGTGGGTCCTGAATTAATTCAGCAAACCACTGAAGTAGTAAAGCTTATTAAAGAAAAATTGCAGGCAGCTCAAAGTAGGCAGAAAAGTTATGCAGATGTGCGGAGGAGACCACTTCAGTTTGAGGTGGGAGATTTTGTTTTTCTGAGAGTTTCCCCAAGTAAAGGTATAATGAGGTTCGGTAAATCTGGAAAGCTGAGTCCAAGGTATGTGGGACCTTTCAGGTAATTGAAAGAATTGGGGAAGTGGCTTATAGGCTGGATTTGCCAGCTGATTTTGCAGATGTGCATGATATTTTCCATGTCTCCATGTTAAGGAAATGCATTGAAGATCCAGCTCAGATAATTAGATATCAAGGTGGTGACCTGAGGCCGGATATGACCATGCCTGAATATCCGGTACAGATCACGGATCGAAAAATCAAGAAGTTAAGAAATAAAGAAATTGAGTTGGTTAAGGTGAGATGGGAAAATAGGTTGGGTGGTGAGGATACCTGGGAGTTGGCCGCTGAAATGGCTAAAGGGTATCCCTATCTGTTTGTGTAAGTTTGTATTTTCTTTTTAGATGATAGTGCTTGTAAAGTTGTGTATGTTTAAATCGTTTGACTTTGTGTTGTGTTATGAATTTCGAGGTCGAAATTTTCTTTTTAGATGATAGTAATGTAACGTCGCGTGCTTTTCGGATCCATGCGGATCATGTGCATTGTGGTTGTGGCGGCCGTTGTGAGGCCAGTGTGAGTTGGGTGTGTGGAATGCATGGTGTGATTGCGTGGCTTGAGCAGGTGAAGAGCAGGGTAGGTCCTGAATTGGAATGGGACCTGCTGCTGTTCTGTCTGAGTTGGCGGCCAAGGGGTGGTCGTTGACTGTTGGCGTCCAGGTTTATGGACGTTGACTTCTTGAACTTGGCGGCAGCTTTTGTGGACGTTTAGTCTGGCGGTGCATGTGGGCGACAAGGGGGTTGACGCCAACCTGTCAGTTCAGCAGGTTATATGTTCACCCGAGGGCAGCTCTCTCAGCTCACCCTCTCTCCCTCTTGCCCCAGCTTGCTGCCCCCGAGTCTTTGAAGGTTCTAACAGGTATCGAGGAGTGGCTGGTCGATCGTGGGACGCGCGGCGTCGCCGAATTGCGCGAGGAAACGTCGCGGCGTGGTGCAATTCGCGTGGGAGCTCGCGGAGGGCTCGGCGTAAACCGGGGAGTTGCGGGAGATTCTAACGCGTTCTGAGGTAGGGGACGAACCCTGGTAGCTCCGTAGAAACATTAAAACACATCATAACTACTTGAACCAGCATGATAATCCATGTTTGGATAGAGTTGCACCATATGGGATAATGGGTGGTTTGAGTAGTTTATTGTTCGAATCATGTTTAAACGGGTTGCATTGGGTTCTGTCATGCTAGAGGGTATGCATTTGCATGTTTTCCAGTAATTAGAACAGTTAGAAAACTCGCAGGACCGGATTAGGGTTTCTGCAGGGTTTAAGGCCGGGGAACTTGGCGTCAACATCGTTTGCCGCCAAGATCTTCAGCCAGGAGGTTGACGGCCAGGGACCTTGCCGTCTACTTCCTGTAAGCGGCAATCGATGTGGCCGCCTACTCCTATATGAACAGAAATGGCTATTTATGGTGTTTTATCGATAATGCATGGGTGTTAACGTATGAGGTGCACTGAGTGCACATGGTTTACGTGTTTAGCATACAAGGTATGCTGTTAAGTGTTTACTTCGGTGACTGCGCGTTGTGTACGCGAGTCAGTTGGGTTCACGTGTAGTGGACCAGTGGTTACTTGTGGTTTACGTGAGGTTTCACGTGGTTTGTGTGTGACGTGCACGTGGTTTTGTGTACGTGACGAGTAGTACGACGCCTACCGTGGTTACCTCTCCAGTTGGGTGCCCCAGGTTCTTTGTGAGCCAGGCTGTTAGCTCGGGGCCTTGTCCCGGTACTTGTGTTGTACCGTTGAGGTCTGTGTCGTCTGACCTGGACACCCTCACTCTTGTGTTAGAGTTGTACGTCCGGCTGAGGGAAAGACGACAGTGGGACAGTGACAGTTGTGGTTGTTTTTAGTCACTTGTAGCGCGCTCGTAGTTGGGGGTACGGACACCAGTAGACGTACTGGACCCCAGCTAGTCCTTTTCCAGTGCCTCACTCTAGCGAGCCCAGGCCAGGGTCTCTGGAGGTGCCAGGCATGGGCCTGTGACCGTGTGGTCTGCAGGTTGTGGTGTTTTAGTTGGTCTCCACAGTTGTTTGACCTTTTTACGTGGAGCGGCAGCTGGACCTTCGTCCGTGGCTGCGAGACTGAGAGGTGGACCTGTGTTAGTTGTCCGAGTCAGTTTCTGGTGTCGCGAACCAGTTTACGTGGCTCGTGTTGGCTGTCTCTACTTTGGCTTGTACACCTGTTTGGGTTTGCCGTTTAGTTACTACAGTTGTTTTCGTAGTCGGCAGACGGTGAGTAGTTTTACAGCTTTACTTACCTGCTTAGCTGTTTTATATGTTGTTGGTACTGTTTACTGTTTTGTACCTGTGGTTTGTGGTTTGTTCGGCTTTGGGGGAGTTCCCTACTGAGCCAGTGACTAGAGAGGCTCACCCCTACCCCCACAGGTGAGGGCGAGGAGGACGTTTCCCGTCCGACGTCCAGTTCTGGGCCGCGTCGTAGCGGAGCAGGGTCAGTACCTCCAGCGGAGTAGTACTCAGCAGTGTAGCCTTGTAGTTTTGTAGCTGTTTACTTTCTTTTGTTGTACCTCGGGGTATGCCCCAGGCTTTTGTATACCTTTACAGTTTTAATGGAATATGGCTATGAAAATTGTGAAAAATTATATATGAAATGTGGTGTGTTCCTTTATGTTTACACGGACTGTGGTTTGGTTTCCCTTGCGAGGCTTCGGCCCGTTCGCGGGAGGCGGACTCGGATCAAGTGCGTTATTAGTTTAACGGGCTTGGCCGAGGCGTTCCGCCACAGTACAACTGGTACAACTAAAGAAAAAAAGAACTACTTTGCTGGAGGTGCTGACCTAGCTCCGTCACAGTTGGTATCAAAGCAAGGTCCGCAACATCCCCATGGGATGCGGGGTGCGGGAGACGGACTCGGATCAAACTTGTTATCAGTTTAACGGGTTTGGACGAGGCATTCCGTCACAGTTGGTATCAGAGCAAGGTCCATGTTAATATAAGGGAACTAGAAGGTTACATAGCCTTATTTCGGTAGTAGTACACTGTTGGTAGTGACCTTGGTTTTTAATGATCTGTTGTTTTGTTTTTGTTTGGTGTTTTGTTTATGTAGAAGTTTGAAATGGAAGATAGAAGAGATTGGAGTGGTGGAGGAGATGATCCAGAGGAGAACACTCAGCGTATAATAGAGCGGATCTGGGTGAGCCTCACCGATATTCGAATGAGGATGGATCAGCAGGCGCCGGTACCACCGGTTGCCATACCACCTGGGGACGGAGACACTGTACCTATAGCTCCAGTTCCGCCATCGCCAGGAGTGGAGGTGCCTTTTGTAGCACCCTTGCCACCACCACTGCCAGTGTTAGTAGCAGAGGAACCAGTGATGCAAGTTGAGAAGTTTCTGAGATTGCAGCCACCTACTTATTCAGGAGGGCCGAATCCAGATACAGCGGAACACTGGGTTCATGAGATTGAGAGGGTCTTTACGACCATGAGGTGTCCGGTAGCAGATAGAGTTGTGCTACCTGCCTATCAGTTGAGGGGTTTTGCACTGGAATGGTGGCGATTGAAGATGCAGACCACCTTCACAGGCAGGACAGAAGAGACCATCACTTGGCCGGAGTTTCTTAATGTATTTAACGATACATTCTTTCCGATTCAAGTGCAGCAAGTGAAGAGAGAGCAGTTCCGGACACTCCAGCAAGGTAACTCTTCAATTTTAGAATATCAGATGAGGTTTATGGCACTTAGCCGATACGCGCCTTATGTAGTATCGGATAATAATATGATGGTTGAGTATTTTATTCGGGGTTTAAGGGTAGAATTGAAGAATGCAATAGTGCCACTCATGTGTAAGACAGTGGAAGAAGCAGCTCAAAGGGCAGCTACATTGGAAAGGTCTATTAGGACTCGTCAGATGGGCGAATCAGATTCAGGTAGTTTCCGGCTACCGCAGTAGTTAGTGGGTGTGAGTAAGGGTAAAGCACCAGCAGGACCTTCTCCATCAGGTTTTGGTAAGTGGGGCCAGAAATTGAAGCAAGCATTTAAAGGTAAAGGAAGAGGATGGGGAGGTCGACAGCAATTTCAGCAAGGTCGTGGTAGGCCAAAGGTGGAGGAGTTGCAGCAGAGTACTGCCAGACAGCCCATTATTCCACCAGGGTATAGATGTTATAACTGTAATCAGCCAGGGCATTTGATCCATAATTGCCCCTATCCGAGAGAATATGGTTATGGAAGAGGTGTGCAGCAGCAACAACAGCCACAGCAATTTCAGTAGCCACAGGCAGGTTGTGGCAGAGGAGTACCGCAGCAGCGGGGAAGGGGTCGGGTTATGGCTATCACCCGAGCCCAGGCGGAGGCATCAAATATGATCGAAGGTACTATACCCATTTATGATTATTCAGCAAGAGTTTTATTTGATTTGGGTGCCTCTCATTCTTTTATTTCCGAAGAATTCCTAGATTGTATGGTTCATCCTTTGAAAGAGGAATCCTGTGAGTTGGTAGTGGAAGTTCCCTCAGGTGAGTTTATGCTCACTTCGAGCTATATAGATGAAGCTCCTGTCGTAATTGAAGGAAATTAGATGTCGGGTTAGTTATATGCTTTGTAGTTAACCGACTATGATATTATCTTGGGAATAGACTGGCTTGAGGCTTATAGAGCGATGTTAGATTGCAGAAAAAAGAGGATCAGGTTCTGCCATCCTAATGGTTCAGTGTTTGAGTATCAAGGTATGCCATTCTGTACTTCTAAGTTTATAATTTCTGCAATAAGAGCTAGAAAGCTAATAAATGCAGGGTGTGTGGCTTATTTAGCCTCAGTTAGTCTGGTAGAGGCTAATCGGTCAGTGGAGGCAGTTCCCGTGGTTAGGGAATTCGCTGATATCTTTTCGAAAGATTTGCCTAGTTTAGCTCCACATAGAGAGGTGGACTTTACCATTGAGTTACTGCCAGGTACCATGCCGATCTCTGAAGCACCATATCGGATGGCACCAGCAGAACTTAAAGAATTGAAAAAGTAATTAGAAGAACTGTTACAGAAAGGGTTCATTAGACCGAGTCATTCCCCGTGGGGAGCACCAGTGTTATTTGTGAAAAAGAAAGATGGAAATTTTCGTATGTGTATTGATTATAGGAAATTGAATGATGTGACCATTAAAAATAAGTACCCGTTACCAAGAATAGATGATCTGTTTGATCAGTTACAATCAGCAAAGGTATTTTCTAAAATTGATTTGAGGTCCGGGTACCATCAGTTGAGAATTAAAGAGGAGGATATAGATAAAACAGCATTTAGAACCAGATATGGTCACTATGAATTTGTGGTTATGCCATTTGGGCTGACCAATGCTCCTGCAGGTTTTATGGATTTGATGAATAGAATTTTTCATCTGTATTTGGACCAATTTATTGTGGTCTTTATAGATGATATTCTAATTTATTCAGCATCCGAAGAGGAGCATGCATCTCATTTGAGGTTTACCCTGCAGTTGTTAAGGGATAACCAGTTGTTTGCCAAATTTAGTAAGTGTGAATTTTGGCTGAAAGAAATTCAGTTTCTGGGTCATGTCATCTCAGCTAAAGGAGTGGCAGTGGACCCGAATAAAGTGGAAGCAGTGATGAAATGGGAAGTGCCTAAGACAATCACTGAGATTAGAAGCTTTTTGGGGTTGGCAAGTTATTATAGGCGCTTCATACAATATTTTTCTAAGATTGCGGCACTCATGACTAAATTAACCAGGAAGGGTGTGCCATTTGTGTGGTCCGGTGAATGTTAGAAAAGTTTTATGGAGTTGAAGAAGAGGCTTACATCAACACCTATATTGGCATTACTGGCAGGAAGTGGTGGTTTTGTGGTATATACAGATGCTTCAAGGAAAGGACTTGGCGCAGTGCTTATGCAGCATGGTAAAGTGATAGCTTATGCGTCCAGGCAGTTGAAGCCGGCAGAAGAGAATTATCCGACCCATGATTTAGAATTAGCAGCAGTTGTATTTGCTTTGAAAATGTGGAGGCATTATCTGTATGGCGAGAGATTTGAGATCTTTACAGATCATAAAAGCTTGAAGTATATCTTCTCGTAGAAAGATTTAAATCTCCGTCAGCGTAGGTGGGTGGAGTATTTGAAGATTATGACTTCAGTTTGGCTTATCATCCGGGTAAGGCCAATGTGGTAGCGGATGCCTTGAGTAGAAAGGCATATATAAGTCAAATGATGATCAAGGAATGGAAATTATATGAGGAGATAGTGGAGAACTCCTTGTATGTGCCAAGCAGTCAACGGCGGGCAGTACTAGCCAGTAGAGCTGTAGAGCCGTCCTTGTATTGGCAGATTGTAGAAGCTCAGAAAGCAGATGCAAATTTGACCGAAATTGTGAAAATGGAAGGGGTTACCCTTGATGATAATTGTGTGGTTAGGCTCAGAGGTAGGTTATTTGTACCAGTAGAAAGAGAGGTAAAGCAGAGAGTGTTGGAAGAGGCTCATAAATCTAGGTACACTATCCATCCAGGTAGTACTAAAATGTACCAGGATTTAAAGAAACATTTCTGGTGGCCTCATATGAAAAAGGAAATAGCTGAGTTTGTTTCAAGATGTGTTGTATGTCAGCAAATTAAGGCAGAGCATCAGAAGCTTGGAGGTCTATTGCAACCGTTGCCCATTCCACAGTGGAAATGGAATGATATTGCCATAGACTTTGTGGCAGGCTTACCAAGATCGAGTTCCGGGCATAATGGAATTTGGGTATTTGTTGATAGATTGACCAAGGTGTGCAGATTAGTGGCAATAAGTATGTCTTGGATAGTGGACAGATTAGCAAAGGTTTATGTTGATAGAACTATTCCACTGCATGGTATTCCGAAGACTATTGTGTCTGATAGGGATCCAAGATTTACTTCTGGGTTTTGGAGAAGTTTGCAAAAGGTAATTGGTACTGAATTGAGATATAGCTCCGCTTATCATCCCCAGATAGATGGTCAGACAGAGAGGACTATCCAAACAATTGAAGATATGTTGCGAGCTTGTTGTTTAGTTTGGGGAAATAAGTGGGAGCATCATTTGGGTATGGTTGAGTTTGCTTATAATAATAGTTACCATACCAGTCTTGGAATGGCACCATATGAAGCTCTATGTGGAAGGCCATGTAGAACCCCATTAAACTGGCATGAAGTGGGAGATAGGCAAATGATGGGTCCTGAATTGATTCAGCAAACCACAGAAATAGTAAAACTTATCAAAGAAAAATTGCTAGCAGCTCAAAGCAGGCAAAAGAGTTATGCTGATAATCGGAGGAGGCCACTTCAGTTTGAAGTGGGAGACTTGGTTTTTCTAAGAGTTTCCCCTAGTAAAGGTATTATGAGGTTTGGCAAGACCGGAAAGTTGAGCCCGAGATATGTGGGACCTTTTCAGGTGTTAGAAAGAATTGAGGAAACGGCTTATAGACTAGATTTGCCAGCAGATTTTGCGGACGTCAATGATATATTTCATGTTTCTATGTTAAGAAAGTGTATTGAAGATCCAGCTCAAATAATCAGTTACCAAGGTGGTGACCTGAGGCTGGATATGACCATGCCAGAATATCCGGTGTAGATCACTGATCGAAAAACAAAGAAGTTGAGAAATAAAGAAATTGAGCTCGTTAAAGTAAGAGCGATGGGAAAATAGGTTGGGTGGTGAGGATACCTGAGAATTAACCGAGGAGATGGCTAAGGGGTATCCTTATCTGTTTGAATAAGGTTTTGTATTTCTATTTAGATGATAGTACTTGTAAAAATGTGCATATTTAAGTTGTTTATGTTTGAATTGTGCTATGAATTTCAAGGTTAAATTTTTTTTTTTAGATGATAGTAATGTAACGTCGCATGTTTTTCAGATCCTTATGGATCATGTGTGTAATGGTTGTGGTGGCCATTGTGAGGCCGATGTGGTTTGGATGTGTGGTGCGCGCAGGTTTGGTCCTGAAACAAGATAGGACCTGCTGCAGTTGATTAGGGATTGATGGCCAGGTGTGGTCGTTGACTGGTTTGGCGTCCATCGAAGGTGACGTCAACTTTAAGAACTTAATGGCGGGCTTTGTGGGCGTTTATTGTGATGGTTCCCCAAATGACAATAGGGTTGACGCCAACCTGTGCGACCTGCAGGATATAGGTCTACCCGAGGGCAGTTCCCTCACTCCGTTCTCCCTCTCCCTCACCCTATTTTTATGCCCTTGCTTCCCCACTGCTTCCAATGGTTGCAGAAGGCTAGTTGGAGGATTGTGGAACGTGAGGTGGTGACGAATCGGGCAAGGAAACGCCGGAGCGAGGTGTAATCTCCGTAGGAGCTCGCGAAGGGTTTGGTACGAATCGGGAGGATTTAGGAGGTTTAAGTGCATCTTGAGGTAGGGAACGATCCCTTTTAATTCCTTCTGGTTGTAATAATGCATCTAGAATGCATGAATCTGCATGTTAATTATGTTTTTGGGTAAAGGTACTCCATGTGGGGACAATGGGTTGTTTGGGCAATTTAACGAGTGAAACTTGTAGTTGCGGTTTGATTGAGATGCACGCATGTTAGAGGAAGTGTTTCCTCGTGTTTTTCTGCTGATTTTAGGGCCGAGAATACCTGAGGAATCGGCCTAGGGTTTCTGTGAGAGCTGATAGCCGAGGAGCTTGGCGTCAATATCGATTGACACCAGGTTCTTCAGCTAGGAGATTGACGGCCAGATATCTTGCCATTTACATCTCATCGACGACAGTCGATGTTGCCGCCAACATGGATTTATTTAAATGTTGCTATATTGAATATTTAAAGATAACGAGTGGTATGTTGGCACCTGTGGTGCACTGGGTGCTTGAGGTTTCCGTGACTAGCGTACAAGGTATAGCCCTAGCTAGTTCTTTACGTGTTTACGTGGTGTTTACGTGTGGTGAACTACCAGTGCACGAGGTTTGTGTGAGACTTCACGTGGTTTGTGTGACATGCACGTGGTTTTGTGTACGTGGCAAGTAGTACGACGCCTACCGTGGTTACCTCTGTAGTTGGGTGTCCCAGGTTCTTTGTGAGCCAGGCTGTTAGCTCGGGGCTTTGTCCCGACACTTGTGCTGTACTGTCGAGGTCTGTGTCATCTGACTTGGACACCCTCACTCCTTAGTTTGAGTTGTACGTCCGGTTGAGGGAAAGACGACAATGGGACAGTGACTCTTGTGTTTGTTTCTAGTCACTTGTGGCGCGCTCTTAGTTGGGGGCACGGACACCAGTAGTCGACACTGGTCCCCAGCTAGTCCTTTTTCAGTGCCTCACTCTAGAGGGCCTAGGCCAGGGTCTTTAGAGGTGCCAGGCATGGGCCTGCGACCGTGTGGTCCGCAGGTGGTGGTGTTTAGTTGGTCTCCACAGTTACTTGACCTTTTCACGTGGAGCGGCAGCTGGACCTTTCGTTCGTGGCTGCAAGACTGAGAGGTAGACCTGTGTTTGTTTGTCCGAGTCAGTTGCTGGTGTCGCGAACCAGTTCACGTGGCTCGCGTGTGGCAGTCTCTACTTTAGCTTGTACACCTGTTTGAGCTTTGTCGTATATTTATTACAGTTACTTTACGTAATCGGCAAACGGTGAGTACATTTACAGCTTTAATATTCTGCTTAGTTGTTCTATAAATTGCTAGCACAGTTTATTGCTTTCGTACTTGTGTTGGGTTTGCTCGGTGTTGGGGGAGTTCCCTACTGAGCCAGTGACTAGCGAGGCTCACCCCTACCCCCCACAGGTGAGGGTGAGGAGGAGGTTTCCTTACCGTCGTCCAGTTCGGAGCCACGTCGCAGCGGAGCTAGGCCAGCACCTCCAGCAGAGTAGTTCTTTTTTTCTTTAGTTGTACCAGTTGTACCCCGGGGTATGTCTCAGGCTCTTGTACTTTCTTTCAGTTTTGTGGAATATGGCTATGTAAATTTGTGAAATATATATATGGAATGGTGTGTTCCTTTGTGTTTTCACGGACTGTTGTGTGATATCCCTTGCGAGGCTCCGGCTCTTCGCGGGAGACGGACTCGGATCAAACTTGTTATCAGTTTAACGGGTTTGGACGAGGCGTTCCGTCACATGCGAGGTCCTCTACCTAGAGTTGGTGGTACGGACTCTGGGCTGGCACCATCCGGCCATAGAGGTACCCTCTCTAGGTAGAGAGGGGTACTCTCGCCGATGGTTCTTCGCCGAGGACCGGGACTGGGGCGAGGACCACGGGAGCACAGTTGCCTACTGGCGAGAGGGCAGCGAGCAGGTGTTCCGCCAGACGGAACAAGCCGACAGCTCAACATACTTGGATGATTATCGGGCACGCTACGTCGGGCGACTCTGACTTGACCGGCGAGTGGTAAGTAGACTTCTAGTTTTAAACCTTTGTCATTTAAATTGCTTGACTTGATTCAAACCTTGATGCGCAAATGACAGATGCCGGATTCACAGGCGGTATGCCTCCTCGAGGGGAGGCTGGAGGAGCATGCTGTGGAGATGGAGAGGCTCCGTGCTGAGACACGGACACTGGTACGTAACATCTCAACCTTGACCATATCTTGAATTGGCTTGATTTGATCACTAACCAGGGTTTGTGGATGTAGAAGGAGGAGCTAGTGCGGGTGCGGGCAAGCAGAGACCCGGGGGCGAGCTCGTCAGCACAGCCAGCTAGTGGGGACCTGGCGGTCCAGCTGCAGGAGCCCCTGGATAGGGTGCAGGTGAGAGTCCGGGAGTTGGAGGCTAGCAGCCAGGTGCTGGGGACGAGAGTTACGGAGTTGGAGGATGAGGTAAAACAATGCCCCTTTCCTTTTTGCACATGATATGTTGTTCTGACATGTTTGCTAACCTGTACAGCGACAGGGAGCGGGGGCGACCCTTCAGACGTAGATGGACGGTCTGCGGCTGGAGTTGGTGAGGACAGAGTGTCGCCTACTCGAGGCGAGAGAGAGACAGAGGCAGGCGGAGGCCGACCAGGCGCGAGCGATTGAGGAGCGGGCGTGGGCTGTCGTAGATCTAGAGTTCTTGAAGGACCAGGTGCTGAAGAAGCACCGGGAGCAGCAGCGACAAGCCCAAGCAGGAGGCAGCAGGTCAGATCCGGTCAGTCTTCGGGTATCTTGATGACATTGTGTCATTAGGAGACCCATCCGCGGGACAAGGAGGGGGACAGCGACCGGAGGCCTCAGTGGCGTCGAGACCTCCTCTCCCAGACCGACGTCAGGAGAGGGAGGAAGAGGAGGTGAACAGCTCTCGCTCTCGCCGGTAGAGGCAGAGTGAGGGAGAGAGGAGAGAGAGTGAGGAGTGAGGAGCGAGGCTCCAGATGTAGCACCAGGGGTATGCCCCTGTCATGACATGTACAGACTTGATTCCTTTAGTGGATTTTGTGGATTTCATCATTTTGTGTGCTTGAATGGTTTGCTGATGTGCCTTGATTCCTGCATCCATAACACTTAAAGAAAAAAAAGTTAGTGTAAATTTGTCTTTAGCCCCTTGCCTAAATGATGTATCTTTCTTGAGATCTGGTCAAGGGGCTAATATCTAATTAAATATAGGAATATAAAATAAAATAAATGAAGGGAAATATGCACATGCATTTTTTTTTCTTCTTTTTTTGATTTTTTGTTGTTGTTTTAAATAGGAAAATAAGTAGAGTATATGTACATGTTGCCACTTTTTTTTTGGATTTTGGATTTTACGATTTTTTTTTTGGACTCTAAGATACATATTCATCACATGTCGAGGCATAGGGTTCTCATAGTCTACTTAGCCACATAGGCCATGAGCAAGGAGGATTGTGCATGAAATCCTTAATATTGGAGACTGCCCCTAGCCTTCTTGATATTTTCCACTACGGAAGGTCTTATGAGGTCAAATTGCCCTTAGAGGGAGAAATTGGAAGAAATAAATAGAAGGTCATACGAGGATTTGGTTCAAACCACTTTTTGTTTCCAAACCGAAATCTTACACCAAAAGACTTGGTCAACAATTATTTTCAGGGGTATCTTTCATTTCTTTTCAATTCTGAGGTGGAGTTACGTACTATTTGCTACCTCCTTGATTTGGTCAGCCTTTTTCTCGGCACGTACTTTTTGCTACCCCTTTTTTGACCTTCTTGTCTTTTCTTTGCCCCTTTTTAGGCTTGATTTATCATTTAGCTCTTTTGCATTTTTGTTGATTGCCCCTGTTTATAGTGACCTTATCTTTTAGGTGAGAGTGGGTGGTCCCCTACTCATGGTTTGCCCCTTTTCCAAACTTGACCGAATAAGAAGAGAATAGGGTTATATTGACCAAATTAGACCATCCAAGTGTACTTATGATTTTCCATCTAAAGAATGGTATGTCAACATCGTGTGGTGTGTGAGGGGACCCTACCTTGCTAATGACCAAGTGAAAAGTAGAGTCTCAGACCCACTACATCGACAAGTGATGAATAACAGACTTGACCGACTGATAGACTAAAGGTAGAACTTCTTGAGGTAGACCGCATTCCAAGGATGTGACAACTCAACTCCCTCGGAGTCCACTAACCTATAAGCGTTTCCTGAGTATGCTTCTTTGACAACAAACGGACCTTCCTAATTTTCTTGCAATTTACTCCTGGGACCTGGTGCCTTAATGATTTTCCACTTTAAAACCATTTCACCCACTTCAAAATTTCTCTCAAGCACTCTTTTGGCATAAAAACGTGCAATTCATTGGTGATAAACTTACGCATGGTCAGCCGCTATCATTCGCCTTTCGTCTAAGAGTTCAAGTTGTGCTAACAAGGCCTCCCGATGTTGATCGAGGTCTAGCTCGGAATCTAATTGAACTCGAAGCGAAGGGACGAAGATCTCATATGGGAGTATCGCATCTGATCTGTATGTCAAAGAATAGGGGGTTTGCCCCGTAGGAGTTCGGACCGAGGTGCGATAAGCCCAAAGAGCCTCAACTAAGCGGTCTGGCCAGTCGACATTGTTATAAGATTTGCAAGTTTTCTTTATGATTTTAATGAGAGCTTTATTAGTGGCTTCTGCTTGTCCATTACCTTGTGGATAATATGGTGATGAATGATGCAAATTAATGCCATATTTACCACACATGTCGCGAAGCTCCTGTGAAGTGAATTGCGGTCCATTGTCGGTGACGATGTCCCGAGGCATGCCGAATCTTGCAAGAATGTTGCGCTTGATGAACTTGACGACTGTTGAAGCTTTGACTTCTATGAATGCTTCCACTTCAGCCCACTTTGTGAAGTATTCGGTGGCAGTCAGAATGAAGGACTTCTTACGGATTTCTCTGATTCTATCCGTAAGAGGATCGACCACGTCGAATGCCCACATGGTGAAAAGCCATGGGGCGATGAGAGGGTGAAGAGAAGAGGAAGGAGCATGAATTTTGTCACCGTGCAATTGGCATTTAGCACAATGACGGACAAAGTGACGACAATCTTCTTCCATGGTAGGCCGGTAATAGTGTCTTAGCAACTTTTGGGTAATTGCTCTACCATTGACATGACCACCACATTCACTGGAGTGAGCGGCTTCAACAATGCTTTAAGATTCGATTTCATCGAGGCAACGAAGATAAACCCCACTGAGGGACTTCTTGTAGAGGGCGCCACCTATGATCTTGTAACACTCCGAGACGCGGCGAATGGCTCGTCTGTCAGCAGAGGTGGCATAATCAGGAAAGGATCCATCTTTGAGAAAGTTTTCGATGTCAAAATACCACGGATGACCATCTTCGAGGTCGATTTTAGACTCTTTTGAGAGTGCATGGACCCGAAGGAAAGGAGACTTGAGTTGAGAAAACCAAGGATCAACATGAGAAGGGACTCTTAACCTTTGAACCGAGACGGTTTCAGAAGATTTTCCCAATGGAATAGGAATGGAAGAAGCCAGGGAGGCGAGAGAATCTGCTAGAATGTTTTGAGCCCTAGGAGTGTGGACTAGGGTGAGCTTCCTAAACTGCCGGACTACCTTTCCTACCAATTCTTGGTATGGTTTCAACTTGGGATCCCAGGTCTGGTACTTGCTGAGGGATTGCCAGAGTATCAATTACGAATCTCCAATTATCCTTAACTCTTTGACTCCGAGCAACATTGCCATTTTCAGCCCAACTAGGAGTGCCTCATACTCGGCCACATTGTTCGTGGCACGGAAGGTTAATTGATAGGCGTGCGGAATGACCACCCCTTCCAGTGAGAGGAGGACTACCCCTATTCCACACCCTTTGGAATTCAGAGCCCCATCGAATTTAAGTATCCATGAAGGTTCACCATCGATAATGGCTCCTAACTCTTCATCCGGAAAGCTTTCATCAACAGGAGAGTATGAAGGTAAGGGGTGGTGGGCCAAATGCTCAGCAATAGCATGCCCCTTGATTGACTTTTGGTTGACATAGGTGATATCGAATTGATTGAGGAAGCTTTGCCACCTCATTAACCGCTCAGTCAGGACGGGCTTCTCAAGCAAGTACCGAATTGGGTCCATACACGCCAGAAGTTTCACCTCATGAGCTAGGAAATAGTGTTTCAGCTTCTGAGCAACCCAGACGACGGCCGCACACGTTCTTTCCATGGCAGTGTACTTCTTTTCAGTCTCATTGAACAACTTGGATAGATAGTACACCGCCCTCTCCTTCTTCTCGTCGTCATATTGGGCCAAGACTGCTCCAATTGAATCTTCAGTGGTTGACACATAGAGCAGTAAAGGCCGACCCGGGACTGGAGGAGCGAGAACAGGGGGATTGAACAAATAACTCTTCAACTCTCCAAAGGCCTTTTGACATTTATCATTCCAATCAAATTTAGCCTCTCCTCTAAGCATCTCATAGAAGGGCTTGCAACGAATTGAATGCTGGGAGATGAACCTCCTAATGAACTGCAGTCTGCCAATCAGCCCTCTAACTTCTCTGATGTTCCTAGGAGGAGGCATGTCAATTATTGCTTTGGACTTATTGGGATCAATCTCAATTTCCCTCTTGCTAACAATGAACCCTAGCAACTTCCCCGAGGAGACTCCAAAGACACATTTCTTGGGGTTCATCTTAAGCTTATGTTCTCTAGACCATTGGAGAACTGCCCGGAGGACCTCAGCATGGCCATGTCGAGTCTTTGATTTAACCAAGACATCGTCCACATATACCTCCATGTGCACATGCATCATGTCATGAAAAATTGCCATCATTGCCATTTGATAAGTTGCTCCCGCATTCTTTAATCCGAAGGGCATGACAACATAACAGTAGGTCCCCCAAGGCGTTGTGAAAGAAGTTTTCTCCTGGTCTTCCTCCGCCAGACGGATTTGGTTATACCCAGAGAAACCATCCATGAAAGATAACATCTCGAAGCCGGCAGTGTTGTCTACTAGGACATCTATGTGTGGAAGAGGGAAATCGTCCTTTGGGCAAGCACGATTAAGGTCACGGAAATCTATGCAGATCCTAACCTTACCATCTTTCTTCATTACAGGGATGATATTAGCTACCCATTGTGGATAAAGCACAACCCTAATGAATTTAGCTTTGTGTAATTTGTCAATCTCCTCTTTGATCTTGAGCGCAAGCTTGGGATGTAGCCTCCTTAGCTTTTGTTTGACGGCTTTTGCGTTGGCTTTTAGGACCAACATGTGTTTGACCAAAGAGGTGTCAAGTCCTGGCATGTCCTAATAGGACCAAGCAAAACCGTCGGAGAATTCTTTAAGGATAGCTACAAGGGCTTCTTCTCTTCAACACTCAAGTTAGCACTAACCAAGACTACCTTCGGGGATTCTTCAGTGCCAAGATTGACCTCTTTGGTGGGTTCGTCCGAAACCATGGTTGGCTCGTCGAACCTCTTGGTGCCATCCACATAGGAGCTCACTGGGTCCTCTTCTTCTGACCCAAGATTTCCCAGCTCACACTTCTCATCGAAATCAAGCAGATAGACTCCTAAACCATCGTCTACAGAGTCACCTTCTTCAAAATCAGACTCTACAAGGGCAGGCTCCTCAAGAAACTCTTGGACTTGACTTAACTTAACACATTTCTCAGCCAAGGCCATGACATAATGGGCAAGAACTTGCCTACCCTTCTCCTTACGAACACATGACCGAGAGGAACTAGACTCTTCTAAACTTAGACCTGACTCTAGACTAGATTCTAAACCCGACTCTAAACTAGAATTTAGACCACTATGTACAGGACTGCTATGTACAAAACTATGTATAGGGGAAGTGCCCTCAGAGGGGTGAGAAAGGGAGTCTAGGTTAGAAAGCGGCGGCCTCTAGCTGAGCGGAAGAGACTCCAGAGAGGAAGGGTGCTCGACGGAGACCTCACATTCCCACCTTTCAAAATCGGCATTTTTTTTTTTTGAGTCAAAACTCAAAACCATGAGTTGTTGACTCAATGATACACCGATTGGCCAGGTGAGGGATGGAGGATAGATGGAGGGAGAAAGAAGGGAGGAAGAAGTGGATGGAGGAGGAGAGTGAGGTGCCGGGCACATCTCAGTGGCGGGAAATTGTGAAGGAGATGGAGGGGATGAAGGTGATGAGGAGGGAGAATAAGGAGAGTCAGAACCAAAGAGCCAAAGAAGGCCAAGGTCTCACAAACTTCTTCGATTTCAGCAACTTCCTCTTCTTCCTCGCTCTCGGAGTCAAACAACTCCTCTACCAAAGGCTCTCGGGTTCCTGGTTGGAGGGGCCCCTGAATGAAGTGTTCTCTCAGGGTCTAGGTAAGAGGTTGGTAGGGTATGAATGGGTCTGGGTGAATTGGGTCTAGGTGAAAACTAGACCAGCCCTATCTAGCAACCTTCTCATCTGGACACTACGGATAGGACCCTGCTCATTCCTACCCAATCCTCGGCCATGGATATAGCCGATCTTGGCCATCACTTCCCAACCCTTCCCTTGAAGACATGGGATATGCTCAAACTCTTCATTTGACTGGGGTGGTTGGTTTAGATCAAAGGGTAAGGGGAAGTCAAGGATGGACATGACTGACTTCTTCCCCTTGTTTGGAACGAACAAATGTGGCATCTGCTCCGAGGTGATAGCATTGAGAGTTTCCAAGGTAGGAATGCTCTTGATTTTGATAACCCACCCATTGAATGGGAATTTGAAACATTGGTGGGCGGTAGAAGGGACCCCTAGGGTTTGCTCTAGCCAAGGACGACCAAGGATGGCGTTGTAAGCTGGGTCGACATCTAAAACTAGAAACTCATAGGACATAGTGATGGGTCCTATCTCGAGCTGAAGAGCTATCTTACCTTTGGCAACCCTTTTGGAATTATCGTAGGCAGCAATAGTGGAGCAGATTTTCTCCAGATTGTCCTCCCCCAAACCCAATTGCTTGAGGGTCTTCATCGGACACACATTGATGGATGCCCCGATGTCAATGAGGGTGGAGTCCACCGAAACCCCGTTGAGGTTGATGGTAAGATAGAGAGGAAGTGAACGACACTCGGGGGCAGCAAGATCTTTATCTGAGAAAGAGATTGAGGGTCCTTAGGTAAGGGAGAGGATAGCATTGGTGACCCCACTAGGAGGAAGGTCATCATTGACCATGACTTTCTGGAGGAATTGGAGGAGGGTGGACTGATGAGACGGCGATCTCCGAATCAATTCCAAAATAGACACCCTGCGAGGGTCTTATCCAAGTGTTGAAGAATGTCATATTCGGTGCCGGCAGGGGGTGGAGGTCCATTATCCTCCTCATCTTGAGATGGCTGTGGGAGAGGAGGAACAATTCGGTTCCTGAGTGTGACATGAACATCTTCCTGAGCCCTAGGGAGGATGAGTTGGAGAGGTTTAGTCCCATGGGTAGACGACTCATAAGCAGGGATAGCGGGAATGGAAGGGTATGCATCCTGATACGCGAGTCGAATAAGAACCAAAGGTCGTTCTTCTAAAATGGCATCTATGGTGATGGAGGGCTCTTTGGACTCTATGGAGGGACACAGGTACCATTCGTCAAAACCTTCTATCCCCCATTGTTGCTTTCTCCTCACTACCCGGGGTTCCGAATGTGTCATGGTATGGACATTTTCCCGGGACTTAGAGGAGGAGGGATTGTTGCTTTGGTAGTTGAGGAGAGGGTTTTGGACAATTCCCAGATCCTTCTTGGTGTACCTAGACTTGGCTATGGCCACCTTGACATCCTCCCAATTAATCCTACCTTGGTCATTCATGTCGTACACCCAGTCACAGAAAGTGAAGCAATTGTTGAGTTCGTGACCATGGGCCCTATGATAAGGACAGTATTTTGAGGTGTCCACCCTCGGATTGACGCTTTCCCTTTAGGGGGGGAGCCGGATAGCATCACAGGACATGAGGGTGAAGAATACGTCCTCGAGGGTCTCAGGGAGAGGAGGGTAGTGAGACCTTTTAGGACCGGGTCGAGTGTAGCCAGAAGGAGGAGGAACAACGAAATAAGGCTTGGAGGGGTGTGACGGAAACTGATGAGGATTGGAAGGGGGGTTAGGAGGAGGATTGGAGGACTTGTTGGGAGCCCTCAATGGCTGACTGCAAGCACTAACGGACTCGTTGACGGTCACCTCCTCGGTGGTAGGTGCTGCGGGGGCCTTACGTCCCTTGGGCTTCCCTTCGAAGAAATGTGGGAGAGAGGAGTCTTTGATTTGATTCTGAACCACCCTAGCTCGATTATAAAGATGTGCAAAGGAGGGGAACTCACTTAGCATCAAAATGGATTTGAGTTGAGAAGTGGTGTTGTTGACAATCATAATGATGGCTTGAGACTCCAGGATGGTGACATCGGCTCTCGAAGCCATAGATCTCCAACGATTGGCAAAGGTAACAAAGTCTTCGTCCGGCCTCATCTTCTCTGCCACCAAGTCGGAATGTGTAGGGGATTGAGTGGCCATGTAGGAGAAATGGGAGATGAAACGTTCGGAGACTATGTCGAAATTAATAAGATCCAATGCGGGTAAAGAGGTGAACCACCTCAAAGCTTCCCCCTCTAATGATTGTTGGAAGATGTGAACTAAGAGTACCCGATCGTATAGCCACCGATGGGAATCCATGGTAAAGCCAGCAAGGTGGTATTGAGGGTCGGAGGTCCCGTCATACTTGCGGTATTTTGGGGCCATGAAACCCGGGGGAAAGTAGGCGTTGGGAAGCTTGCAGTAGTTCTGAAGGGAATGAGGCTTAGAAAGAGACAGAGATTCAGCCAAGAGCTTCCTAATAAGACCCTCCATCTCCAACTGAGAAATGGATTCGGATTGAGCAGGGGGTGTGGGCTGAACATTGGGTGGATAGGAGAAAGGAGGATTTAGGACAGAAGCAGGTAAAGGAGTGGGTAAGGGAGTGGGAGGATTCGGAGTGGAAATGGGGACGGGGGAGATGGGAACCCGTGAAGGAGTGACGGGCCTTAGAGTGGGCCTAGATGAAGAAGCATGGAAAGGAGAAGGGGATGGAGGAGAAGGAGAGGTCTCTACCCAGATGGTATGCTTAGAAAGCATAGAAATGATGTCCTCGGGCGAATAGCAAGAGAGGAGTTTAGAGAATTCGGGGTCTTCTTGAACATCTTGGGCATAGGTAGGGTTAACCCTCAAACTCACGCTATCCTCATTATCACCTTGAGAAGAAGAAGATTGAACCGATTCCTCGGGCTGAACATTAGTGTCAACCATACCAACAAACTCATCATTAATGTTGTTATCATACTCGAATGCCGGATTGTTAGTCATGGTAGAGTTCAACCAAGAGTCCATTAGCAAACACAACCTACTGATTTTAGGATGGTTTAGTTGATCAATTACACTATTATTGGAAGAAAAGTGGATTTCTATCAAACAATGTTATCAAACAACGTCCCAAAATTTTAGAAGTTGAGGTCGTGTGTTAACTTGACTTGACTTGGCCGGTTCTCTCAAAACTTACTCAAACCCAAGTGAATAGGTGAACTAAACAGGGAGGGAAAAGGTCCTCCTGCCCTGTACCGTGAGAGAATCCACAGAATTTAGGGACTTATAGAGTTCCCCTTGGAATCAACCTGATTTACTCGAGAGGAAATCCCTGAGTAAAAGGTTGTAAACCAAGGAGGGGTGAACCTAAAATATGTGGGGAGGCTAGAATAGATGAGAAAAGGACCCACCTCGTGACACAGAACCGTTAGGGATCAATCAGAAAGCAAACAGAAAAGAAAAATCAAACAAAACAGGCCAAAAACATGCTTCTGGGAAATAAACGGCAACCATATGGTCGTTCAGTTCATCGGAAATCAATTGACGACATGATCGACTGACGCTAAATCACAATTAACGACAACCTAGATGAACGTTTACAATAAATAAATGACAGGAACGTTGGACGCTTATCTGGGTCAACGGCAAGATCGCTTGCCGTTTACCTGGATGCAAACTGAGACCGCAACAACAATGCTTGTCCCACCGTGATCGCCAGAAAAGAGCTGTAGACGATCTGTTTCCCGTACCCCGTTGGACTGTGGAATCCTCCGGTGGTTCACGAACGTCGCTGCTCCCTCGTAGGCAATGGAGGGTTGTTGATTGACTCCGTTGAGTCCCCATTAGACTGAGTTGACTGGAGAGAAAACAAAGAAAACAACAAGAGAAAGGGAGATGTTGTGATCGCCAAGGCCTTACTTGTGCCCATGGGGATGTTGTGACCACGTCGATGACGCTGCCTCACGTAGCGGACGGAGATGGGGCTTCAACTTCTCCTTCTTCGGCCGGCCAAAGAAAGAGAGCTCCACGGTCTCGTACAAGTATCCCTGCCACAGAAAAAAGACTCTATTGGACTCTAAGAAGTGCAGTGAATGCTCAAAAAAATGAAAAGAAGAGGCCCAAAAGGAGAGTCTCGTACCGGTTACGGGCTTGAGAAGAGGGGTAGCCAAGTGTTATGACCACCCTTCATCCCTCCGTTTTTGGTTGGGAAACCCTTTATAGGTATGTAGGAAGGTGCCCTACGTGCCTAGGGTGTGTGAGAGTGTATGTGTAACATGCAAAACTAAAGAGAAAAGGAAGGGAAAGAGAGAAAGAGGAGGGGGTGATCCTCGTTGCTGTGGCATTGCTGACTCCTTGGTGGGCTCCTCCAGCTCGGGATGAAGCCTCCTAAACGTCCCAGATGATGAGAAGGAGAGAAAGAGAAAGGATCAAAGGATGGGTACACTTTTCTCTCTCTTCTTTCAAGGTAATAGCATGTGGACGTCCAGCTTCTCCTCCCTCCCTTAGAAGGCCAAGGGGGGGGGGGTTTAAATAGACAGTAGGGTCGGAGTTCAGAAGCTTTGAATACTTAAGTGTGAAGAAACACACTTGTACAAGTGGCAATCCATGTATTAAAGCTCCAACCAATGAGGAGAGGCCAAGTAGGATTTTTACTGGGTCAATGGGGTGCCAAGGTGGCCCATATACCTATTGGGAACGGCTATATGCGTTGCATGGCCGAGAGAATGGCGCTAGTGGGCTGAAATCTTGGGCAGTTGTGCAGACTAGGTAATCCCAGGTTGACGTCCACCGATCCTGCCACCAACCCCATGCAGGCGTCCACATATCTGGCCGTCAACAATAGTCGACGTCCAGAGATCTTGCCGCCAACAGGGAGTCAGCGGCAGTCGATGCTGACGTCTACATGGGATCTAAGGCAAGTCAACAAACGGTCAAACAAGCCTTATTGGGCCATGAACTACGCGGAGATGGGCCAAATCTCTCGTCTACAAATGCATGTCTGAAGATCAGTGGGCTAAAGGGCATAAGGCTCTCTATAGGAAGTTTCTTCTTATGAAGTCCGAGCGGTTTCCTCTCCGAGATCACCCACTCACTCTCTCTGAGTGGTTTGTCATCCATCATTAGTCTACCTGGGCGCCTTTTATTCAAAAGGAAGTTAAGCTCATCAGGTACTTCCAGCTCTTCAATGACTATCGGTATCTTCACAAGCTACCTGAAGTGCAGTTGGGTCAATTCCAGGGAGCTATTGCTTTGTTGAAAGTTGAAAATCCAGTCAATTGCTCCTTCAAAGTGGATTTTGCTACCTTGCAAATTCCAGACACTGTGTTTCTCCCTAAGCTGCACTCCTTAGTCATGGACTCCTCAGTTGGTCCTGTAATTTTTGAGAGATTTGCTCGTGTCATGGGTAGGATCTCAGCTCAAAAGGGTCGTCTCCCCTCCTTCCAAAGATTCATCTTCAGAGAATTTCATCTAGGCCATATCTCCTCTGAAGTTCTTGCTCCTTTGCTATCTGAAAGTGAAAGGCTTTCTCCAACTGACTGGGAAAAGCATTATAACCAGTCAGCCCTTCAGTTGGAAGCCTTAAACAGCTCCTTGTTTAAGGCAGGCAAGCCTATTCTCACAACTGAAGCCTTTTTGGATTTAAATTCCATCCATCTAGTTCAAGAACCCTATGATTAGCGGGTCGCACGGTATAAGTTTTTTATAGATTTGAAGAAAGATCTTCTACAACATCAGATCCACTACCCTATCAAGATCAACCAATTTTTTCGGTTTGCCAGCTTTGGATCTTTTATTTCCTTTAAAGAATCTCTTGGCAAAGATGAATATGCTAATTTTCTAGGAGATCAGCGCCAACTTCACATCAAGAGAATGTTTCCTGACATGGGGTCATCTTATTCTATTGCTTTTGGGGTTTTTCAGACCTATTTTGAGGAGCAGGAATGCAAGGCTTTGCGCATTATTCAGCGACATGCCTCCCTTCTATCTCCTGCTTTCTACCTTCATGTAACCCCTCAAGATAAATAGAAAAGTTCTTTGATCTTATCTCTCTTTTATCTTTCTTCTTTGTCTCCGAATGATACTTTTTTGCCTAATGACAAAAAGGGGGAGAAATATAATCTTCTGAAATACATATCTCATGATATTTTATTTCGCAATTTATTTAGATTTCTTTCAGAACATCTTTAGTTAATGATATGTTTTGTCATCACCAAAAAGGGAGAGATTGATGATCAAATTATCCCCAATGTAATTTAAATTAATTATATATCTATTTGGTGATTAACAAAACTATGATAAAGTTTACTCTAACATAATCTCTATGAGATTTAAGTACAGGAAATCTAACAAAGAAAAACAAGCTAAACTGGTAAGTATTCTTCATTCTAGCAATTTAAAGTTCAGGGCATATAATTTTTCTAAGTACACATCGACTCCCTGTGAAGTGTAACGATTTCAGTAGAGTCATAACGATTTCCTCACTTTCATAATGATTTCCTCACTTTCATAACGACTTTATGTGTTTTACCCATTTGGGTATTATAACGATTTCATAAGTATCTTATCGATTTCGGGATCGCAACGATTTGCCTCATAACGATTTGCTAAGAGATCGCAACGATTTGCCTCATAACGATTTGCTGTCAAAACGATTCGATAAGTGTGCACATCGATTCCGAGCTCATAACGATTTGGTTATCGCATCGATTTCTTAAGTGAGAACAACGATTTGTTCTCACAACAATTTCTTAAGTGAGAACAACTATCACGCCCCTCCAATTTAGCAGCGGAATAAATCGGAGGGAGACGCGCACAACGAGTATGGTAATGATAATCGCGCATACTTTCGCAAACATCAGAGCATCTAATAAACAATAATTGGAATAAACTCTTTATTTCATTATAAAATCACTAGGACTATTACAACCACTAATTCAGAGCCACGCATAAGGCTCAATGACATCATTACATTGAAGAGAAATCTAAAGCAATAACTACTAGACTCCAATTGTGCTAGGGTAACTTCATCATTTGACTCCAGGTCACTCATCACTCTGGTCCTGTCCCATTGGTACGTATAACGTCATTGTCCGACTTACCTGAGACACAATAACAAATAACGAAGGGTGAGCGATAACGCCCAGTAGGACTTAAATCTCAGGCTCAAGCAGGCTTTAAATAATTAATGCATTAAATGGCAGAGTAACTAATGATAGAGAGAGTCATGTAAAGTCGAGAAAGTAATAGCACAAGTAACATGGTTCAAATAGCAGATGAATCAAGTATAGCACGATGACTAAAGTCAAGTTACGATAGAAAACGATAACAATAATAGCAAGTAACGATATTGTCCAGAATAGAAAGAGACATGTATAGCAAGAAGAGATGATAGTAGATGGTCATGTAAAGAGTAAATTACACTTTGAATGTGATCAAGTCACGATAGCCCACAGTAACTCAGGTAGCGAGTATCAAGTAGAGCAAGTAAGCGTATGATGAGATAGCGTGTAA